>JALMQS010000030.1:18346899-18678096 GCA_024734495.1 Forficula auricularia | reverse complement strand
GTAAAAGTTGATAAATGGTAAAACCTTAGAATTTACCTTCGTGACCGGCAGCCAATCAGATGAAAGTGCGAGTAATCTAATTGGCCATCCGGCTGGGCACAAGGTGAGTTCTAAGATTTTACCATTTGTCAACTTTTACAAAGAATTTACCAACCGATATACAACTGGCTTTTAGGGCCGGTTGCAGTAAATACTTTTTTACCACTAAAACAGGGTAGATGGTAAATGGAAGGATTGGGATGGACAATCAGATGCCAGGCACTGTCAGTGGCTGTCATCTGGATTGGCCATCCCAGTCCCTCCATTTACCATCTACCCTGTGTTAGTGGTAAAAAGCATTTACTTTGCCACATACAACCGGCCCTTAGTCAGAATCATTTTCTTCTTTGTCAACCACATATGTGAAAAATTTCCCCAAGAAAATTACAATGGAGAGGATACTCTCGAAATTAAGTAAGGCGTTTGAAGAAATAGAAGACAAACTAAAAATAGACCAGCAATTATTTGATCGAAACAGGATGAATGACTAGATTAAATAAACTATTTAAGGATTGTTTGAAAGATATTAATTTGCCGATGGGTAATAGATTCAAATTTACAAGAAATCATAAGTTGGTGTCATCTATTAAATTCGATGGAATGGAATATTTTTAATTATATAGACAGAGGGGTTGTTTTTCACCCCCTCGGGAATCGAACCCGAGTGCCAGTAACAGCAATCCGGGCCATCTGGCTCACCTGCAGGATGCGAACCTATGTGGGTTCGATTCCCGAAGGAGTGAAAAACAACCCCTCTGACATATAATTAAAAATATTCCATTCCATCGAATTCAATAGATGACACCAACTTATGATTTCTTGTAATTAAGGATTATTTATTGATCAAAATTCTTGTAGGTATATTCTTAATCCAACTGATTATTCAACAGACTGAATAATTAATATTTTACTTACGCAAGGCATATTTTACTATAATTATGGATAACTTTTCCCTCGAACCTACTCTCCGTATTTATATGGATATGCGTAATGCCTGAAGATGTCATTTAACTCCGTGAGAGAGAGTTAGTGTAAGAGGAAGTGAGATATAGCTCATCTAATCTAAAACCTTCCCTAGATGTGGCTGTCACAGTCCAAGGCTTTATTTATCTTAACTACTGACTGCTTGACAGCAATCGAAACTTAGTCCTTCATCATGTCTGTCATAAACTTGACAGACCCCCTCCCCTTCACCCCATCTCCAATCCCGTTTTCTCTGTCTTATTCTGACATGCTCAAATCTCAGAATAGAACAATATTTTTTTAATCAAATTTAACGAGATAACAAGTTTATTATTAATACCTTATTAAAGATAAATATAATATTAGAGAAAATAAAATTTTATTTTTCCAACAAATTTCGAAAAGTTGTAATAAAGGGGATGAGTAACATTCGCCCACATCAGAGAGGGTGAAAAATAATTTTTTCCAGATATTTCAATGAAAATACATTATTTTCATCAATCTATTAAATACTTTACTAAATATGATATAATATTTTAAAAAATTTGATTAATTCTGACAATTTTTTATTTATATATATCTAAATTTTTTTGAGGAAACAATTTTCTTTTAAATAGATGTTATTATCTTCTTTTTTGACAAAACATATTTTTATCTTTTATTTTTCTTTATTTCATTGTGACTCAGGAACGTTTCGACATTTACAAATATGTCATCTTCAGCCTTGGAACAATCTTTTAAGATGGGAAAAATTTCCTCACATCGAAATTATCACAATATATATATACATTATCATTCTGCCCAACAATTATTTTTACACCAACATTCAAATTCAATGACTCTTTCATAAAACACTCACAGTGAAAGCCTGAGAGTGTTTTATGAGTCATTGAATTTGAATGTTGATGTAAAAATAATTGTTGGGCAGAATGATAATGGTACATATATTGTGATAATTTCGATGTGAGGGAATTTTTCCCATCTTAAGAGTGTTCCAAGACTGAAGATGACATATTTGTAAATGTCGAAACGTTCCTGGGTCACAATAAAATAAAGAAAAATAAAAGATAAAAATATGTTTTGTCAAAACGAAAAAAACTAACATCTATTTAAAAAGAATTGTATCCTCAAAAAATTTAGATATATATAAATAAAAAATTAATTTCGCAACAAAAATTAAAAATCGTTATATTGTGACGTTTGTTCCATTTAGAAAAAGATGTTGAAAGTATTTTTTATCCGAGATAATTCAATGAAATTATTATTTTTTCAATATATAAAATAGGTGCTTTATTTTTATGTATGTATTTATCTATTTAAATATGTGGCTATAAAATTTTTCATAATTTCATTACTACAAATTCATTTGCTAGCTAATTTCAACTTATACTAAGTTATTTCCTAATTGCTTATTACAAAATTTTCACTTTATCATGACTTTTTACTTTATCTTACAGGCTATGGTCAAGTATTGTAATCGTGAATGAAAAACGTGGTTTTTTCCTTGTTTTTTTTTAATATCTCAAAAAAGGCTGAAACTATTTTGATTAAAACAAATAATTTTTAAGAAAAAAATAAAAACCGACTTCAAAAAATTAAATGCAATAAATAAAATACACTAAAAGGTATAAAATAATTATTATCTTATTTAGTTACAACTAAACGACGAAATATTAACATGAAATTACTTTTTGAAGTCGGTACCAAACAAATTATACCTATAAGCGAGCGTACCCGCCAAACGTACTAAGTAAGATCCGTCGAGTGCGATTCATAAAAGGTATATGTTGGGCACCAACTTCAAAATGTATTTTCATGTTAATGACTTCGTCGTTTAGTTGTAACTAAATAAGATAATAATTATTTTATACCTTTTAGTGTATTTTATTTGTTGCATTTAATTTTTTGAAGTCGGTTTTTATTTTTTTCTCAAAAATTATTTTTATTTTTCTCTTTTTAGTGATGTTATTAATAGTGATCATATCATCAGAACTTGACCAAATTAATATGACACCATCCCTAAGACACCCCCTTTCGGATAAAAAAATAACCATCGAAATCGGTTCATAAACAAAGAGGTTAGGTCTAAACAAACCTAATAAAAAAGGTCTAATACCTATGAAAAAAAATCGAAAAAAATTGGACCAATCGGAAGCTAGACTGGACCCAATGCAAAAAAATTTTCAAAATCGGTTGGGAATTGGCGGAGATATGAGGTAACATAGGCACAAAAAAAAAAAAAAAATTCACTCGAATAGAGAACCTCCTCCTTTTTTTGAAGTCGGTTAAAAAAAGAACAAAACGATGTCATTTCGGTCTACAAAAAAGTCCCAATAAGTGAACATCGAAAAAATTATATTTTTCGAGATATTAATTATTCTGTCAAAATGTCTGTTAGTACGTTATTCTGTTAGTCTGTGCCTTACCAATTTTTTGTGGCCGCACTAGCTCAAAAACTAGTGTTAATATAAAAACGAAATTTCACATGTAGTTTAGGTATATTGAGATTAAGAGCTGATTAGATTTTGGTTGAAATCGAACCCAAAATTAAGGGGGAGCGGAGGGGTAAAATTTTAGAGTGATTTGGCATCGGGGCGGGCTCACTCAGGGTCGAGGCCATCACACTCTCGTGGAAGGGAGTGTGGTGGCATAAAGCGGTGGAGTCCCTCATTGCCCTGGGTATATCCCAAAAACAATAAACAATTTGACATATAGGGCGATGAGGGGATCTCTCCTTAATTTTTACACTTTCAGCAGAAGAACATATAGAGCGGGTGGCGTATGATTATTTTTTGTAAATACAAAAAAAAAAAAAAAAAATGTGAAATGTGAGTCAGGATTAATCCTGGCTCTCTCAGCCACCCGCTCTGAATCTGAATTAATTTGTTCTCAATCTGAAAGTGTGAAAGGTTTGTAAATAAATTTGTGTAATGGTCTTTTGTCTTTGTAAGAGGCGGCCCGCTCCTAGGACCCCCAATAAACAAAATAGAATTAGGCTTTTTTTAAGTTTGTTTCAATTTAAAATCAGAGGGATGCAAACTTGTCGTTACGTTCTACCTTATTTAAAATTACTATACGAATGTTCGTCTTTCAAATTATTTCGATTTGAGTTTCCCCCAAGCCGTTTTGAAAAAACCTTAGAAAAGCCAAAAAACGCTCAGCCTAAATAGGAACTCCCGGTTCTAGAATTTCAACCAAAATTATGGGGTACTTATTCTAGACATAGATATCTTAATTTTAAAGTCGCAAAACTCTGCGACTTACTGTATACGAGATAAGGACGATTAAAATATTTATTTTGAGACACTCCTAATTTACACCCTCTTTCTTTATTTCAATTCGATTAAAATTTATACTCGGCTAACAACTTATGACTCTTGATAAGTGCACCGATTTAAAAAAAAAAATCGTTATAGTCGTTTTTGAGAAAATCCCCAAAATCAAAAAAAAAAATCTTTTATGTAAATGTCAACTTCCCAAAAGTTCATTCTAGCTTATATCGAGCTTAAGCTTCGAATCTCGTAGCTCTGAGACTTACAGTTGCGAAACGCAGGGGAATATGCAATGGATTTTCGGTCACTTTTATTCCCTCTAGGGACCACAATATCCGATTTTTTGTTCTAAATCCGGTTTCAAACTATTAAGGGCTTCGATTCCTTCCAGCTGGAAGTGAGAAAGTGAAATCAACTTTTTAGACCTCCGAGATAGAAGGTCTCAAAAATGCAATAATTGCACATTATATTTTTTAAATATAATATAAATTTGAAAGTAAATAATAAATTAAATTTTGTTTCAATTTTGCCTGCAAATAAAGTCGGCCCTTTTACCTGAATTTTAAATTTAAAATAATATTAATATATCGCTTGTAAATAAAGCAAAATATTACCGAGAAAATCTCGATCCTTCAGGTACTAGTATATATAAATCTTAGGCACGGAACCGGTATTAATATACGAGCCTTACTTATACTTGGGTTTAATAGAAAGAAAATAAATTGACACGTTCTGATGTGGCCATCCACTTGACTTTACCATTTACTTCTGGTTGAGTTTGATAGAAGGGCCTATATTTTCATCCCCCCACCCCTCGGTTAGTTTTTTAATTTTTAGTCTACTAGCCCATTAATTATGTATACAAAATTTGGTTGAGATTGGTCGAAAGAACTAGATTTTCATCTTCTTTCATCTGTGATCTTCTTCCCCATTTTGGGGATTTGTTTTTGAATTTTTAGTGGTCTAGGGGCTCACTGATTATGTATACAAAATTTGGTTGAGTTTGCTCAAATGGCCTAGATTTTTATTTTTTGACACCCACCTAATTTTGGCTGCAGAAAAAAAAATATTTTCGTCATTATAGGTTCGTTTTATAGTATATTTCATTTTTCTTGTTTTTTTTTTTAATTTGAAAATATTATAATTTTAAATTTTAACCCCCCCCCCTCCCCCATTAATTTTGGGTCGATATGCACCAAAAATAAACAGCTCTTAATCTTAATCCACCAAAACAAGGTGTGAAATTTGGTTTTGATATTCATACTAGTTTTTGAGCTACCTCTTCCTAAAATTTGGTAACGCACAGACTAACAGACTAACTAACAAACTAACAGAATAACAACCTAGCAGTCTTACAGACATTTTGACAAAACAGTTATTATCTCGAAAAATATAATTTTTTTGATTTTCACTTATTAGAGGTTTTTTGTAGACCGAAATACCATGGTTTTGTCCAATTTTTTTTATCAAAATAGTTTCAGCCGTTTTTTAGATATTTCGAAAAAAAGAAGCAAAAAACCACTTATTTCATGCACGATTACAATACTTCACCATACCCTGTATGGTAACGTAAAAAGAAGGCTAATTGACCTTTCTTCTTTGTTAAATTCGAGTTTAAAAATGAAATATTGAAGAAAAAAATTTAAACCGATATTATTTTATATATCTATAAACACACAGGTAAGTAAAAGTATAAAAGTCGTCAATTATAATTCCCATGGAAGAACAACAAAGATGTTGAAATTTAATTTTTAATTAATATCTTCTTCATTCTCTTTTGTTGTTGTTGTTGTTTTGTGTTTTAGCTTTCTTTCATTTTCATTTTTTTAGATTTAAACCCAATTGCGTGATTAATCTCTTTAGGTTATTTTTAACGAGCAAAGGAAATTGGAGAGTAAAGCAACAGTTAAAAAGACAATCGATATTTTTAATGTTAGACTCTCGTTCGTTCGTTGTTGGCTTTATAATGAGTTTTCGAAACTTTGTTTTTAATGAATTCCGCTTAATGATGAGAATCATTGCCCAGAGCCATTTTAATATCGTCTCTAAATTGATAAGAAGATTTAATTGAATCTACTCTGTAAAAGCGATTTTCACAAATATACTGCAATCGCAAAAGAATCCAAAGGTCGATTGAAAAAATACGTAATTTTTATTTAATTAAATGTTTTCAATATACTTAGGTGTATATGTGTAATTGGGTTTTCATATATGTATGAATGCTTTGATTCCTTTATCTAACTCAGTGTTCCTCAACCTTTTTTGGTTGACGCCACACTAAAAATATCTGAAATCATTTGCGGGACACCTGAATATAAAAAAAATGTAAAGTTGTATGATACAAAAAAAATTGAAGTAATTACAAATATTATTTCAAAGTTACAATTTTAATTATTTGTCAAATACCCTCGCGGCACATTTGACAATCTCCCGGGGCACACAGGTTGAGGAACAATAGCTTAGAATTCTATTTAAGACGCACTATCTATATATTTAAAATTAAGGTGTTGTCTGACATTGCTCCAAATCACGCCAAATTTTGGTTGCACACGTTTCAAGCAAAGTTGTGAACGAAAACACCCTCAAAAAATTCCTGTCTGTATGTATGTCTGTCTGTTTCAGTGGTTTCCGAAAAGTTCACGATTCACGTAAAAACGGCTGAAGGGATTATTATTAAATTTCATATTTACATCAGATGTCTTTTAACTTACGTTTTTAGTTATATAACGTTTTGATATTTTGACCCCAGAAGGGAGTTTGGGGGACACCTGAATATAAAAAATTTGCGCACCACACGCAAATTATCAAATAACTCCTAAACTATTAACACTACAGCAAATTTTATGATAAACAAAGTTATAGGGGATGTGATTTCTGACAACTTTTGTTTAAAAAATTTTTCCCAAAAAAGCTCCCTAAAAGTGGGGAGGGTGAAAAAATGTAAATTCTTGCCCTTGGAACAAACTCAACCAAATTTTGTATACATAATCTCTGGGCCTCTAGAGAGCTAGAAATGCAAAAACTAACCACCCAAAATGGGGAGGGTCAAAAAATAAAAATTCTTTCTCTTGGGCCAAACTCAACCAAATTTTGTATACATAATCTGTGGGTCACTAGAAGGCTAGAAATGCAAAAACTGGGGGTGAGGGTGTAATAGGGGTGGGGTGAGGAGCAAGGCGGAGTAGGGTGGGGGTGCAGGGGGTGGTGCGGGGTGGAGTCCAGGGGGCATAGCGGGGCTGAGTTCTAGGGAGCTAGGCGGGGGTGTGGTGCGCAGGGTTGGAGGGCGCGGGGTGGGGTCCGGGGTGGATGGGGTGCGGGGTGTGAGGTGGGCGGGGTGCGGGGGTTGAGAACGGGTGCATGGTGCCTGGGGGTGGGGGTGCTGGGGGGGGGGGGGGGGGTTCGAGGGCTGGGGGGTAGGGGGCTAGGAAGAGGGCCACCGAAGGCGGGCCTTGCAGCTAGTTATGTATAAAATTAAAAGTAGTACTTTTTATATAATTAATAAGTTGTTGTAGGGAAATAAGGACAATAGCTTATGCAAAAATAATTTTTATTTTTTGCCAACCCTTCGTCAACTTTGTTGACCTCCTCAGAGCACAGACAAATTAACTTCTTTGCATATTTGTCATTTTATTAATATTCATTCTTATATAGAAGAGAACAAAGAAAGATATTTTAAGATTTAAATAGTAAAATATTTTCAATCTGTGTGATGACTGGCCGTATGTGTTTGTTAAGAATAAATATTAATAAAATGACAAACATGCAAAGAAGTTAATTTGTTTGACCCCTGAGGAAGTCAACAAAGTTGACGAAACGTTGGCAAAAAATAAAAATTATTTGCATAAGCTATTGTCCTTTATTTCCCTAAAACAACTTATTAATTTAATCGAAGGACATAGATAATCAAAATCACTCATGGCTTCAAATATCCGATTGGTTTCACTGGAAACCATTCGTTTGGGAAATAATCTTATAATTAAAAATACTGATGATAAAAGTCAAACCTTCGAAACTATAGTCTCAAATAAATAAATATATATATATTAAAAAAATACAAATCTTTTACAAAACAATCTAGAACACGTTCATTTCCTTCAATTTCGTCGTTTAGCTGTACCTAAATTAGATAATTTTTTATACCTTTTAGTGAATTTTATTTGATTTTTGTGTTGTGTTATTTTGTTTGTTGCATTAAATTTTTTTGAAGTAGGTTTTTTTTCTAAAAATTATGGGATAATTTTTTAGAATTGTTAATATTCTATACCCTTGGGGTTTTTAATTTTTAGCATTCAATTTTGGTACATTGGTCAATTGTTAAAGCATCTCAGGAGAGTTTTTTCATTTTTCCAAAAAATTTTACCCCTGAACCGAAAGATGGGGATTTTTTTATTTTGGGGTCTTAAACACAAACGGCTTCTTATCGCCCATGTTTTTTAAGTTATTGAGTTCATATTTCGGATTTAGGTGTGTTTTTCAAATTACTAATGGGCAGAGAGATCTGAGAGCAGGGGAGGGGGTCCAGGGGACGAAGCCTAAAGGGATAGCAGGGGTGATAAAAATCCTACTGTATTGTTTGAGGGGATCATGGAGCGAAACTCAAAGTTTTTTTTTTTTTTTTTTTTTGGCTTTTCGGCCATGGTAGCCATAAGCCATTTACGATACTATTTATTTTTATTTTTAAATTTGTCTCCTCCTCGGGGGTCAGATTTTAGCCGGATGCCTTGAGCCGGATTCGAACTCGGGTCCTCTTGGTTAGCTGGTTGACGTGCTACCGCCTAGCCTACCCGACCCCCCCCCCAAACTCAAAAGTTAAAAATAAATAAATAAACACTGCACCTTTGTTGAAAAATTTCAAATTTTTAATCTCAAGCGGTTTGCTCACAAACGATTTCCGTGTCATTAAAGTATGCGGAAAAGCTAGCATGTCTAGAAAAATTTACCAGGTTATTAATTTTTCCTTCAATTTAATTTAACACCAAACAACCTAAATTTTCATTGTTTCTATTGAAGCGAGAGGATATAATAAACGAATTCCATTTGTTAATTTATTCCACCTGCCATTTCCATAATTAATGTTCAACTCAGTAGATTACAATGATTAGAAATATGTAATCGTAGCGTTTAAAAATTAATTTATAATCAATTTCTAGTCTATATATTTATTTATGGGATTAAATCCAAGCAGCTTAATTTAATTATCATTTTGAAATTTATTTCATTGGAAATTAATGGCAGAATTGCATGCAAAATTATTATTATTATTATTTTAAAAATGTGTATATTAATCTACCTTTTATTAGGTGTTATAATTTTGTTGAATTTGTAGCGTATACTTTTTGGTCACATATATATATCTGCTTGGGAACTATTTTACTCGGTAAGCCCAGAGGGCAGGTGAGGCTTTCTTTGTACAGGGTGCGTGAAAATTTCTCGGAATTTTTTTCCGCAGAAGTTTTCAAACTTTTTTTTACTGATTTTTCACACCTCGTGATGTTTGCATTGAATCTCTAGAGCAATTTTCTTCTAGAAAGTGGTTTTCAATTTTTATTTATTTAATTTTTTATTGTTCGGTTTGCGTTCAGTAGACCAGGGGTGTCCAACCTTTTGGCATTTAAAGAAAAAAAATTGTCTCGGACAGCGGATAAAATAATTATTATAATTCTATTGATATTTGTTATTCAAAAAAGACAGTTAATAATGTAGAAATAAGGACTTTATTATTTTTTTTAGCTCATAGTGAGCTTCTAATTTTATTTTTCGTAAATTTTATACTTGAAAATAGCTTCTCGTATAATTATGTAACAGACATACATACCTACATACTTACAAAAAGTGATATCATGTATTAGTATTTGTTTATATTTTTTCCTGGCTAGATAATTAATATAAAATTCTAATAAAGTGACAATATTCAATTTTTCTTTCAGATCGGTATCTAATTGTTGTTCTAGAAAATTCAATCAGAAAGTTTGCAAATAGAAAATTTATTTCTAATGAAAATGGAGTCGAAAATAGACCAACATGATTATTATTTTTTCGGAAATCTTGAAATCTAGTTCCAGATTCAAAATTTAAAATTAGTACTTTTATTTTTCGAAAACTTCACAGAAGATTTTCAGATTTCTTATTATAGAGAAAAAAAAATTATCAGCCCAAATTGTTGTGTGTTTTCCAGGATCTACAAATAAATCCCAATGTTTTAAGGAATTTTATGACTTTATACGGGTTGAACAGCCCTGGTTTAAATCGATTAAAGAAGGATATGAGGAATGATAATTTATTTTTTAAAAAGGTTCCGGATATAATAATCCCTGACTATCCATTATCTATTGACATGTAAGAACGTGCAAAGATCTAAAAGACAAGTCCTGACAAGTTTTAGTCCAGGGAATGAAATTATCAATTAATTGTTATTGTTCTAGAAAACCCCAATTCCTTGTACTAGAATGATAACTCTATGGACTTGGTTAGTGTCGTGGCATATATAAATTACTGAAATAATAAATATTTTAGAAAATGAAAATATATGAAAAGAAGAAGAATTTTTAAATATTCGATATTTTTTTTTATCTTATATAGTTGAGGTTATAATTTTGCTTCTAGAGCACTAGTTTTTTATGATTGTTTTATGGTTTAAACAACCTAAATACATTAAATTCTGATCAATAATATACCCTTTTAAGTTTTCGCAACATCTTAGAAAAAATATAATTTCACCAAGATGTTGCGCAAACGTAAAAAAGTATATTATTAATCAGAATTTAATGTATTTAGGTTATTTAAAACATAAAACAATCATAAAAATATAATTTTTCTAAGAAGTTGATGAGCAAACGTAAAAAAGACAATAATGTATTTAGATTATTTAAACCATAAAACAAGCATAAAAAATAGTGTGATTTTATTTAAAAAATTTTAACTATCTAATAGAAGAAAAAAAATTACAAAAATGTAGTGATTTTTGCAAATTTTCATATGTTTAAAGTTCGATGAGTAAGCGATTTTAATTTTTTTGTGCCGTTTTTCTTTTTATTACAATAGGCAACTTTTCCGCACTAAAGTGTTTTCGAAAAAAAACTTCACTTTTTTCGACCCACCCTATTGCGGATTACCAGGTCTTCTGTTCCTTCGACGGTAAAGTGGAAGCAATTTTTAGAGCGACAATGTGTTAAATTGAGTGGGTAAGAATAATTCGTATATATATCGGGTGAGTTTTTTAACTCTTATAACTCAAAAACAGTGCATTAATTGAAAAAAAAGTTGTAAATAAAGGTTTATTTATATCAGGGAGGAAACTAAACGTCGCTATTGTTTGTTGACCTAGAACAAGCTTTCTAGGGTATTTCGAGGTCAAGTTCTGTGTTTTAAATAGAAACCCTTATGTTTCTGTACATGTTCTTAATCTAGAAAAAAAACTGAACAAAACTTTCATTAGAACTATCCTCTATACGACATGAAATAAAAAAAATATTAAATCAATGAGATCTCAAAAAAATCCTAATAATTATTTTTAACAAATATTCAATTCAATTATCAAATAATAATGATCAAATATTTAAATATTAAATAAATAATTTAATAATAATTAGTGATTTAATAATTTTGAGACACTGTTCTGAGACATTCCAGAGTGTATGAGTGAATCGCAAGTATTCTGGATGAATTCCATTTCCAATTTAGTTATTTTGGCATTTTAAGTTTCTTCATAGCCTTTACATTTCTTATTTTTTTTTATTTTTAAATAGATTTACAACACGGTAAAATGAAGCTCCTGAGGGCAAAATTATTAAATTATTAATTATTATTAAATTATTTATTTAATAATTAAATATTTGATTATTATTATTTGATAATGAAGTTGAATGATAGTTAAAAATAATTATTAAGATTTTTTATATCTAATTGATTCAATATTTTTTTTATTTGATGTCGTATAAAAAAAATAGTTCTAATGAAAGCTGTTCAGATTTATTTTTGACGAATTTTGACACCCTGTTTGTAATAAAAATGTAACTTATTAAATGATAATTATATTAGAAATAAATTAATTTTTAGGACAAAGTCTAAGATTTTAGTAGAAATATTATTAAATTGCGATATCAGATGGATTTATCCCCCAGGAGTCGAACCTGAGAAATAACATGCTTTTCGGGCAGTCAGCTCACACTTAATCTGAAGCCGAGCTGATTTTTTAAAAACATTCCAACTATTTTCAAAAAGAAGATGCTCAAAACTTTAGTTTGATAATTATATTATTAGAGAGAGAAATTTAAATATATTTTGTGTCAGGTCATAGATCTTAGATAGATCCTTAGACAGTGAAATATATAGACACGCCCTATGCTACTTTCCTCACAGAGTGAAGTGAGGCCAACATCTAGCCTACAGATGACGTCACGTTCTCGCATAAATATTTTGGTAATATTAATATAATATTAATTTGTGATTATTGGAATCCAAAATAAATAATCTAAACTACGATAAATTTATCTCAATGTATAATAACTCCTATAGTGGCCATGTTTTTTCTGGGTGTTCCTACCTACAGATGGCGTCACATTCTCAAGTTGGTGTTGGCCTCACCAAATTGACACCAGGGCATGTCTATATATTTCATGGTCTAAGGATAGATCATTAGTTTTAGTTTTAAACGAGGGGTGATCCAAGATTGGAAGTAGGTGAACACCTCTTTGGAAGTATTTTGAAAGTACTTGGAAATATTTGGAAATATTCGGAAGTACTTGGAAACATTTGGAAGTACTTGGAAATATTTGAAAGCACTTGGAAACATTTGGAAGTACTTGGGAATATTTGGAAGTACTTGGAAATATTTGGAAGTACTTGGAAATATTTGGAATTACTTGGAAATATTTGGAATTATTTGGAAATATTTGGAATTACTTGCAAATATTTGGAAGTACTTAGAAATATTCTGAAGTACTTGGAAATATTTGGAAGTACAAGTGGAGGTAGGTGTACAGCATATTAGGTCGCGGTTCACCCCTTGGTTTTAAATAAAATAAATTATTAGCCTATTATTGTTTTTTTCTCTATTTATATTTTCTAAAAATTCTGTGTTCTCTTTGAATTTTAGATAGAGCGCCACGGCCGCCCCTGCACCCGCTTATAAAGCGGGGTTTTCAAATACGAGGAGGTAGCGAGCGCTATTTTATTTATTTATCTAGTGCGACTGCAAACGAGCGAGGCCGGCTTTATTCATTAGTAGAAGTTGAGGGGGAAGTCGCCTTCTCCTCTTTATCATTCAGCTAGAAAATAGTTTTCTGCGCATGCGTAACCGAAGCCAACCGAACCGAAGCCAACCGAGAAATAAAAACCTTTGAAAATATATAAACAGAATACCTGACGGTCAGGACAGAGGGGGAAAATCTGGATATCAATGGAAAAGTGATAAAAAACTGTAAGGAATTTAGATATTTGGGATCTGTCTTTAGCGAGGAGCCAAACTGTGAGAGGGATATTAAAAATAAAATCTGTCAAGGTCGAAGAGCTATTGGGCAACTGAATGGGGTCTGGTGGAGCAAAGGGATCAAACAGGACACAAAAAAATATATATATCGATCCATAGTGGAAGGCATAGCCCTATACAATTCAGAAACATGGGACATGAATAAGAAAAACGAAAAAAAATTACAAGCGCTCGAAATGGATGCGATGAGAAGGAGTTGCAGAGTGTCGAGATTGGAGCATATCCCAAATACAACTATAAGGGACAAGATGAAAATGGACAACGACATAATAGATAGAATAGAAAGGAAGAGATTAATATGGTACGGACACCTCAAAAGAATGCCGGAAGATAGGTGGCCTCATAAAATATGGACCTGGATGCCCACGGAAAGACGGAGGAGAAGAGGAAGACCGAGACGAACGTGGAAGCAGGGAGTAGATGAGGCAATGACCAGTAGGCAACTACAAGAGCAAGACATCCTGGATAGAGAGAATTGGCGTGTTGGATGCGGAAAACGGCGCATGCTGTAGAACAAACCGCTTTATTATATGCGTAACCGAAGCCAACCGAGAATCGAATTTGAAATCATTCTCACGCCAATAAATAAAGCATAAAGCCAAGTGGCCGCCGTCAAATAGTTAACTCTGTGGCCGCCGCTGAGCAGTGAGCGCTCCACGCACATAGGCGTCAATCTTCCGTCGCTTAATTCAAAATTAATTCTCTTAAATTTATAAGTAATATACCGGGTGAGTTTTTTTTTATGTTGAAACAGTCTTATAACTCAAAAACAGTGTTAAATGAAAAAAGTTTCAAATAAAAGTTTATTTATATCAAGGGGGAAACTAAACTATGCTATTGTTTCTCGACCTAGAACAAGCTTTCAAGGGTATTCCAATGTCAAGTTTTGTTTTTTAAATAGAATTCTATACTTTTCTATACGTCTACTTAATCTAAAAAAAAAAAAAACTGAACAACTTTCATAAGAACTATCTTTTTATACGACATCAAATAAACAAAAGACATGAATCAATTAGATCTAAAAAAAAATCTTAATAATTATTTTTAACAATTATTTAACTTAATTATCAAATAATAATCGTTAAATAATTAATTATTAAATAAATAATTTAATAATTTTTCGACACTGTTCTGAGATATCCAGAGGATAAGCGAAGCCGAGGTAGACCTCCCACATGATGGACAGACGATATAAGAAGAATATCGACAAACTGGATAAAAGATGCAAAAGATCGAGAAAACTGGAGACATTTGGAAGAGGCCTATGTTCAGCAGTGGACAAGAAAAGGGGCTGAGTGATGATGATGATGATGATGATGTTCTGAGATATTACAGAGTGTATTGCAAGTCTTCTGGATGAATTCCAGTTCCAATTTCCTTATTTTGGCCTGTTCCAGTTTCTTCGTTGCCTTTACATTTTGTGTTTTTTTTTAACAGATTTTACAACACAATAAAATGAAGCTTGTGAGGGTGTATTCCTATCAGGAAAAAGCTCGGCATTTATTTCAATGGCAGCCCCATAACACTTCTTGCACATTCACCGCATAAATTAAGACTATTTTAACTAGTCTTTAAGTAGAAAATAATCTCTTAAACTGAGTATAATCGAAGTTTTAAGATCATTATAAACACTTATTTTCATTGTTGTGACTTTTCGATTTAATGAATATTTATTTAATAATTAATTATTTAATCATTATTATTTGATAATTAAGTTAAATAATTGTTAAAAATAATTATTAATATTTTTTTTGAGTTCTAATTGATTCATGTCTTTTGTTTATTTGATGTCGTATAAAAAATAGTTCTTATGAAAGTTGTTCAGTTTTTTTTTTTAGATTAAGTAGACGTATAGAAAAATATAGAATTCTATTTAAAAAACAAAACTTGACATTGAAATACCCTTGAAAGTTTGTTCTACGTCGAGAAACAATAGCATAGTTTAGTTTCCCCTTTGATATAAATAAACTTTTATTTGAAACTTTTTTCATATAATGCACTGTTTTTGAGTTATAAGACTGTCTCAAGATAAAAAACTCACCCGGTATATACAGTATACATACACAAATACAAGTCCAGAATTTGCATAAATAAAAATACAAAGTTAATTTACATGATGCATATTTAGGCCTCCTACTGTAAATACAAATTGTTCAAAAGCATTCTCGTGTTGATTTGTGTCCTTTTACGGTCATTTTGCGAATTATCCGGGGTCGCTGCGCCATCCAATTCCGTGGATAATCAAAGTTTACTGTATTTGGATATTCTTTTCCAAAGAGGGGGAAAAATAAACCATTATTCGTGCTTATGTTTGGAATTTCCATTTGATTATTAAATAGAAGATTAAGAGGAAGATCAAAGGTTTAATTTTCGGTCGAGAATAAACAGAAGGGCAGCAACAAAGAAACTTTGTTGTTCGTTAAACTCGTTATTATATATTCATGGAATGTAATTTTTTTTCCATTCATTTCGGGTCAAAAGTTTTACTTTTCTTCATACAAATAAATGTCTTTTTTATTTTATTTTAAAACAGTAGCAAGTGTGTTTGCTATTTTACATTAATTTTTCCATCTTTTTTTTGAGCATTTTCTTTCTTTTTATTATAAAGGACACGAATTCGTGAAAAAGAGAGAAATTTGCGTATTAGCTCGAAAGCAATTATTCGGTCGCCGTTGCTCGTAATCAAAGGGAAATGAAATGGCTCAGCTCAAGTAGTAGAGCCCTCTGGAGTGGACTGGATCAAGGTCTGGTAGAAAGACTCTTGAGCGACCCTCAGAGGAAAATGGCCAATTTACTTAGGTACGAAGGTAGAGAGAAATTGTTAATATACAATCGGCTTGGCGATAAAATTATTTGACTTCTACTTGGCGAAAACTTTTGCATAGGGAAACGAGAAATTTCACTTTATTTCTCAAAAAAGTCTCATTTAGTATTTCTTTTAAATTAATAAAGAACAATTTTTTTAATAGTCTTCAAGAGTACATCAGCAATCTGTCCTGGCGGGGAATAAGCTTCTTTACATGTTTAATGAAAAATGATATGATTTACAATGATTTTAATGATATTTCCATTGACTTATCATTAAGGTGGGATTTATTGGTTTCAAGAAGGTTTGGCATGGTCACGTGAAGCGTTGTGTTAGGTTGATTAGTCTGTGTCTTTTTAATCTTGTTGGTGGTAATCTACTCTTATTAAACGAGGAAAAATTGTATATTTATTTATTTATTTACTATATATATACATTTGTTTGTATATATATTTGTATCTTGGTTCTATTTTGAAAACGACTCTACCGATTTTGATGAAATTCACGGGTTAGGGGGTTTTTGGGGTGACAATTCGATCTGTCACTGTCTCATCTTCGACAAAATTGTTTTTGATGGGTTTTTTAATAATCAAATTAATTATTCTCAGGTAGACAAATTCCATTCTTAGGGTTTTAAAAAAGGTTACTCTTTTCCTTTTGTACCCAGGCAGACAATGGGTCGGGTTAATCCTTTATTCTCAAAGGCCTCGAAGAGGTATTGTGATTGTGGATTTTAAAATAGTTTGTTCTCCCTAAACGTTAGAATTATTAATAAACGTTTTATAATTGTTTTTATAAAGAACTTTATTTATTTAATAGAATAAAAAATAATCAAGAATTTATTTAAAAATATATTTCGCATAAGCAGGTCTCAATTTTCTGAAAAAACAACACATTTTGATAGGTTTTATTTATTAACAATTGGATGAATAAAAATGAATCATATGGTTGAATCAAAATAGGTGCAGGAGGCGGGGTGCAGTAATATATATTGAGATAGAGACTTGAAACTTGGGGGATATTTTTTTTTTCTAACAATATGAGCTCTGTCAGCGTAAAAATTCGAAAATACTCAAAATAAGAACCACTCTAAAATACATAGTCGTTATATCAACCAGAGGAGAACCTAATTGATTTCTCTTTATAAAAAATAAATAAATAAATAAAATAAAAAAATACTGTAAACACAAATAATAATTTCATGAAAAAACTTTTTGCATTGGCAAATATCTTTAACATTAGTTTATTTGCTTAGGCAAAACTTTTTTGACAAATAGTTTTAAATATTATTTGAAAAGTTTTTGTTTTTTCAGAGAGTAGCAGAGTTGTTGATTCACAAATAGAAACAAAGAGATTGTCCTCTGCTTGATGCAAATAAACATACACACATATATATATATCGAAATTATATATATATATATATATATATTATTTATTTGTTTGAGTTTTGAAGACTTAGTCTAGCTTAGAAAAGATCGAAAATTTTCAATATCCATACGTTATTGACCCCATTGAAAATAATATTTATAATTAAAAAAGACTGATGATGACGACCAACTCTTCGAAAGTATAGTCTCAAACAAATAAATAATTATATATACAGATATATAATTTCGATATATATGTCTGTATGTTTATTTGCATCAAGCAGAGGACAACATCTTTGTTTCTCTTTGTTAAACATTATTAAATTTCTAAATAATAAAATGATAGGGTTATTATAAGCTATTTAAGATTTAAGTTTGAAAACTAGAAAAATAAAAAACCGGACTGGCTTTCCGAGGATTCCGTTCCTAATATCTTCCAAAATACTTGAAATATCGAATTCATTCTTTTTTGTCGGTGATAAGAAAAGAATGAATGAATTTCTGGGAAAATTTCAGAATTTCATTTTAATTCAATTCTGAACGCCGACAGGTAGGTACAAAAATAATTTAAAAATGGCCGCATTGAGAGCTCACTAGCAGGGTCATTTTAAAATGAATTAACTTAATAACAAGCCTATAATTCTACTTTAAAATATCTTTACAAAGATACTTCATTCTCTATAATAAAAAAATATATTTTTAAATTATGTTCGAAAATAATTTTTTTTAATGTTTCAGATAAAAATCAATAAGCTGAAATAAAAATGAAAAATTTCGCGTGGTTTCAATTTTTCGTCCTTGCTCAAGGCATACTGATAATACTAAGCCTATGTTAACCAAAATATATATGTACCTGGTTATTTGAGCTGCTTATTAATAAAAAATATTATTATTTCTTTATTTTTCTCTAAAATAATAATAACAAAAAAAAAACATATTTCCTTTTATTATATGAAAAACATCAAATAAAAAAATTAAAAAAACCTGAGTAAAAACAACTTTTAACACGAAAACTTTTATATATATTAGGTAGATATAAAATGAACTTGGGTGAAGAAAAAAAAAATCTTCTATTAAAAGCTTTTCATGCACAAACAAATAATGTTTTAAATAGCATTTTGTTGTCATATAATTATTTGAAGAGAATATACCTTTCACTTTTAAGAAAAAATAGGGAAAGAATTTTACAAAAAAAAGAAAAAAAAACTTTTAAACTGTTATTGAAAGAAAAAAGGTTTTCATTAAAAGTTATTTCTTTTAATTAGTAGCAGTAACATTAAAGGTCCGAAAATTTATCCATTCTCCTATAATTCCAATAATATTCAATATTCAATTGAAAGTTTTTGCCGAGAGTAGCAGAATTTTTATATATTGAAGGAGACAATAAAAGAGTCTATAACGAGACTATAGTTTCGAGGGCTTTGTCCTCTTCATCAGTCTATTACAATGTATTCACAGGAATTAATTTATGAATGAAAGTTTAAAATCTTTCATGTGGTTAGGTTAAGAAAATATACAGTGTGGGCAAGTTCAGAATTGAAATTTATACTTGTTTTATTATTTTGGCTGTAGGTGGCGTTCGTGAAGTTTATATTTTAGCGGCTATTTTTAAAATAAAGCTTTCGGGAATTTCTATTTTCCGATTTAAGAATTTTTTTGGTGAATTATTGTATGATTTTAAAATTTCTAACGATTCGAAAATACTAATTTTTAAGGGATCTAATTCTGATCTAATTAATTTAATATTTGATTCATCTGGAAAACAATGTTTCTCGGAGATTAAATGGTCTGCAAATGCACTATGCCCCGAACCCCCCCTTAAAAACCCTTTTGTGTTCCGAAATGCGTGTGTTTAAATTTCGTTCTGTTTTTCCTATATAGGTCGAATCACATTCTCCACATGTTATGGAAAAGACACCGTTTTTGTCCATTTTTTGAATTTTGTCTTTCTTATTATTAAAGATAAGAGTAAATAGATATTCCATTCAATATGGATCCACTATGAGTCAAGGATACTGGGTCACTTATTTCACATTAAAATTAAGTTACCTTCTGTATTTCCTGAAGATGGGTTGATAGCCCGAAATATATATATTGAAAAAGAAAAAAATTTTATATCTTTTAATTTTTAATGTGAAATAAGTGACCCAGTATCCCTAACTCATAGTAAATCCATATTAAATAAAATATCTATTTACTCTTATCTTTATTAAAGATGTTTCACCTTGCACCAACACCACAATCTCTACTGATTATTTCTTATTATTGCTAATATCAGATCCCAATGTTCTAGGGAATTTGAAAATAGTTTGATATCCTAAAGTTTTGAATTTTAATTTTAAAGTTTCCGAAATTTTTCCATAGTATGGGATTATTAATTTGGGTTTTGATTCTGGCTCGGACATTTGGGAATAAATCAGGTTCAGAGTTGACTTTTCAATTTTCTTTTTTAATAGTTTGTCAATAAGAGTTTCCTCGTAACCGTTTTTAGTGGCTATTTGTTTTATTATTTCTAATTCTTTATTGAAATTTGTTTTATCTAAAGGGATGTTGGTTAATCTATGAATCATTGAGTGGAATCCTGCTAATTTGTGTGTGATAGGTCTGCAGGAATTATTATTTATAGCTGTGTCTGTGGTCGTGGGTTTCCTAAATATTCCAAAAGTATGTTTTTTATTTGAAATTTTGATTTCTACATCTAAATAATTTAGTGTTTTATCTTTTTCGATTTCGCTAGTAAATTTAATTTTGTCATGGATAGAATTTATATTGTTGATAAATTCACCCAGAACGCGCTTTGTACCTGTCCATTCATAAATTAATTCCTGCGAATACATTGTAATAGACTGATGAAGAGGGCAAAGCCCTCGAAACTATAGTCTCGTTATAAATAAATAAAATTTATAATTCCAGCAGAAGACACACTCTTTTATTGTCTCCTTCAATTCAACATTCACTTTAATATTATATACTAGCAGTGTGTGAATTAATATTGAGAGATTGTTTCGACTAAAAACGCATTTTTAATACATATAAGAAATATTCATATTGGACAAAAAAGACCCAAAACCCGGTTAACGTACTAAAGATTTGAACTCTCTTCTTGGGTTAAACTGAGTATATCATCAATGTAGTCTAATTTATTTTTATTAAATAAACGAGAAGAGATATTTTCATCTTTATAGGATAAAATCCATTAAAATTCGATTTTCATTTGAAGTTTTATTTTATCGATGTCACTCCTTTCTTGAAGAATCAATTAACTCTTAAAAAAAAAGAAGAGGCAAGCAATACTCTGGGCTGGTAAGTTGATCAATAATATTTATTACCGCCACGAAAATCTCCGCCCCGGTTCGTATTTTATGAAGAAATTCCTTCAAATCGATTCGTTGAAAATTAATTAAAAAGCTTAAACAAGAATTTACGTTGCCTTGATTAAAAAATCAAGAGGAATATTCTAATTAGCAAAAAATGGGAAAGACAAATTGATTTTTCTTTGAAAAAATTCTATCTTTGCGATGGAAGGCTTTGCCATCTATTAATTAACTAAATTTTTTGAAGTCCTTTGGAATGTTATTAATATAAAAAGATTTATTTTTCATCATGAATAAAATCTATCTTGAGTGTTGCCTGCAGCACTGAGGGTTTTAGGAAAAACAAAATGTCTTTAAAAATGTTAAATATAAAGATAAATAAATGAGGTTGTCCTTTGCTTGATGCAATTAAACATAGAGAGATATATATAACGAATATAAATATGTATATGTATAATTTATTTGTTATAGGCTATAGTTTCGATGGTGTGACCTCCATCATCAGTCTTTTTGCTAAACAAATTTCAGAGGGTAAAAAATGATTAACGAATTAGTTTTATCAAAATATCTCGTTATCTATTAATGTTAGATAAAAATTCTTTTTATAAAATTTATTGAGTATAAAATTCTCTACAAATTAGTATGTATTTATACGTTTTTTTTTTTTTGATTGGACCAACCGTTCAAGAAATGACTTGAACATTGAATCATTTTGATGAATGGATTTGTTTTAATTTATATTTTGTTTAATTTCGGTGAAATGTTTATAAATAGATTGTATTTGTCCTTTCTATAGGTCACTATGCTAATTGCTGATTTATTGCTTTCTAATTCATTTATTTTCATCCAGAGAAGCTGGGGTCGGGTAGGCTAGTGGTTAGCATGTCAGCCTGCTAACCATGTGGACCCGGAGTTCGAATCCGACTCGAAGCATCCGGCTAATACCTGACCCCGGAGGGAGGTAAAGACAAATTTAATAAATAATTAGTATCGTAAAAAGGCCGAAAAGCCAAAATAAAAAAAAAATCCAGAGAAGCATTTTTATGACGGAAATAAAAGATTAAAATTATACAAATACCTATGAAATGAAGAAAAGTGTGTGCTTTTATTGTTTATGTGTTACGCTTCATCTCGGAAACTACTGATCCAATTGAAATGAAAATTTTACTGATGCGTTCGATCATTAGAAGCATTTTAAAGAAAGAAATCAATGCGGTTTTCTGTTTGATGCTCATAAACATATATAGTCCCTGATAGACCGAGCTTCGATCGGCGATTTTTTCATTTTGATTATTGATTATTTATTTAATCAAGCACTTAAGTCTAAAAAGAACGGGATGGGGGGTTCCGAAAAACTAAAATTATCGTTATATGACAAGAAACTAGTGAAAAGTTTATGAGTTTCAATTTCACACTACCAAATGTAAGGGTGACAAAATCTCATGCTGAAATTTGGCAACATTGGATTTTGTGAGACATTCAGGGGCTAGCCCCAGGAAAATACACTGCCCAGCAATGAAAATGCTTCGGGCCCAAAAATACCTGATTCTTATGTATTTCCACCTGCTGAATTTAAAAATCACCTTAAAAATTACCGATTAGCTCTTGTTTTGGAGATATTACCGGTCAAAAAAGACGAAAGAAAAAGGCCATTTTGACATATTTTCCAGTCCCACCAGATATTAAACAGGTTTGTGGTCGAAGTCAATAAATAATATATAAAAAAAATAGATATTAAACAGGAATATTTCAGATCACAATATTTTGTTGAAGCAACAGAAAACAGCCTCCTCTTTGATTTTCAAATTACGTCCTATTTTTAGCTCAATTAGAACTCGAGTTATAACTAAAAAACTAAAACTACGTGATTATAAGGGATAATAAACATATATAAAAACATATGGTCTTACTTTTTAGTTATAACTAGAGTTCTAATTGAGCTACAATACAAGTGGTAAATTGAAAATCAAAGAGAAAGCTGTTTTCTATTACGTCAACAAAATATTTGATTTCAAATATTGCTGTTTTAATATCTAATGGGACTCAGAAAATAGGTCAAAATGGCCTTTTTCGTCGTTTATTATTATTATAAACACTACAAAAGCAAACTTTATACGGAATATAGGTACTATTCCTTTATTTTGGTGCACTATGAATAGAAAAATCATTAAATAAACTTTAGGACAATGGAAAAAAAAAATTTTGTAGAGTTGTGTTATCTTCCAACTAACTTCTAAGCCTGCCAACTCTGGTGTGGTCTTAAACTAAGCGCTTGTTTTTTAAGGGATGAGGGTTCATTATAGAGCGGACAATTATGTTTTCATTGGTAATGGGGAATTTTTAATAAATACTAATGGAAATAATGAAATTACCTGTATCCGATTGCCAATCACTCTGATAATAAATTTACTGCTCGGCTAATTGTGACCTGGAAAAAGAAATTATTCAATTATAAACGATGACAGTTGAAATTAATTACCGTGAAACTTTTGATTTTGTTTTTCTGTTAATACCCGAATGATGACACGATTTAATCTTTAATTTTATTATCATTTTTTGAAAACTTTTATTTATACCTTCACTTTTTCTCTCTCTTTAATAACAAATAAATTATTATACTTTTTTTTTATTTTTTAATGAAAAAAAAGTTATAATTGATATAAATTCCTGACGAGAAAAATAAAACCGAGAGGCAAAATATTCGTTGTATCATATTTTAAAATTATTTTTATATAAATTGAAAAATCTCTCTCTTACACAATCTAATATAATTTGAAAATTATTTATTATTGACTTGGAGGGATTAGTTGTCGCCGATATTGCCTCTGTCGTCTATAAATTGTATATTGAAAATTAAACAACCCCCCATTGAAAGATAACTATATAGGGAATTAAATCAAATTTGATTAGAAATAAGATGGTGAGTACATCACACGACTTTCACTTATCACCTCCTAACTTCTTTGAAATAATCCAACCAAATTTTATAATATATATTATAATATATACCATACCTACTATAAATGATAATAAAGCCAATATTGAATTAATAGGCACACCGAATATCCAATATCTTTCAAAATACTTGAACTATCAAATTGGTCCTTATTTGTCGTTAATAAATAGAGAATAAGATAATTCGTTGAATTTTTTCGTATTTTTAATTAAGCCATTCTAAAAGTTCAAAATGGACAATTATTTGGGACAGTCTCAGACCGTCGTTATTTTTTAAAAGTAATTAAATAATTAAAATGTCTATATAATAAGGAGACATCAATTAGGTTGCCTATTGATTGATTCAAATAAACATTTACTTACATATCTTTAATTATGAGTAATCTAAATATATAAAATTAAGGTTTTGTCTGTAGATTGCTCCAAATCACGCCAAATTTTTGTTGCACACTTTTCAAGCAAAGTTATGAACGAAAACACCCTCAACAAAATTCCTGCCTGTCTGTATGTCTGTCTGTCTGTTTCCGTCGTTTCCGAAAAGTTGCTCACGATCAGGGATTATTATGAAATTTAATATTTACATCAGATGTCTTCTGACTTACGTTTTTAGCTATATAACGTTTTGATATTTTGACCTCAGAAGGGGTTTGGGGGGGGGGCGCACGAATGAAAATTATCAAATAACTCCTAAACTATTAACCCTAGGGCAAATTTTATAATAAACAAAGTTGTAGGGGATGTGATTTCTGACAACTTTTGTTTAAAAAATTTCCCCAAAAAACCACCCAAAAAAGGAGGGGAGGGTGACCTCTGTTTAAATAACAGATTCGAATTGACAAATAGCCACCTGTTTAAAATGTACAGTTGTCATAACAGACAATTTTAGATAAAAGAAAGTGGAAAAAGTTCAACTAAACCCCCCCTCCATTGTTCGGGGTTCTTTGTTACTTTAAGATATACTAATATAGATGTGTGCCCAGGAAATGTTTTTAATTCTACCTGGCTATTCAGCTTAGAAGGAAGGAAAATTGTTTTTTCAAATTTTTTAATATCCGCGCTGATCTAATGAAAAATAATATTTATAATTAAAAAAGACTTATGATGACAGGACCAAGCCTTCGAAACTATAGTCTCAAAAAAATAAATAATATATATAAACAGATATATCATTTTCGATATATGTGTTTATGTTTTATTTGCATCAAGCAGAGGACAACCTCTTTGTTTCTGTTTGTGAATTCTTAATATATATAGAATTGGTTTCTCAAAAACGGCTCTAACGATTTCGATGAAAATTACGCACTAGGTGGTTTTTGGGTACAGAAATCGGTTTGTCAGATTCTCATTTTCGAATAACTTTAATTTGATTGATTTTTTCGTAATCAAAGTAATTATTTACAGATAAAGGAACTTTTAACGCTTAGTGCAATGTTTGGGCTCTTGAAAAAGGTTTACTTTTTCTTTATATTCACGCAATCAGGATTGGGTCAGGTTATTTTCTCAAAAGCCTTGGAGCTGGTTTTTAACTTATTTTATTCTTCCTAAAATTTAGAATTATTAATAACGTTTTAAAATTGTTTTTATAAAGAACCTTATTAATTTAATAAATTAGAATAAAAAATAATCAAGAATTTATTTGAAAATATATTTTATATAAGCAGGTCTCATTTTTGCTAAAAAAAATAACATATTTTGATAAGTTTTATAATTAAACTAATTATTAACAAGTAATTGAAAAAATCAATCATGAAAGTGAATCAATACAAAACACTTGATTGTTCAAATAAATAATAACTAAAACCCGAGCGATGCTCGATCTTCCAGCTATGTTATGGCTGCTGCAAAAGAGGCTTGTTTTAATGTTTTGTCTGCTTGCTACTAGCAGATGGCTTCAGAACATGTCCTATCTTTTAAATCAAGCAAGCCAGAAAGACAGCCAGCAGCGATGTCATTTCGACCCCCACAGGCCTCCAAATTGCAAACAGAAAGCTCTTAGCCCAAAAACAAGTAGAGGAAAAAGCCTCTTGTGCAGCGGGTTTTACTTTTTATTAAATAGTCAATGATTTATTCCAGCGGTGGCCACTACCCTTAACTTTGGGAGCCCCAAATTTATAAAACTGTTTCAGAGCGAGCCACATTATTTGGAGAATAATTAATGGTTTATCAAAAAAAGACACATTTTTTATTTTATAAAATATAAATGAAGTAACATTTATTTTTTGCTCTACTTACTTATAACATTAGTGTTCAATTACAATAAATTACAAATTAATTTAGTTATGTATTATTATTTTTTAATTTAATTATTATACTTTTTAAAATCAGTATTATTCAAGAGCCGCACGAGATTGACTGACAGGCCGCATGCGGCTCGCGAGCCACGTTGTGGCCACCCCTGATTTATTCTTTCAAAAGCTATCCGCCGTGGATATCTGTGAAAGGCAGCCAAAAGTGTTAATTATGGTTGCATACATTCCAGGCGAGTACGATATTTCCAAATAGAATATTATTAGCACTATTAGAGCTCTAGGGATTGGGACGTTCTGTCAAAAATATTATCAGATCTAGAGTGTTAATAAGCCGGTCTTTAGTAAATTCGTTTTGTAATAGTAAGCTGGTTACTCAACAGATGAAATTCGTAAATCTTTTGAATTAAATAAAAAAAACCTCAATTCTACTTAAGGGAGTTCAGGACAGCTTATCTATCTGGTTGATCTTCGAAAAAATCTTTTGTATTTCTGCATAGTGACAACATCTGCCTACTAAATATTTTAATTAAAAAATTGTTAATTTCGAATAAAAGTCTTTGTTTTAATAATATTAGATAATAAAAAGAATATTGAGATAAATTTTTTCTCATTATATAAACATTTATTTAACACAAAAATGATTTCAAGAATTAGAGTTGGAATTCTACACTAGTGCTTTTGTTATATTCTGTTGGTTGCAAATAACTTTTTATTTTTTACATTCATGAATAACTAATTAGCTAGACTGTAAAATCTATTGAAAAATGTATCTTTTGATTCATAAAAGTTGAATTATTGATTTGTATAAATTTGTTGAAAATGGTATAATTTGTATAGAAGTTTTAGCCCTTTTAAAAGCTCGGTCCATTAACTTCCATGTTAAAAGGACAATTTTCAATAATTAATTTCTCGGTAATGGATCAGAGGATCAACTTCAAATTTTGGGAATAAATATTTAATACATCATGATTCGATGGTAAAATTTTTTTTCTAAAATCTTAAAAAAATTATAAACACCCCCGAACACCCTTAAGGAGATTTTTATATGGTATTTATTGAAATATATTGCCTAAATATATTTTTTCTCTTCATTTCAGACACAAAAATAAAAACATCGGAAATTCGGTTCGCCCGGGAGAACTGTGCTGGCTGAATTTAATTATTTATTCATTAATTGCATTTTATTTTATTTTTTTATTGATCAGCTTATGGCTGACGCCTGGCAGGGAAAGTGGATGTTGTCATTTTTGACACTGAGACAAGTCTAAAGTAAAATTTGACAATTTAATCTTGAATATAGATAAAAAAAAACTACTAGCTGGCTGGCTGGCTATAAAAGCTTTTAAAATTTCTCTCGTGAAGTTAAAGTGACGTCTCCGATTAAGTTGAGGTGCAATGAACCGAAAAATGCTCTCGGTTCGACAAGTCGATAGTGATGGACGTGTTGACCTCCCTATCAGCAGAGGCGTACCTAGTAGGGTTGAAACGACCACCCCTTGGCAACGATCTGAGCCCCCAAGACCCTTCTTTCTCTTTATAGACAGGTTACAAAAGCGGTCGTGTACTAATTAATTAATGGTCGAAATAGATAGATAACCACAGGCTTTGGGACATGGTGAAAACACCCATATTCATTAGATCTCGAAAATTAAGTAACACATAACTGCTAGGGTTGTAGTGGGGTTATCGACGAATACATCTTTCTAAAAAGAAACCAGTTTTTATGGAAATTTAGGTATACTAATTAATTAATTAATAAAAAATGGTCTTTTGATTACCTATAACATTATTTCGATGAAATTAAGTATAAATAATTTGACTTCAATTTCACTACAAAGGTAACACACGTATATTAAGACACTGCAATAATACAGGTTTGAGAATTAGAAAATTTACCAATTCTAATTGCCATTAGAAATAGACTTAAAATTTCTAAAAAAAATCTACAATAGTGTGTCATTTATTAAGTCTGAGATGAAATGCATTATTTTTATATTATAAAATATATAAGATAAATGTCGATATAAGTAGCTTTAAGAAAATACTATAGAAATTCAAGAGAGATAGCCTACTACCTACTAGATCCGAGATGTTATATTATTTTTATTATGTCAGGTGGGTTGTTTCAACGTTTCGGAAATCGAACCCGAATGCCATAAGAGTACGATCCAGTTTTAATCGTATTTTGAAGAAATTCGAAACACATAACCTGTTATGGATATGTCTTTAAAATTAGAATAACTAGATCAAGAAATTTTACAAATGAATATTTAAATCTTTGAATGAAATATTTAGCGCGATACTTATGTCAGAAAGGTTAATCTAATAGGGTACCCAATTTACCCATATAGCTAATTTTGGCCCTTTGGTTTGATTACGGAGGAGTTAAAAACAACCCTTCTGACATATAATTAAAAATAATCCATTCCATCTCGCATTTATTAGATTTCCCCTTCCCTTGCATTATTGACTTTGTCATTTTTATATACCCACACACACACACATTATTTTTAGTTTTCTTCTCTTTTACCCTATTACCACAATGTTTCAAACTATATAGCAACTATATAGGGGCTATATCAATAGATTCTCATAAAGGATCTAATAAATAGGAAATTTTCACTATATAGTTACTATATAGTTTGGAACATTGTACTACTAGGGCACTTTATATGATTTATGATATACATTTAATGATTTTGTAAAAAAGAATGTCACTGCCCGTTCAATAAATAAATGACAACTTTTTGTGATTTACGTAGTAATTAGGGAATTCTCTTGAAATATATCGCCGATATTAATTCAAAGATAGATTGAGAGCAAATTTAAACTTTCCCTATTAAATAAAAAAATACTTTAAACACCCCAATCGAGTGTAATTAATTTATAATGATAAATTTAGTTCTTATAAAGTTCTCAAGTTCTTATAAAGGAAGTACTTTTAAAAAATAAATTATGAAAAAAGGCAAGGACTACGAGCGTTCTTTATAGACCAGGATCCCAGCGACCCCAGACCTACGTCATAGTATCAAGCCTAAGATTTTTTCTGTGCGTGGGTACTATAGTAGGTTATAAGTTATATGTTATAACGTATGGGTATTAGTTTACTTAGGTCAGGGTGACTTTGTGAGATAACAGTTACCGAAGAGTTGAAAAAACGTTACCCAACAACGTCATAGTATCACAGTTAGTTTTTAGGATCTCACTCTATGAATACGTTTCTACTAAAAATAAAAAACGCGGGACTTACCAGATATTTGAAAATAATTTCAACTGACCTATAATGACGATGACTGGCCACCAGAATGCGTACTAAAGTCATTTCCGAAAAATGGACTTACCCCGTTCTTTCCGTGGGGCTTGAAAAAAAATGATCAGTTTCTCAAGTTCGACCTAAAACTGTATAAAAAAATCTTGAATTTGTTTGAATCTATCGAATCATTACTTTTTAATTGATTATCTCTTTGAAGTATCCCTTCGCAACGAGTCCAAAACAACATATTATTCCGCTTAAAGGATTTTTGAAACTCAATATTTATTTATTTGATTTCTGCCTTTTCCATTTCAGATTTATGGTTATATCTGCTTACTGTATCTGTATTCACACAAGCTTATTTTTTATTTGTTTAATATCAAGCTCAATTTTCGCGTCTACTTTATTTATTTATTTATTTTTTGACTTTATCTCGATTTGGCAAATAAAAACTCCGCCCTTTCAAAAAAGGGTGTGTTCCTTCTTCAGACTCTAAACAAAGAGCTCCACCTTCTAATTATGAATCAATTAATCACCGACATCGTTTTTTATCACGTTATCTGCCCCCGTCATGACCCATTAAAAACAAACCCTTCTTTTGTTTTTGTTTTTTTTTATTAAACAAAAAAAAAAATTGTCCCGCCATTTTTTGCCTCCAAGTGTATAATTTTTTTTCCTTCCCAACACCTGATAGTATTAAATTTCGCGAAGAAAAAAAGAGAGGGGGTAGCTATTATTTCAAGCGGATAAAAAGCCTTTTTGCTTGGAAAAATATCCGACGAGTTTGCTAAAGGGTTAGTCGCGCGTGCAGAAATTTTACTAATTAAGAAGAGAAGCCCTCCGTCGCTCTCAAGAGGATAAGTTTCAATCAAGTCCGAGCCAAGTATACTACAGATGAAAATATATATATCTACTCTCCTATTGTATTTACAGCTACTTAAATAAAATGGAAAATCTAATTATGCAAAACGCGTTCTCTGTCATTTAAAACTTGACAAGCATCGTCGCACAATTGGAAATGGAAAAAGATTTCCATTAAAACTCAGAGCCGAGACAGAGAGAGAGAGAGAGGTTCTCAAACTGAGATAAAACTGGAATTATACCAATTAGTAGCAGCAAGGGTGGGCGGGATGGGATCTTAATTAATAAAATTAAGATATAGGCAACAAATGGCATTGATTAACCATTTGGGAATTTAAACAAACAAAAGGAACCAGCCAATAGGGACGGGGAATCCCTGTTGCGTTCGGTAAGTATACGGGCGAGCCACTGGAATTCGCCTTCTTGTAAACACAATACATGAAAGGACGCTTCTTGTGGTAAACACTCAGATTTCACTTCATCAAAACATAGGACATTATTCAAAAAATGTACCAATTTCTATACCAAGTAGAAAACAAATGAAAAGAAATTGTTTTGCCGAGAGTAGCAGACTACAAAGAGAAACAAAGAGGTTGTCCTCTGCTTGATGCAAATAAATTGTTTCTCTTTGTGAATCAACAACTCTGCTACTCTCAGCAAAACAAAAACTTTTAAATTAAGTAGCAGACTAGTTGAGAAATCATTGAAGTTGTCCTCTGCTTGATGAAAATAAACATATACTTATAATTTGTTTGAGACTATATTTTCAAAGGTTTTACCTTAATCTCCAGTCTTCCAATTTGAAATATTTCATCAGTTATTTCTTATTACTCTAGTGAAAATAAAAATAATTCGTTTTGTTGTTATAGCAAACATTTGTTGTGTGGCTAGATTACTATAACAACAAAACGAATTTTTCTATATATGTATATAATATTTCTAATTAAAAGACTGATGATTAAGGTCAAAATTTCGAAACTATAGTTTCAAACAAATAAATTCTATGTATTACATATTAATATTTGGTATAGGTACATGTAGATATTTATTTGCATCAAGCATATAACCTCATTAATTTATCTTTATAATCGAAGAAAACACCTCAATATCGAATAAATAATCGAAACAAAGATATGCTTCATGAGCTAAATATTTCACTAAAAGATATATTCATGAGTAAAATTTCGCGATCTAGTTTTTCTAAATATAAAATTATAGCCATGCTATAGATAGAATATTTAAAAAAGAGGAAGTAAAAAGAACCTTTCTGCCATTTAATTAAAAATAGTCAATTTTTTCCTCGTAGTTGTCAACCTCATGAGATTTCCTATTTAGAAAGTTTTCTCACAAATCTTAGAATTAATGTTGTGGTTGATGGAATCCACATCCCATCTTTTTCTACAAATTCAAAATGGTTGCCATTTAAAGTTTTTAAATAAAAATAACTCAAAAACGGGAAATTAAACAAAAATGGCAAGAGTAATTTTTGGATGCCCTTTAATTTTTTATCGACTATAATATAACTGTCGAAACTAGCAGACAAAGGATAACAGTAAAACAGCCTCTATTAGGGAGTCATTACGACCATTAATCTACACACAGGAGTTTTTTGACGGATTATAGTGGTGTTTCACAAAGAGGAAATAAAAATTAAAAAAAAATTTAAATCATATTTTGGAGATTTTTTATTTATCTCTATACATATTTCGGGTTACAAGCCCTTCTTCAGGAGATTTGACAAAAGACTGGGTCTTTTTTAATTTTTTTTAATTTTTATTTCCTCTTTGTGAAACACCACTATAACCCGTCAAAAACTTCTGTGTTTAATATTTTTCACTATAAACCAACACCGCTTTTCCTAAATGTTATCATTAATCTAAATACCATCTTTAAATTCAAGAAGAATCAGCTGTTTTACTGTTATCATTTGTCCGATAGTTTTGAAAGTTTCAGCATTCGATAGGAAATTAAACGGGCTATCAAAAATTATTGATGACGTTTTTTATAAAAATTTACCGTTTTCGAGGTTTATTTTCATTTAAAAAATTTAAATGGCCGCCAGTTTGCAACAGATAATTGGAACAAATTGAAATTTTTTTACAAACTAAGTTCAGTGCATAATTTCAACATATTCGATAAAGCTGTTTCAAAGATATAGGTATATAATTTAGTAAAAAAAATAGATGGTAAAAGAAGCGTTTCTGGATATATAGGTATGTTATGTTATGTGGACTTTTTTCTTTATTTTGACCAATAAAACCACTCCTTGAATTATCTTCGCGAATTACACATAGACCCTGTATTAGGACGTTGTGAAATGACTATTATCATATACATTTTGAAATTAATTAATCCCATTTTGAAGTTAAAAAGGGATAGACTTGCTTTCGTATCTTTAAGCCCTCCGTTTTCTCTTCTTGTTTGGTGAAACACATTAAACACCTTTTCGTTTTCCATTCTGGAATTTTTTCACTCGAATACGAACAAGGCCTTCATTTTGTTCTTCCATTGTCTAAATTCCATTCTTAAGTGACATTCGGACATTCCATGGAATTGCTTAGACCTGGAGAATTGAGATTCTTTCTAGCAAGGACAAAATCCTTTATTATTATATGCCCTGGCATCCAAACGAGAGGTCATGCACGACAACTACTAAACTACTGGTGTCTTGACATGTTTCTTAATCATTATTTCAATATTCTTATACTGCTACTTAATTCAACAATTCTTGTATATAGACTTATATATTTATTTATTTTTATATAGAAAACTGCTGCAACGATTCCGATGAAAATAACAGATTCGGGGTTTTTGGGGTCTCATCTTCGGGTAACTTCAATTTTATAGATTTATTCTTAATTTATTATTATAATGATATAAATACAAGAAGAATTTGCACCAAGAAGGTACAACCTCTGTAGTTCGAGGTGGACCCTTGTATCGTGTATAGATAAGGGGAGATTTAGGGATTGGGTAGCAGTCGAAGTTATCTGTGGATGCTGGTCTTGAAAGATTGAAGGTTATAAGTTGCTGGAAAGACGGTCGGTGGAAGAGAGTTCCAGTCTCTAGATGTCATAGGGATAAATGAATTGGCGAATGCGTTTGTTCGATTAGTATCCAGTTTAGGCGCGTAGGGGTGTTGAATCTTAGAAAATCGTGTATTTCAAGCAAATGAAGCCTTTGGTGGGATTATCGATTTTATTTCGTCAGAACAAAAGCCATGGTAATATCTATAAAAAAGGGAAAGGGCGGAGACAGATCTACGATGGGCTAGGGAGTCGAGATAGAATTAAACTAATTATTCACAGGCGAGTGTTTCAATTAAAATGTATAAGTAAATTTCCTTTTATTAATTAAATGTTTTGTTTTTTTGGTCTTCGGGAACTAAACCCATCAGTCTTATATTGTTTGAGTATGTAAATTGATGTATTAGTCAGATTTTAGTCGGTCAAATATTTGCAGCGAGTCGGGCTTGAACCCATGCTAACTTGATTCAAAGTCAAGGATAAAATGCACGCGGCCAAGCTGACCCTCTTTTATTAATATTAAAATCCACTGAAAGTTCATTACAAATTATATTATATATTAAAATTAGGAAATTTAATTAATTGGAGATATTTTCTATTGAAGACGAAGTAGTACGCTCAATGCTGAATTGATGCAAAGGAAGCTTAAAGATAATAAAAACCATAAATTCTGAATAAATTAATTTATTAGATCATCATTTTCATTCTCTTAAAAAACCCGACTCTGTGAATTGAATTTTATTAAATGAACGCAAGACACATGATTTGAAGACAATTGCATGGTCCTTCACTTTTTAGGCGAAAAATTTACTCTACAACTAAAACTTAGCTATTTTGATCTAAGAAAAATATTTTGAAAATTATATTTAGAACTAATTTATGTACGCGTATTATCAATTGGAAATTTTAAAAATAATCTAACAAGTATTTTTAACTGGATTTATGAACTATTATTTTTATAATGGTAGACCTTAATGTTTGATGGAAATGCAGCCCAAGGATAATAAAAAAAATGAATTTCGAATAAAACAATTTATTGAAATATATTTTTAATCTTTTAAAAACTTATGTTTTGAATGATCGTTCCTCCTTTTTTAGGGTTAACGAAGGAATCTCAGTGCATATTAATATTAATTTTAATTGTATTTAAGTTCAAAAACTTTGGACATAGCATAGCATATCATTAAAAAAAAAAAAAAAAAAAAAGGAGAGGATTTTTCGAGATTCAACTTCTTAGGGTGTCACAAGGGGCAAATGTATTAATTTTTAATTTGGCAAAAACCATTTGAAACAAAAAGCAAGTAGATATCTTATCTTTCTCATGGGTCGATTGCAAAACGATATATCAATTTTATTTAGTGCTTACAGAAGGGTATCTGCTTGGTTTTTGATTAAATTTTTTTTTAAAGTTTTTAAAAAAATTTGATCCCTAAACCGGGAGGAGAGCAAGATTTCGGTTTGAATGGTTCACTGGAAGCGAGGGGTGAACCGGGATTGGAATTAGGTGTACACATCTTTGGAATTATGTGGAATTATTTTGGAATTCATTAGATAATGCCCCTATATCTATTGTCTTCTACTTGGAAATGAAAGTGGAAGTGGAAGTAGGTGTACACGATATTATCGCGGTTCACCCCTCGACTGGAAGTATCCTTTACTTTTTGCTTTGGTTTCCTGATAAAAACACCTTTTGACCACCCTTTTGAAATTGGAGTTTATGCTATTGGGGTTGTTTTTATGGGTCATGTGGGGTTGGTGGTAGCCAAGAGGGGAGTTTTGTTCAGAATGGTCTTTTTGACTTTATCGATTTATGAAGGAAAATTGCAAGTGAAAATCATGTGATGCAAACACCAATTTTTTTTTCTCATTTAGTCAGCTATATAATATTGAATAAGAAGAGATTTAAAATTAATTCTTTTATATATAAAAAAGTACATTGTTCTTCATGATTTCATTCTTTCTTTTTAATTTTTTTTCTTTTTTTACAAAAAGCAATTGAAAAGAATGATAACAAATAGAATAAGTAAAACAAGAGACGGCGCGACGACGACGCCGTTTCATTTTAATTAAAATACGTAAAACTCATTAAAAATGAAAACATTTTGAAGAAAGAAAAATTTATTAAAAAAAAAAAAAAAAAAATTGAAATAATAATAAAATTAAACATTACTAGAAAGAATAACAATTCAATTCAAAGTTTATAAAAATTACAAAAAAAAAAAAAAAAAAATATTAAATTAAAATGAAATTAAGGCAGTGAATCAAAGGTATTAGATTATTAGGTAATATGTTTTATTAATGTTAGAAGGGATCGCCGAGTCGAAACAAAGGGCCAAGCCCGCTTTCTGGGCAGTTGACTTAAGGACGTTCCCTAATAAATAAATTTTCTTGAAATAATTTTAAAACTTTGAATACACATATATATAAGTGTCCTTTATAAGTAGAAATTTTTTACAATAGTCCTTACGGCACTAAATTGATAAATATTGACCATTGAAATTTGCAAATTTCACACTTGAACCCTATTCCGATTGATGTTAAAGCGACTGTTTTATTAAATAACAATCGTAATTTTGTTGAAATTATTTTGAAAAACTGAGAATCATTAACTGAAGATTTTAAAAATATTTTTCTGTTAAAATAATTGTATCAAGCGATATTCGTTTTGTATGAAACATGTTAAAAGTTAGGTACTTTTAATGGTTTTCATTTTTTCTCTCATGGCATGGCTAGTGAGTGATGGCGACTTTGCACTAAAATCACTCAATTTTGACATATCTAAAAATCTTCTGCAGCTGGTGCATTTGAGATTTTTAGCTAATTCTCTCAACCTAACTATACTGTTTCATGAAGTGTTGTTTTTTTATTCTTTGACTTTTATGGTCGGTAAGAATGCAATGTTGCCAGATCCGAGAAACGACGCAGTGCAAATAGTTTTGCCTTTCTCTGCATGTGAGAGTAGGGGAAAAAGCGAAATGCATCTGAGCTATATTAGGGAACGTCCTTAAAATACTGATTCTTAACCGATATTCCTTAGAACCCTAGTTTTCTGTGAAATTATAAAAGTAGCGTACTAACTAGGAAACTGCTCTTAAACGATATTTATTTCGTTAAATACGCAGTATAGTTTAAACGGAATAATGAATTTTCCAATTAGCTTACGAATCATGATTTAGGTTTGAGAAGGCTTATTTTTGGTTTAAAATTTAAAAGATTTTCTTACGGAAAGTAAATCAAAGACCGAGCCCTCTGCTTGATGCAAATAAACGATCATATATATAAATGAATATCTTTTGAAATACAGCCCAAGTTTCAAATGTCTTTCAGGACTATTCTCTAAAAACAGACGTTAAAATTTAACATCTTAAATTGGGTATTAAAAAGTAAAGTAATAACATCAGCTTTAAAAAATGCTATTCTCTAAACCAAGTTTTAACAATGACGTTAACATTTTATTTTTTAACACCAGGTGTTAACGATCAATATGAAGATAGCTACGTTTTCTGCTTGTTCGTGTTTTTTACACCCCTCGATAGCCTCCCGCGCAAGCGCATTATTAACTTGATTTGTTATTCTCAATCTAGTATCTGACAGTTCGCTTGGTTAAGTTATTTTTAATATAAATTATTATATTCTGATATTATTATTATTTAGAAGAGGATAATTAAACTGAAAGTATAAATATTACCTATTCCTAAAATAAACAAATATATCCTAAAAGTTGTAATAAATCTTATTTTACCAGCAAAAGTTTTTGAAGACAAAAAGCTGAGAAGTTCAAGGACTACTAAAAAATAAATAGAAATCTTAATACAATCACAGGTTGCTTTTATCTCAAAGCTATCACAATCAACCTTACTTTTTGGTTAAAGTCTCCATGTTTGTGTATTAAATACGGCGTTAAGATATTAAAGGCACCCCCTGGCATGACTATAATTTTTAAGACTTTTAACTAAATGTTAACGCTTTGGTGTTAAAGTTTTTGCTTACAGAATATCAATTTGAGGCAAGGAGGTGTTAAAATGAATTAAAGCTGATTTCGGATGTTAAAAGTTAACGTTTTTACTTAGAGAATAGACGTGATTGTGTGCCTACTGAAAAAAGGAAACCCTATCTGGATACATAGTAAGCCCTATCACACATCCCTCCAAGATTCTCACTAGTACTAGCTGACTAGAATATATTCTCTGTATAATCGGTTTCCAAATGAAAGACTAAAGACTTATTTTTAAAAGACTAAAGTTTCAAGCCTTCACACATACACATCTTCAATGTTTTTTTAATATATATTTTTTTCCTTATAATGAAGATTTCGTTTGCAGGCATTAAGTTGGACCATTTGTAATTAACGAATACTATATGATTAGTGCTTCTTTCTAGGGACAGAAAGAAAAACCCCTAAATACTAATTATGCCTGAAAAGTAGTATACGGGGTACGGTCAGATGGGGTTCGGTTCTATCTAGATCTCGTTTCAATTTGATAATAGAAAAATGCACAAGCCGTCTGGCTCTCATATTTTCACTTATATAACTTTTAATATGTTTGACTCTATATAGATCTCTAGTTTTGATTAGATAAATAAAATTGGATCTGTTTTTATGTGACGTCACAGACTAGACCGTAGACTACATTTTTTCCACTAACGAATTTAATCCATTTTATCTTAAAATAAAAATTATAGCTAAGGGTCTAAAAATTGCTTGTAATCCTTCAATTGTTGATGGACAAAACGAAAATCAATCCATTTTAGGCACTTGTTTTACGAAATGCCTGGAATGGTAGATAGTTGTCCAGCTAGTGACGTCAGAGTCTCGTCACTCACTGTCAGACCAGATCGACTTCCGCCGCAGCCTTCAACGTCCAAAAACGAGTCGGTTAGGCCTGACATTGAGTGACATTACCCCTGTTGTCAATTTAACTTGATCGAGAAAATTGCTTGCTGGCTTGGTTGATTCTCTCATTAGATTTTCAACACTTGAAAATGACTAAAGGAATACGAACCGAAACGTCAAGTAGTTTATTAAAAAATATTTTTAATTAATAAGGATTTTATTTTAGAGGCAGTCCAATGATACTTGTTGGTATTTATTTATTTAATGAAAAAAATTATTAATAAAATGATTTTTAGCATGTAAATCTCTTTACTATAAAAGGAACTTTTCGGAGGATCTTCTCCTTCTTCGATATTTAAATGGTCATTGAAAAATTACTTTGATTGAGAAACAGCCCAATATGATACTTATAGGTAGGTATTTATTTTATCAAAAATTCAAACGTGTGCGGTCGGGTGGCCCCCGTCAGGAACGAACTTCCTTACGTTATTTTAAAAATATTAGAGTTAATATAAAATAAAGGCAAAAATTTTATCCCCCTTAAAAAATCACACTCCATAAATACTGGCTCCATTATTATTCTTGAATATATTAAATATTGAAAATCAAAATGTGTATAAAATTAATATCTTTAGTTTTTAAAGTTGAGAATTATTTAAATAACGCTATATGAAATTAATATTATTTAAAATTTTTACATTATCTGATCAAAATAAATCAATAACTACTTTATGATTAAAATAGAAATCTTTTTTTGTTTTTGTTTTTTTTTAATCAGGATTTTGGATTTAAATATTTTTTTTATTTCTGGTTTGGCCTTCAACTCGTTTTGGAAACAAATATCCTATACTGACGCTCAACAAATAATTGAATTAATCACTCTGATATGAAATCCAAGATCAATAATTAATTATTCATTGAAATGTTGTTTTATTTTTTATTTTCATTCTGTTTTTGGTTTCGCATGTTTGTTTCTAGAATTAAATCTTTGAATTGATAAAATAGAATAAACGGAACAGGAGGTTCGGGGGTACGGGAATAAAAATAGAATCGAAATGGAATGGAAGTTTCAAGCAAGCAGTGCTGCTGTTTACTTACTTGCACAGTAGTCTGCCTCATGGTGTCTCGTCCGAATTTATTTACACGAAAGGAAATCTGCTATCTTGGCTTGCCGATGGAAATAAACAAGGGTGAGATAGAATAGACGAGGCAAGGAATAATAAATAACCAACCCGGCTGGCTACTTGGTCTGAGATCAAAATATGATCCGATTCAATTCATAGAATATCTCACAAAATAAGTAATTCAGAAATAAAAAAAAACCTATATTTGTGTATGATCCGATAGTAGGATATACTTAGTATAGAGTTAGTAGAGGCTTAAAACTATTAAACTACTCTTCAGAAATGAATGAAATTTAACATACATATAAATCAGACACCAGATAAGTATTGAATTAAAAGCTGAAATTAAATAATAAATAAATAAATAAATAAATCTTTATTCCTCGACCTGCTTAGAGCCACAAGTCCTCAGTGGCTAGGTCCTCCAAACATCAATACAATCTAGCTACAATACATTAACAAACATCAATACAAATTAATTACAACAATTTAACAAATAATAAACAAGTAAAAAAAAAAGAAAAAAAATAGAAATGTATGCTCATTAACAAATATCATGACCATAGATTTCCATCAAAAGACAAAAAGTAATTTAAAAATTCCGCGCAAGAACCTGATACCAGGAGCAAGCGACGCATTAGCCATCCCGGAATTTGCCATAAGTTGTTAAGGAAACCTGGTCAAAACCTTAACAATATGACCTCTCTCTACCTCAACTAATCTCTGCTTGTGAGAACTAAATAAAAATTTTTACAAACCTAGTACTTCAGGACTTGACAAAATTTATAATTGATTTAATCATAGGAGGCAGAATACTATAATCCCAAGTAGTAATAAATAGACAGACTTCCACAAATCAATGCCAGATCCTACAAATGAATGCAAACCTACCTACATATTAATATCTGAATTAACTAACTTGTAGGAACCAGACTGTATTTAAATTAATACCATTCTTCCCTATATCCTTATAATCTATATAACCATCTAACTGTTTTAAAATGTTATAAGATGTTTTAAGATGTTATAAAATGTTTTAAGATGTTTTAAAAAGTCTTATTTTCTTGAGAAATTGAGAATGATGATTAAAAAATTTCAAAAAAGTTTTAAAAAGTCTTTAGCTATTTTCTTCGGAAATTGAGAATGATGATTAAAAAAATTTAAAAAATTTTAAAAAAATTTTTAAAAGTTTTGAAAAGTTTTTAGTTATTTTCTTTAGAAATTTTCTTCAGAAATTGAGAGTGATGATTAAAAAAAGCTTAAAAAGTTTAAAGAAGTTTAAAAAGTTTAAATAAGTTTAAAAAAGTTTAAAAAAGTTTTTGGCTATTTTCTTGAGAAATTTTCTTCGGAAATTGAGAATGATGATTAAAAAATTTAAAAAAGTTTAAAAAAATTTTAAAAAGTTTTAAAGAGTTTTTAGCTATTTTCTTTTGAAATTTTCTTCAGAAATTGAGAATGATGATTAAAAAAGTTTAAAAAATTTTAAAAAAATTTTAAAAAGTTTTAAAAGTTTTTAGCTATTTTCTTGAGAAATTTTCTTCAGAAATTGAGAATGATGATTAAAAAAGCTTAAAAAAGTTTAAAGAAGTTTAAAAAGTTTAAATAAGTTTAAAAAAGTTTAAAAAAGTTTTTGGCTATTTTCTTGAGAAATTTTCTTCGGAAATTGAGAATGATGATTAAAAAAATTTAAAAAAGTTTAAAAAATTTTAAAAAGTTTTAAAGAGTTTTTAGCTATTTTCTTTAGAAATTTTCTTCAGAAATTGAGAATGATGATTAAAAAAGATTAAAAAAGTTTAAAGAAGTTTAAAAAAGTTTAAATAAGTTTAAAAAAGTTTAAAAAGTTTTTGGCTATTTTCTTGAGAAATTTTCTTCAGAAAGATTAAAAAAGTTTTTAGCTATTTTCTTGAGAAATTTTCTTCAGTAATTGAGAATGATGATTGAAAAAGTTTAAAAAAGTTTCTGAAAAAGTTTAAAAAAGTTTTAAAAAGTTTAAAAGTTTTAAAAAGCTTTTAGAAATTTTCTTCAGAAATTGAGAATGATGATTAAGCTTGATGTACTCCTTCTAGCCTATATCGAGCTTAAGTTTCGAATTTCGTAACTCTGAGACTTATGGTTGCGAAACGCAAGGAGGTACATTTTTACATACGTAAACATCAACTTCTGGTTTTTCTATTTTAGCAAAAATCTTGTTATACTTCTTCGAGCCTCTAGATATCTTAAGTTTCAAATTTCAAGGCACTGCGGCTTTCCGAAGACGAGATATGAACGATTAGAATATTTATTTTACGACACTCCTAATTTACACCCCCTTCCTCTTTTTAAATCGGATTAAAAATTTGACACAACTAATAACTCATGACACTTGATAAGTAAACTAATTTAAAAAAAATTCGTTAGAGTCGTTTTTGAGAAAAAAAAAACGAAATAAAGAAAGGGGGTGTAAATTAGTAATATCACGATGACTTCAAATAAATGAAAATGTGAAAGTTGTGTGGTGACCACACCAGTTGAATTTTATAAATAAATGTTTATTTAACAAAACGAAAGTCAGATTGATAGATAGATAGATAGATACATACAGGTGAAGGGCGATCCAGGAATTTTTTATGGGGGGGGGGGGGTAATGTATATAAGGTGCCCGATGTATATAAGATCTACTTTTTATCTCGAAAGTGTGTCGCGATCGAATTGTCCAAGCGTGGGGGGGGGGGGGGGGCAGACACACACACACACACACACATAGAACTTTATTTTCAATTTTAAAAATTAAAAAAAAAAAATATTTTACAAATTTCATATCTCATTAAAGTTCATTAAAAAAAAAAAAAATTGTTATAAATTCCCTGTCGATTTGGCCGATTTTGCGACGCACGTGTTGCACTCCCGCCAGGCACGGGCCTGTATGGGGGGGGCGGTCGCCCCCTCCGCCTCCCCCCCCCTGGATCCGCCCTTGGGTGAAACTAATATAAATCATGGAAAAACGATAATATTTCCCCTGGCCGGATTTGGCCTACTGGCCGTAGTTTTCCGACCTCTGATCTAAGGTGTGCTGCAAAAAATATTATAACAGTCAAAAATAAAATAGAATTTCAAAGCTTTAGGGCCGGTTGTATGTCGCAAAGTAAATGCTTTTTACCATTAACCAAGGGTAGATGGTAAATGGAGGGACTGGGATGGCCAATAAGATGACAGGCTCTGAAAGTTCCTGTCATCTGATTGGACATCCCAGCCCCTCCATTTACCATCAACCCTTGGTTAATGGTAAAAGCATTTACTTTGCGACATTCAACCGGCCCTTAGAATCCAAAATGAAAATTCCAAATAATGGCATTGGATTGAATTTTGATACCGGATATCTTGTTATCAGAGCTTTAGGGCGTATTCGAAACCCAGCCAGCTATTAGTTAAAAGCGGTCGATGAACAGACCCCGCCTCTATCGGTCACCTTCACTTAGGTATATCGATAACTTAAACGATAGTTTAAACCAGTCAACAAGTTTTCAACTAAGTTTACGGGATCCAATAATTTCCTTTCTTTTTATTTTTGGGTCAAAATTTTTTTATGGTATTTAGGTCATTATTATGAGTCAAGTTTCAACAACAATAATCCGGATAAGTGTGAGTCTGACTTACTTACCAATGGTTCTGTTAATAATATGTATTACCTGTAGTTAAAAGCAATATATATAAAGAGAAATCAATGAGGTTGTCCTCAGCTTGATGAAAATAAACATATCCACTCACAGTAACGTAGCCAGAAAATTTTCATGGGGGGGATCAATCCACAAAGCAAAATATTTAGTGGGAATTTTTTTTATTAAAACAAATATTCCAGTTTATTGTGTTTTTACCCGGAAAGTTTTGAAGTAGTTGTAATTTCTTCTAATCTTTATGTTTTTGGGTGTGCTAAATCCAAATCTGAGGTTTGCTAACAAAATTTCGTGACGGAATATTGTCAAAAATGCAAAAAAAAAAAGATAAAAAATCTCATTTTTTGGCGGTTTTTTGCTTCTAACTCAAAAACTATCAACTTTTCGTAAATAACATTCCTATTCAAAATGAAAGTTCATAAAATTTCATAAAAATTTGATTACTTAGGTTTTTTCCGACCAAATGTTCGGGCTCAAGCGATAGCTGAAATTTGGGCTTTTTTTTCTGTTTCCGCAAATTCCAAAAACTCGCACTTTTTCTGATTTCTTCCCATTTTGACCATTTATGGACAAAGTTGTAGGAAAATGTGATTTATGACAACTTTTATTTAAAAAATCCCCCCCCCCCAAAGGGGGGGGGTGAAAAAATGAAAATTCTTGCCTTTGGACCAATCTCAACCAAATTTTGTACATATAATCTGTGGGCCACTAGAAGCCCTAACACGTTTCGAGCTCTAGACCGCTGCTCTTCTTCAGTGCATGTGTCTGGAAACGTGTTAAAAATATCGATTTACGTCTGCCTAAAATAAAGGTTTAAATAGGAGATAACTTTTTATTTTTACCTTTTTCCATTACACTGACCCCTTAGCCAATTCATTATATTAAAATAGGGCCACCAAACACGTTTTATTTGAATAAATATGCTCAATAAAATGTATTTGTTTGAGACTATATTTTTGTTTGAGCTTCATCGTCAGTCTTTTTAAATTTCAAATATTGTCTCATGGGGTCAATTACCCGATTGGATATAGAAAATTCGTTTTGTTATCTTAGCAAGCAAGCTATCCACACAAACGATTTGAAAGGAAATAAGTCTTCAATTGAAAAGTTTTTGTTTTGCCAAGAGTAGCAGAGTTGTTGATTCACAAAGAGAAACAAAGAGGTTGTCCTCTGCTTGATGCAAATAAACATACACAGAACTCTTCAAAGCTGACCACCAGTGAAAAAGGAACATCAAATTTTCAATATCCATACGATATTGACTCCATGAAAAACAAACATTTATAATTAAAAAAGACTGATGATGAAGACCAAGTCTTCGAAACTATAGTCTCAAACAAATAAATAATATATATATACAGATATATCACCTCGATATATATGTGTGTATGTTTATTTGCATCAAGCAGAGGACAACCTCTTTGTTTCTCTTTGTGAAATAAGTCTTCTGTCAAATCCATAATTAACGACTCTCAGCTTGGGTCTCTTTTGAAAGTAAAAACTGTGAGCAATATTTCCCCATTAAGTAGGAAAAATAGTACCAGAGAAGAGATGCGAAGTGTCAGGAAGAAAACATTAAATTGTTCTTGTTCTTTTTTATTTCGGTACTTTAGAAAATAAGCCTACGTTTCTATGAAAATTGAAGTTCTTTTTGTGCCCCACCTAAACATTTTTATTTTAGCCCATATTGCCCTTTAAGTATGCTTTTTTTCCTCCTTTGTTTAAAGAATTTTACTAATTTTTTGTAGTTGAAAAAAAAAGAAATGTTGAAAAAAATTGTTTCAACATTTCTGTTTTGTTCAACCACAAAAAATTAGTAAAATTCTTTAAACAAAGAAGGAAAAAAACTTTTCCAGAACATGGTCATATTCATTTTCCCTCTCTCCCTGTGTGTGCTTTTATTTTATTTTATTTATTTTGTCATTTAAAGCTGAGGGTTGAATTTATAAAGTACATTTTTATTTTTCTAGTCTCAAAGAATCTCTTCTCTTAAATTTACTTTTTACTACAAGCTGTTTTAATTTAATTTTTTTTTTTACTTCTTTTCTGAGAGAAAGAATAATAAAAAAATTCTTCTCTACGGTAGAAGAGGAGGTATCTTTAATTAAAATATTCATTAAATTTATTTAGAGTAATATAATTACAATCTTTTTCTTTTTATTAAATATACTTATCTTTTAAATTTAAACAAAAGAAAAACTAACTAGGATTAATAATTTAGTGAGGTTTTTGTGGTTATACTCCTCTACTTCTCAGGGATATTTGAAAAAATGAAAAACTTTGAAGAAAAGTTTAAAAAAAACATGTTTAATCAGATGGTAATATGAATTTATTTTATTTTATTTTATTTTATTCATTTACGGGGCTTTGGCCCTTTGACAATTAAAACACAACCATACAAATGCAAAGAAAAATACAGCATAGTGTATTCGAAGTTTATGTCTCATTAAATGAATTTAGGCATGGAATTAGACCAAAATTTCCAGGAATTAAATAAATATACTTAAGCCATTTTTCATTGTAAATTTAAGCGAAGTAACATTCTTCAACATTATAAAATCAAATATCAATCAAATTTGAAAAATGTTGAAGATGATCTCTCTCCCACCCACTTTCAAATCATCATCATTGAGTATACAGTCCTAAGACTGGTTTGATGCAACAATCCGTCTCCACTCGACTCTGTCCCCCGCCAGCTGTTTAACCTCTCTAAATGTCTGGCATCCCATATCCCCAATTATTTGGTTGAAATATTCTAATCTGGTTCTTCCCCTTCCCCTTTTCTTTCCCACCTCCCCCTCCAAGATATCCCTAAGCAGTCCCCCATGTCTCAGTGTGTGCCCCATCATCTGACCTCTTCTCTTCTTCAGACTCTTCCACAAGGTTCTTCTTTCTCCGATTCTTCCAAGAACTTCTTCATTTGTAATTTTATCCATCCATTTGATATTCATCATTCTTCTGTAGCACCACATTTCGAAAGCCTCTAATCTCTTTCTCTCCTCTTCTCTAATTGTCCAGGTTTCACACCCGTACATGGCTATGCTCCATACATATGTCTTCAATAGCAACTTCCTGTTTGCTAAGCTGATTGAGGAGGAGCATAGTAGTTTTTGTTTTGTATTAAACCCCATTTTTGCTTGGGCAATTCTTGATTTAATTTCGTTTTTGCTCCTCCCATCCCATGTTATTTTACTTCCTAGGTAGCGGAATTCCTTAACTCCTTCTAGGTTTTCTTGGTTAATTTTGATGCATTCCTGTCTCGTTTGTTCTTTTTTTGTACATACTAGGACCTTGGTTTTATTCTTGTTTATTTTCATTTTGATTTCTTCTATTAGGATTTGGTTAATTCCATTCAAGGCGTCCTCTAATTCTTTTTTATTGCTTCCTAGAAGGGCAATGTCATCGGCAAATCTTAACATAGCGATCTTTTGACCTTGGATTTCTATACCTGTATCAATTTTGTCTTTGAATTCTTTAATCGCTTCTTCTATGTATAAGTTGAAAATCATGGGTGACAGCACACATCCTTGTCTTACACCTTTTTTATTTTGGCTTCTCTGTGTTCATCACCAATATTTATAATTGCCGTCTGGTTTTGATATAGATTGTAGATTAGTCTTCTCTCTCTGAATTTTATTCCCGCCTGTTTTAATATTTTAAACATAATTTCCCAATTGACATTATCGAATGCTTTTTCTAGGTCTATGAATCCGATGTAGACAGATTCTTCCCTGATAAAAGCCCTTTCTATTATTAGTCTAAGAGAGAGAATTGCTTCTCGGGTGCCTCTGTTTCTTCTAAAGCCGAACTGGTCTTCCCCCAGATTTTCTTCAACTCTTTGTTCTATTCTTCTCTGGATTATTTTGGTTAGGATTTTGGAGGCATGTGAGGTTAGGCTAATGGTCCTGAAATTTTCACATTTATCCGCGCCTGTCTTTTTGGGAAGTGTGACTATTTTGTTTTTTTGGAAATCTTTTGGGATGATTCCCAATTTATAGATTTTGCTAATTAGTTCAAAGAGTTTGTCAAGTGCCTTTTCCCCAGAGTTCTTTAGGATTTCAGCTTGTATATTGTCTATTCCGGGTGCTCTATTATTTTTTAGTTCCTTCAAAGCTGTCTCGAATTCTGACCTGAGTATGGGGTCTCCTAATTCGTTTTCGTCCACAGATTCTTCTTCTTCTATTGGGTTCATTGTTTTTTCTTCTCCATAGAGTTCTTCTAGGTGTTCCTTCCATCTATTTGCCTGTTCGTTTTCGTTTAGAATAATGTGGCCTCCTTTATCTCTTATGTTCTTGCTTTTTGGCTTGTCTTCTTGAAAATTTCTTTTTATTGCCCTATAGGCTACATCAACTTTTCCCAATACTAGATTTTCGTTGACTTCTTTACATTTTTCTTGAATCATTTTTTTCTTTTGCTTTTCTACATTCTCTTATAACTTTCCATCTTAATTTTTTATATGTTTCTTTCCCTTCTTCGTCTTTTCTGTTCTTAAATTTTCTTCGTTCTTTCAAATATTCAATCAAAATTTGATTTTTTTTAAATAAACAACAAGCAAATATGAGACTTTAGAATCAAAACCCACTAAATCAGTTTTACAAAGATTTTCAGAAGAGCAAATAACATTAAACTTGTTAATGTTAATTGTTTTGATGTGAAGGAAAAAATTGAAAAGCGGTATTCTTTCAAATCCTGTAGGATTTGAATTAAATCATTTTGCTTCTAGAAATATAATTGTTTGAAATTTAAAAAAAATTTCATAAAAATTGAATTTTGAAAATTTTTGATTTAGCAGGTTTTCTAAACGCCTCATATATTTCATTAATATTTAAATTTAATATATAGTTTTAATAAATTATAAAATCATATAATAGGTATGTTTAACAAAAATTCAATTTGAAATAAATTTATTTCTTTATGATTTACTAGTAAAAATGTTTATTTAATATACCTAAATAATCTGTGGATGCGAAAAATTTATCAATCAAATGGAAGAGAGAGTCGTATTATTTTGTAATTATTTTCAATTATATTCGGTTTTTAGTGCATTAATTCTTAAAAAATTAACAAATAAACAAATTATTATTAATAATCAAAAACTCCCCGTATAGCACAGAGACCAAAATAAAACCCAAATGCAACTTTTTGATTGGTAGAATTATAGTCATTATATAGTTCTATTTAGGTTGAATTACGGTTTCAAAGCAGTAGTTATGTCTCGTTTTTTTGCCGTTTTGCAACTGTGTTGTATTAACGTTAAATTATAGTCGAAAAGATTATAAAGCAACCGTTACAAAAAGGTTGTCGCCAACATTTTTGTTACCGATTTGCAACTGTTTATTTATAATTTTATATTTCTTTGATTTGATTAATACAATGAATAATTACACAATTCTTTAATAATAAACAATAATCAACCTTATATATATAATGTTGATTATTGTTCTTTATTAAAGAATTGTGTAAGTATCCATTAACTACCGCTTTGAAACTGTAATTCAACCAAAATAAAACTATATAATGACTATAATTCAGCCAATCAAAAAAGTTGCATTTGGGTTTTATTTTGGTCTCTGTGCTATACGGGTCAGTTTTAATGTTATAGTATTAAACAAATCATATATTCAAATTCGATCGGATTTTGTTTATATTAATGTTAAAAACGAATGAGGAGACATGTCGCGTAAATTGCAGAAAAATAAAATTATATATATATATATATATGAAAGAATGTTAATGAATATTTTTAAAATATATTTATAAATCAAATATTATATGCATTGAAAATAAAATTATTAATTCAAAAATGTTTTTTTATTCTTTTCAGATATTTTATCAACGCAAGAAAAGATAAAGTAAAAGTAAATTTTAAAAATTTTTAGAAACTTTTTAAAAATTCAAAATATAAAAACTACGTAGGTTTCACAAAAGTATTTTTGTGAAACCTACCTACTATTTTAAATTTTAAAAAGTTTCTAACATTTTTCAAAATTTTCTTTACTTTATTTAAAATGTTTCACCTAGAACTCACACCATTCTCCCTTAACAAGAGAAGATAATGGGTGGCAGGCCGAGGCATTTATAAAAACACCTTCTCTCTTCTTCCCACTATCTCGCTGCTGGCCAAAGTCCAGACCGCCCGAGGACTGGTATTTTATCACAAGTCCTCGGAGTCCCTGGGGATTTTTCGACAGTGGGGAGACGGGGAAAGGAGAGATACGCACCTATATAAACTTTCGCACTCTGTATGGGTGATGGTTAGGGAGGGGATGGCCAAACTATTATACACTTTTAATTCAATACTTTTCGAGGTTAAGATTCCTTAACGCGCATTCAACTCTCTCACTCTCTCTATCTAAAAGATTCTTAGAATTCCATGACTGGAATTAATAAAGTAAAGGGAGTTTAGTTTCACAATGAATGAAATAAAACTCAAAGATGTTTATACAGGCTGAATATATTTCGGATTATTAGTCCATCATCAGGAGTTTACAGATTAAATAATAAAGTAAAGGGAGTGTAATTTCAAAATGAATGAAATAAAACTCAAACATGTTTATACAGACTGAATATATTTCGATTATTACGCCATCATCAGGAGTTTACAGATTAAATCCTGATGATGGACTAATAATCCGAAATATATTGAGTCTGTATAAACCTCTTTGAGTTTTATTTCATTCATTGTGAAACTACACTCCCTTTACTTTATTAATTAATATCATGATTCACCTAAAACCTACACCCTTTCTATAAGTAAAATTCTATGACTGGCTTTTTATATAGAAAGATTGCTATTATTTATATAAATATAAATAAAATATATATTTAGTAGTATAATCCAAGTATTTTATTTCTCAACCAAAATATTCTATGAAAAAACAGGCCAAGTTCGAAAAAGTAGTGAAATTAGTTTGCAGCCAAGTTGAATTCGCCAAGAATAATTAAGTTCAGAAAATAGTATTTTCAATTAAAATGTATTCTTTCCATTTTGAATGACTAAATTGAATCTAAATTTATAGATTCTAAATTTTTAATTTAGATTATTTTCATGGGACTTGGCTGGTCACGAATTTAGTTCATGTAAAGAATGCATTTTAATTGAAAGTACCCTAGTAGCACAATGTTTCAAACTATATAGTAACTATATAGTGCCCATATAGATTCTCGAAATCTAACAAACTATGTAGTAATTAATATAATATACTATATATATTCATCTAGATTAATTTGTAACAACGCTTAGAGAAATTTCTCTAAAAAATTACCCTCTTGCCTAGAATCGAACCGACGAACTCTTGAACTATGGTCATCAGCTCTAACCACTAGACCAATGTCACATTAATATTTATATCTTGATTTCTTTTACTAAAACTATATATTTTTGAATTAGACTTTGTATCTAGATAATATTGTATTCATTTGAACTCGAATGAAAATGAAAAAACTCCAATAGATTTTAAATTAAGAAACATTATATATATGTATTAATTAATGAGGCAAATTTGAAATATAATTCTCAGCTCTGATTTTAAACTGATGGCTCCAATCGATTTTCATTAACCAGGCAAATTTGAAATATATATATTCGAATTTTGAAATAAAAGACTCCAATTCTTTTTAAATTAAGAAACATTAAATATATTGATAATTGTTCCTCCCCCCCTCGCCACTCAAAAATTAAAGATGCGAAACTTTTAAGAGACGATGTATTTTCGGTAGTTTACGGGTATGCATTTGGAGTGTGGTTTTTTAAGAGGAATAAAATTTTTGGACAGAGACGCTGCCCGCCAGGGAACCAGCCCGGAGGGCCGAGCTTCGAGGGCGGGCCGAAGGCACGCACGAAAAGCTCGTAATATAATATTATAATATATAATATAATATAGTAATTAATAATATATTAATATTAATTAGTAATTTTCAAACTATATACTAACTACATAGTGCCTATATAGATTTCGAGAATCTATATAGGCACTATATAGTTCTCTTTTTGTAAGCTACATGAAAAGCGCTATCTGAAATTTTGTTCATAGAATATTCATTTTTGATCCCCCACCCCATTTTGGGTGGTTATTTTTTGCATTTCTGGCCTTTTTGGGGCCTACAGATTATGTATACAAGCCTTCTGGGGCTCCACAGAATTTGAATAAAAAATTTGGTTGAGTTTGGTTCAACGGGCTAGAATTTTCATTTTTGACCCCCCCCCCCCCCCACATTTTCGGTGGTTAGTTTATGCATTTCTAGCCTTCAGGGGGCCAATAGCATATGTATACAAAATTTGGTTGAGTTTGGTCCAACTCTGTAGAATTTTCATTTTTGACCCCCCCCACATTTTCGGTGGTTAGTTTATGCATTTCTAGCCTTCAGGGGGCCAATAGCATATGTATACAAAATTTGGTTGAGTTTGGTCCAACTCTCTAGAATTTTCATTTTTGACCCCTCCCCCCCATTTTGAAGGGGTTGAAAGATAGAAAGTTTTGATTTTTTGAATTTTTCCTTTGTTTCTGTCCCAAACTCTACTAGCAGGCGAAATTTCATGATACTGGAATTATTGGAAGTACCTTATAGGTTTTGACGAGGGGTGAACCGCGACCTAATATGCTATAAATCTACTTCCACTTGTACTTCCAAATGTTTCCAAGCACTTCCAAATATTTCCAAGTACTTCCAAATATTTCCAAGTAATTCCAAATATTTCCAAGTAATTCTAAATATTTCCAAGTACTTCCAAATATTTCCAAGCACTTACAAATATTTCCAAGTACTTCCAAATATTTCCAAGTACTTCCAAATATTTCCAAGTAATCCAAATATTTCCAAGTAATTCTAAATATTTTCAAGTACTTCCAAACATTTCCAGGCACTTCCAAATATTTCCAAGTAATTCAAAATATTTCCAAGTACTTCCAAAATACTTCCAAAGAGGTGTACACCTACTTCCAATCGCGGATCACACCTCGGGTTTTCATGACTTGTCATTCAGTGAAGGAGTGCCAAAATTAGCTATTTTCTCAGATCCATATAAGCTATATTTTTTATTTAAATTTGTTACTCTCTTCAAGATGGATTACATAATTATATGTCAAAAATTTCAGCTTTGTATCTCAAATGGGTTCCGAGTTGAAGGGGGGTCGAAATTGGCTCGAAATATTTCGTGTAAATAGCGTACAGCGTGTAGTGTCAAGCCAATGCTATTCGCTTTGATTACACACTCACACATTATATGTATATATGTATAAATGTACATATTTTTATTTGACATATATATTATGTATAATTATGGTATTTGCATCAAACAGAGGGCAACCTCATAAATATAGATATTTATTTTACTATTTGAAATGAAAAAGTTGTAATCAGTATTAGATTCCACTTGAAATTATCATCTTCATAACTAATAGTTACATACTCTAAAGTTGGCAAGGAGTTCAATAGCTTGTTGGATAGATGGAGAAAGTAGAGTAGACAGAGAGTGGGGGACTTTTGACAGCAAAGTTTATGTTTGCAAGTTTCCAAGTCGGTTTGGCAGAATATTAAATGATATCAAGATGCATATCGACATTGCTACATCCATCGGAATGGCAACCAAGTCAACTCCACCGTATTCTCAAGCTTCTTGTTTGTTAACCTAGCTAGCAAACTAAAGAAAAATATTCCAATTCTGCACACGTTCCAATATCTTCATTATTTTTATTTTTTTTTTCATCTGAATAATTTAAATAAATAAATTGCATATCTATTACCATGTGTCTCAAGAAATATCAAGTCTTTTTTTTTAATACATTAGAAAGAACAAAAATAAAATTTCTATATTTTTTGGAAAATATTTTATTCTTCACCAGTCGTCAGGGCACACAGGCTTAAGGGGTTTCGGGACTGTTTATCATTTTTAACCGACTTCAAAAAAGGAGGAGGTTCTCAATTCGACTGAATTTTTTTGTGACTATGTTAGCTGATATCTTCGCCAATTGTAAACCGATTTTGATGATTTTCTTTGCATTGGGTTTAGTATAGTTTCCGATTGGTAAAAATATAAATTTCATTGGCATTGACCTATTTTGTTATGTCTGTTCAGGCATAACTTCTTTGTTTATGAACCGATTTTAATCATTTTTTCTGCGTTTGGATTAGTATAGGTCCAAGATAGTCAAGATATCTAACTATTTATTTGTTTATTTATTTTATGTTTGTTCAGTGAGAACTTTTTGCCACGTGGACCGTTTTCGATGATTCTTTTTACAAGAAAATTCTCAAACTTTTACCATCGAATCATTAATGTTTTAAATATTTATTCACGGAATTTGAAGTTGATCGTCTTTCCCATTACCGAGAAATAAATTATTGAAAATTGTCCTTTTAACATGGAAGTAAATGGACCGAGCTTTTAAAAGGGCTATAACTTCTATACAAATTATACCATTTTCAACAAATTTATACAAATCAATAATAACTTTTATGAATCGAATGATACATTTTTGAATAGATTTGACAATCTAGTTAATTAGTTATTCATAAATGTAAAAATAAAAAGTTATTTGCAGCCAAAAGAATATGACAAAAGCACTAGTGTAGAATTCCAACTCTTTCTTGAAATCGTTTTTGTGTTAAATAAATGTTTTTATAATGAGAAAAAATTTATCTCAATATTCTTTTCATTAATATTATCAAAACAAAGATTTTTATTCAAAATTAACCTTATTAGTAACAATTTTTTAAATTAAAAAATTTAGTAGGCAGAAGTTGTCACTCTGTAGAAATACAAAAGTTGTTTCGTAGATCAACCAGATAGAGCTGCTGTCCCGAACCTCCTTAAACCAGCTTCCTGGAATCTTATAAATTCTTATGCTTTATATTTTATTTTAACGGATTCAACTATTTTGTGAGCTAGGAAAACGTCTTTATCCTCAAATACTAACCTTTATGAAAAACAAGTACGTGATGAAGAATCTTCATAAGCATTGCGGTCGCAAGGATTGGTATAACAACATGATTGTTTTTAGGTAGATTTCGAAGAAATACTCGTATACCTACCTATTGCGTTCACTCCCATAGTGCGACATCCTGAAAATTTCATCATATTTTTTCTTATCATGGCATCTAGACCCCAAAATCCCCCTCCAATCAAAAGTTTATATATATGTGGGTATGTGGGGGGTGTGTATCGCAATTTTGTGGGTTCGCTGCATGCCACAACGTTCAACCGATTGCAATTAAATTTGGCACAAAATTTAGTCTTGATGTAAACAAGGACTGATTAGTTTTTGGCGAGGGTTGATCCGCGATTGGAAGTAGGCGTACACCTCTTTGGAAGTATTTTTGAAGTACTTGGAAATATTTGAAATCACTTGGAAATATTTGGAAGTACTTGGGAATATTTGGAAGTGCTTGGGAATATTTAGAAGTAATTAGAAATATTTGGAACTACTTGGAAATATTTGGAATTACTTGGAAATATTTAGAACTACTTGGAAATATTTGGAAGTACAAGTGGAAGTAGGTGTATAGCATATTAGGTCGCGGTCCAGGCCTCGGTTTTTGGAGACTTCAGCCCCAAGGGGATAGAAATAGTGGGGGATTAAAATCTCAAAAAATTCATAACATCGTTAATATGAATGATACCAGTTTGCTTATAAATGGCTAATATTCCATTAATTAATCCTCTACAACTTGTGTTTGAAAAGTTTTTGATAGGAGCAGTCTAAAGGGGGGGGGGGGCGTAGAGCCCCCTTCGAAATCTACCTCTTTCTATGGGATTCCGCAGGGATTTTTTTAGATTCCACTTACAAATTTTAATCCCAACGAGTCTTTTTTATATAATTATAAAATTAATAAAAAATATATTAATTACTTATTCAATTTACATTTGAATTTTTGAAAAATTGTAAAAATATTAAATTCTACATTTGTTAACATTTTATTTGTAGGTACTATACATATTTATGAAATGTTAAATTTCGATTGATTGATAGACAAATATATTTTGTTCGATCACCAACTGGTTTTAACCATCCGCACAGTACACCCAGTAGTGACTCTCCCCTCTTTTGAAAGTTCCAGATTTCGAACTGATTTTTTTTACAATGAATTAAATAGTTTATTTAAATTTATTTAATTCAATTTTTGTAACTTTGTAAATTTTTATAGATTTCGTAAATTATTAATACACACATTTACTTTGTCAGCAATTTATTTGTATTATATCCTGTCGATCAGCATATACTTTTACCTTGTTATACAAAGGTAGCTCTCGTATTAGAAAAGGTTGAGCACCCCTGGCATATACCCTGCAACCGCAATGCTTATGAAAATTCTCCAGTGCGCACTTGCTTTCAAAAAAGTTGGCCACTCTTGCTCTAGGGGCAAACTTTATACATAATTGGTAAATCAAAAAAAAAAAAAACTTTTACATAAAGATAAATCAATGAGGTTGTTCTATGATACTTGATGCAAATAACCATATAACGAATAAAAATACTTTTTCAAAAACCTAGTTGATTATTTATTATATTTAACTCTAATGAATCATAATCTTTGAAAAGGACATTCAATTAATTCTTCGCGTATCGAAAAAAATCCCTTATAATCCCTGTTCGTTAATTCCAAAAATTTATATAATAGCAGGTTTTATATTTTTTCAGCCCGTTATTTTTTAGTCTATTTGATCAAATCCCACTAACAAAATCAAACCCTTGTGATTCCTAATTATATATAAATAAACCTACATATATTGAAAAGTAATAGAGATATTATTGATCATGGCTGTTATTGGAGCCCCTATTTGATCAATTGAACAGGAAAAATTTTATTTGCAATAGTTAAAAAAAAGCTGAACTTATAACATTGTTTTTAGTGAATTTAATTCTTGAAAATAGCATTAGATACCTAGTATTTATATAAATTCATATTTCCAAAAAGTGAAGCCAGGAGTATTTGTTTCTGGTTAGATAATTTTTTTTATAAAATTTTGATGAAGAGACATTATTAAATTTTTATTTCAGTTCAATCTCTGATTGAATGTATTTTCAATCAGAAAGTTTGCAGGTAAAATATTTATATTTAATAAAAATGGGGTCAAAATATGGCACAATTGCGAATATTTTTTCCGAAATCTTGATATATTTTTTTCACATTAAAAATTAAAAATCTACTCATTTATTCATCGAAAACTTTTGCGATGATTTTCTAATTTCTTCTTATTTAATAAAAAAAAATATCAGATTGTATCTGATATGTTTCCAGTAAGTACATAAAAATCTTAATGTTTCAAGGAAGTTTATAATTTTATGTCGGGCTTCATTTATTGGAGTGCTAGGCCGCATGCGGCCCGCGTCCAGCGGGTTGGACCTCACTGCATTAAATACTTCAAAATAATAAACAGGTTTTTATATGTTGAAAACTTGTTGCAAAAACATTAATAAATGAATATCCGTTGACAGTTTAACCCTAGAACAAAATTAATAATAAATTAACTGGATACTGATTTATTTCTGAACTATAGTGAATACTTTTTGTAAAAACATGATTGAAAATGATATTTCTCCTCGTCCCAGTTCATTTTCAAAACCATGAGCAAAAAAAGATTATAAAATGATTTATCAAAAAGACTTGCCCTCCGGACGTATACCGAGTAAGTCTTTGATCTACATAAGCTATTTTTTGAAAATTAGACTAATTGTTTTCTGAACACTCTCTATAAAACATAAGATACTTAGCTCAAACCCGATGAAAACAAAGGTATTAATTAATCAGAGATAAGCCTCTCTGGCTCCAGAAGAGCTCGGCTATATGACGTCATCGCCAAAAAAGCCCACGCGTCCCTTTAATGTACCACACGGTGCAATATCTTTTCTCATTGGCCCGTTTACTAAGACCGTTGTCTCCAAGCAACAGCTTAATTTAGTTGAACATCTCTTTACGGATTACGCAAAACAGAGAAATGGTATTGTGGTCAAATGTTTGTGTAACTATAAACCCTGCTTTGCTTTATAGATACAGCTGGTACACATTTTGTATAAGTCGCTCTATCTATTCCTGTTATATGTAAAACATATTAGTATTAATGAAATAAATAAATAAAGTGTATTGACGAAAATCAGAGGCGTTAGTTAACGGGAATGTAAATGCATTATTCTTATGGGATTCAATTTAATACTTGATGTGTGATAAAAAAAAGTCGTGTATTTCTGTTCTACATGTTTGTATTAATAAATCGATTTAACGGAGCAAAATGTCGCTTTTACCAAAGCCTTGTTATAATACTCGTATGTCGATTCACATTTAAACCCAAGTTTAAAAGTATTTACCTGAATTTGTTAAGTGGTACTCTCAGTAAAATACTGAATTAAAAATTTAATATTTATGGTATTGTTAATTTTGAAAAAAAAGGACTGGAATAGTGTTTTCTATTTTTCCCACCACGGACGATTATGATTTTTGTTAAATAAATTATTATTTCTTTCAAAATATTCGAAATATCAACTCACTATGTTCTTATTTATCGCATTTATTACGAAGTAATGCCTGAATTTGTGTAATAAGTTTTTAATTGAAATTTAGATGCTTTCCTTTCCAGACAAAAATATTTTCATTGACATTTTAGCTAAAAAAACTATAGGAGTAGGTGAAATGATAAATTTCTCTAATCACCAATAGAATCGAGCTTCATCTCACGAATCAACGTTTCGTTTCATTCCTTTTTTTTTTTTTTTAATTAATTTTTCTTACTTCAATTACTGAAGCTACCAATGAATATATATTTTTTTTTATTTGTATTAATTTGACTTGACAATTAAGCCCTTATTTACCCAGGGGTTGTTGGAGTATCGAAATCAGCATTAATACTATGATTTTCATAAAAATTTTAAAATAAGTATGGGTGAAAACAACCCTTCTGACATATGGTATTATTAAAAATAATTAATTCCATCTCGGATCTAATAGATAACAATCCCTTGTGGTTTCTTTTGACTATCAATAACAGTTGTTTAGGTAGGTGTGTTATTAACGTTAATTCATCTATAAATATAAATTGTCCTGTCAACATTTTGAGAGATAAATTTATTTTTTATATTTATTGTTCAAAAATAGACATATGTATGAAAATTGTCTCTGAGACTGCGATGTTGATACAACCATCTTAATGACAATAAAGAAAATTAAACAAAAAAAAATTTTTTTTTTAATTGATGATATCAAGTAGAATTGATTCCAACCACCTATATTATCGAGAAATTTGTTACTCTAAACAGGGCTGCCCGCAGATAAATTTTCAGGGTATGCAAAGCTTGGAGACAAATAATTACATTAATAAATTCATATTTAAATATTTAATTTTTTGAGTATTTTTTTAAATGTAGATTACACTAATCAGGTAGTGGTTAAATACGAGTAAAAAAATCCATACGGTAAATTAAACATAATTTAATAAGGCTGGCTTAAAGTCATGGTTGTTATATTTTTGTACCCTCTCTTCCCTTCTGCGGACGCACATGACTCAAAATTTTGACAGTACAATAATCTCAATAGACCGAAGAAATGCAATAAAATACAAAGCTGCAAATTTCTGGGAGATTCTATTGGCACATCTATGTCAAGGAAGTCCAATTGCAGATACCATTATTAAGCATATGTCCCTTGGCTTCCAATTATAACCCAATGATCATTAGTGAGTGCTTCATGGTTTAGAAATTATATATTAATATATTCTATTATAGATTTTTGTTTCTTTTATATCATATTATTTATTTGTTTATTTTGTTATACACCTATTCTTCGATTTATTTCAAATAGCTCATTTGTAATAGTTATTTTTGCATGGTTAAGGCTACGAATTGTTATCCTTTAAACACATAGTTTACCATTACCAATGTAATTTAGTATAAATCTTCTCTCTATTTAATTAGTTTATTTTGTATAGAGTTTTCTTGCGGCTAGATATTTTCAATTATTATGCATAGCTTACGAATTTATTTTGATCAAACACGTTAATCATTTTAGCTTTACTTATGGCTAGATGGGCATTTAGTTCCCGAGGCCAAGGGGGTAGAAAAAATAAATAAACTGCAATGGATCGTTGCTAAACTTTATCCAAAGTCATTTGAAATATTAATATGTTTATTCCTTTATTATTAATCAGATATCACTATGCTATTTGCAGTCCATGTTGACTTAAATTCAAAAATAGCCATCAATTCTCATAATCTAACTAATACTTGAGGAATAACAATTCTACATTGGATTTTTGACACTTCGATTATGATTGGTAACCATTGATGAAGACATAGAGGAATCGATTTAAAATAAAAAATATCAATCGATTCTTATCTAATACTAGTGGGATAACCTTATTGCATTCCATTTTTGATGTTTTGACTATTAATGGCAACTTCTACTGAAAACGTGGAAGAATCGACTTAAAATCAAAAAGATAAATTCTTTTATGGTAAACAACTCAAGCTTAATTCAAGCTTACAGAGACCACATCCATCCATCCATACATACATACATACATCCGCACCCATTAAATGAAAAAAATTCACTTTTTGGTCTCTAGTCGAGACCCCATGTAATTTTTGGCACCTGCTAAAATTCAACCTAATTGAATACTACAATTTGTGACTTTAATTGAGACCATGGGTTCCGTAGTCTTTACCTCAGGACCCTTTGAAGTCACGCTTGCTGTGAGACCGATTACATTACTTTACTCGAGGGATGAACCGCGAGTGGAATTAGGTGTATACCGTCTTTGGAATTATGTGTAATTATTTTGGAATTCATTAAATAATGCTCCTTCATCTATTGTCTTCTATAATACTTGGAAATGAGAGTGGAAGTGGAAGTAGGTGTACACGATAATGTAAAAAAAAGCTGCAAATAGTGAAAAAAAGATATAACATGTTACTGTTTTGCAACCGTTATCCAACCATTTTTAGACTATTAAATGATTATAAACACACCAATTGATAGTGTTATTTAGGTTTTATTTTGGTCTCAGTGCTGTACATTTTGTCTTGATTAGAAGCACCCTAAAGAAATCATAAGTCGCTTGAACCCCATCCTCCACCAAAAATGCCAAAAAAACCTGGAGCGCTCTCTGTGCACAATTTCAATATTACTCCAAGCTTTATATACATAGAGTTTAGTAAAAAAAAGCTTCTTTACATGTCTATTTCTAAAGATAGAAGATGTACACCCCCCAATGAAAGGTTTAACGCTGCTCTCACACTAAGCAACATCTTGTTAGCAAGAAGCCAGGCGGATGGAACAGAACAATGTCATGCATTGTTACAAGAGACGGAGATAAAAGCATCGTGTCACAATACGTTATGTTTTGCTTTGCTACGAGACGAGAGGCGAGCTAAAATAGAAGCCATGGCAGTCAGCCTGTCTGGAATCTCGTAATCAGTAATCACCCATCAATGTTTTATCCTCGGCCATTCAATGCCCTAAGCTGAATATATAGCAAATATAGCAGAAGCAGAAAATAGGCTTACATATAGAAAATCAATGTGTGGAACCATTATTAATTAAATTCCTCTTCCTTGTTATTCGATTTATTAAAAAGTAATTTTATTACATTCAATGAACAGGGATTCAATTCGAGAGTGAATCATGAACTGCCTCTTGTTTAAAACAAACACTTGTTTAATTTGGAATAGAAAGTAAACACCTAAAATATTTAATTGAGATACGAGTAAATACAGAAATAAAAATAAAAATAAATGTGAAAGTAAAAATAAATAAATAAATAAATAAATATAAGTACCTACACAATTAGTAATCGCGCTGTTTGCCATAATTTTTATATATGAAAAAAAAAATAAAACCGACTTCAAAAAAATTAAATGCAATAAATAAAATAATATGAACTCAAAAATAAAATGCACTAAAAGGTATAAAATAATTATCTAATTTAGTTACAACTAAACGACGAAATTTTTACATGAAATCACTTTTTGAAGTCGGTGCTAAAAAACTATATAAGCAAGCTTACGCAATGTTGTCTTCATTACCCGCCAAACGTACTACGTATGATCCGTTGAGTGCTATTCATAAAATGTTTATGTTTAGCACCGATTTCAAAAAGTGATTTTATGTAACAATTTCGACGTTTAATTGTAACTAAATTAGATAATTATTTTATGGCTTTTGAGTGGATTTTATTTTATTTTTGAGTTCCTATTGTTTTATTTGTTGCATTTAATTTTTTTGAAGTCGGTTTTATTATTTTTCTAAAAATTATTTTTATTTTTTTTTTAGTGATGTTGACAATAGTGAGACTTAGATAATACCTTGCATGCATCTCTTAATAGAAAGATTCGTATGAATGAATCACAAAATGATAATAAAATTCAATTTATAAATAGAGGAATTATCTAGAAACGTTAGCGGGTTTTAAATGATCGTTTTAAGAGTGTTTTTTTATAAAATATTTTTTATTATAATTTCGATTATATGTTCATTGGAGATTTCCGCTATTTTGTTATTGATCATATCATCAGAACTTGACCAAATTAATATGGTACCAATCGGCAACTATACTGACCCCAATGCAAAACAATTATCAAAATCGGTTCAGAATTGGAGAAGAAATCGAATAAGATGGATACAAAAAAGTTGAGTATGAAAACAGATAATTAAATATGAAATCAACAAGGTAAGTATGTAAGCAGCGAGTTAATTAGGAAAACATAAGAAAACTGATAGTTAAGTATTTGAACCGCGGTCACGGATTTGAACCGCGGTCACGTATTTGAACTGTGGTTGAGTATTTGAACCATGGTTGAGTATTTGAACCATGGTTAAGTATTTGAACCGTGGTTAAGTATGAAAAAAGCTAATTAAATATGGAATGAACAAGGTAAGTGTATGTAAGCAGCGAGTTAATTAGGAAAACATAAGAAAACTGATAGTTAAGTATTTGAACCGCGTTCACGTATTTGAACCGTGGTCCCGTATTTGAACAGTGATCACGTATTTGAACCGTGGTCAAGTATTTGAACCGTTGTCAAGTATTTGAACCGTGGTCAGGTATTTGAACCACGGTTAAGCATTTGAACCGTGGTTAAGTATGAAAATAGCTAAAAATGAAATCAATAAGGCAAGTATGTAAACAGCTAGTTAATTACGAAAACAAGGAGGTAAGTAGGAAAATGGAGAGTTAAGTATTTAAACCGTGAGTTAAGTATGAAAAGAGCTAATTAAATATGAAATCAACAAGGTAAGTATGTAAACAGCGACTTAATTAGGAAAACGATGAGTTAACTAAGAAAATTTAGAGTTGAGTATTTAAACCGTAGTTAAGTATGAAAACAGCTAATTAAATATGAAATCAACATAAATAAACACCAATTCGATATTTCAAGTATTTTAAGACTTTTAGACGGGTAAGCTCTCGACATACGGTGGTCCAACTCGCACTTTTCAGTCTTATTATTTATATATTTATTTTTATAATTTTGATCACGGAAGGGGAACCTTTGCAAAATTAAACTTCTATAAAAAAGTAAAGAAAAATTGTTAAATTGTTATAAATTATCGTATAAGCTACAAAATGAAAAACTTCAAAATTTAGAAAGATGATCTACACAGTTGTAATTTTTCGGAAAAGAAATTTTCCTTCCAATATAATATTATAATGATTAGGAATTTCGGAGAGAAGCCAAAACGTCAGGGAGACATGATATGGGAATTAAAGAAGATGAAGGAATTTCATTTATAATTTTTATTTAATAAACAATTAAACATATATGATCATGTTGACAATAGTGAGACTTAAAATAATACCTTCTCATAAGAGAAAGATTCGTGTGAATGAATCACGAAATGATATTTTTATTAAACCAATTATTTTACATGAATTAATTTATACATTGTATTTGAGCTTCGACTCCGGAGATTACTTCCCCACCATCGACTGTCCTTGATCATCTTTTTAGTCCTTGTTTTTAATAAGAGGAAAAAACTAATTAAAAAAAAACCCTCTTTTCCGAATATTATTCCAATTCCATATTCCAATCGTCCACCTGTCATCACGAAATGATAATAAAATTCAATTCATAAATAGAGGAATTCTCTCGAAACGTTGGCGGGTTTTAAATGAACATTTTAAGATTGTTTTTTGTATAAGATTTTTTATTATAATTTCGATTATTTATTCATATGAATTGGAGATTTCCGCTATTTTATCATTGGTCATATCATCAGAACTTGCCAAAATTAATATGGCACCAATCGGAAGCTAGACTGAACCCAATGCAAAAAAAATCATCAAAATCGGTTCACAATTGGTGGAGATATGATATAATATAGACACAAAAAAAAATTCAATCGAATACAGAACTTCCTCCTATTTTGAAATCGGTTAAAAAGAGATGATGTCGTCCTCTGCTTGGTGAAAATAAATAAAAGATAAGAAAAAAATTAATGAGCATAAACTAGCAAATAAAACCCCTATAATTTTTTCAAAAATTAAGAATTTGATATTTTCTTCTTTTTTTTCATTTTTATTATTATTAATTTTTAAGGAACTTCTTGTCGGATTTAGATAAAAAATTTTAAACAAGAGTTAATTAAAATACTAGGTAGGTTTCACATAAATAAATAAAACTTACTTTTTGTATCTCCTAAAGATAGATTGATACCCCGAAATATATATAGGTATCGAGATAAAACTCATAAAATATATTTGTTTTATTTATGTGAAACCTAGCTAGTATTTTAATTAACTCATTATTATTACTATTATTAGAAAAAAACAATACTTTAAATGAATTATTATTCATATTATCCGAGTTGTTGCACTTACTCAGCATTACTGTTGGTAAACTTTCACCTACCCTGCCAGTTCTTTTCTTTTCTTAGGTTTAGGCTTCTATAAGGAAATTCATCCTGGCCTGATAATTCAGATAATTTATTAATTAAGGAACTTGCGGAGTATGTGGCAGGCTTAAAGGAGTATATTGCCTTCTGGCCAACACTTAGGTACTACTATGTTGGATGGTATGGCAAATTTCTCGATGGTCTTGGGCAGTTTTTTGGAGGCTACTTCTTCCGCGGAGATAAATAACTATGGGATGTATAATCACCTTGTTGAGCTTCGAGAGATTATTTAATTGAATAGCAAGTTCCGAATATTTATTTGTTGTTTCATTTCGGTCTTCTTGATATTGTGGATTAAATTATGTATATGTCAATTATTAATCCTGTTTTTGTTTTGTTGTTAATTTTGTTAAGGGAGAATGGATTAGGTTCTTGGTGAAACATATTAAATAAAGTAAAGAAAATTTTTGAAATGTTTTTTAGAAACTTTTGAAAAAAATTTTAAAATATAAAATATTTTCAGGTAGGTTTCTGCATAAATATTTTATGTGAAACCTACCTAGTATTTTATATTTTAAATTTTCAAAAGTTTCTAAATAAAAATTTCAAACATTTTTTTTACTTTATTGATGTTAGCAGAATATCTGGTCTACTATAATCGATCGTTTTGTCAGTTATTATTATTATTAATCACTGCTTTTATAAGTAGATAGGATTAAAAAAATATATATTATATATCAGAAGTGGCCACAAAGCAGCTTCTCCGGACAACTGAGATGAGAGTTGTAAGAGCCATCCATTCGAAGACCCTACATGACAAAATCCGGAGCGAACACCTTAGGAAAATAAGCGGTCTTCAGGAGATAGTCGATTGGGTTCATGTAAGAAGAAGATGCTGGGCTGCCCATGTAGACAGAATGCAAGACGACCGTCTCCCGAAAATATTGGCAAAAAACCGTCCCGAGGGGGTCAGAAGCCGTGGAAGACCAAAAAAACGATAGAAAGAGAGTTATGACCCTGATGACTGATTATAATATGTTGGAAAACAGGTGTTCACACCTATATAGAAGAATAAGAAGAAGAAGAAGAAGAAGTGGCCAACCTGCGGCTCGCGAGCCACATGCGGCTTATTTGTGCTCTCGATACAGATTTCAAGACTTGAAATATTTTAAATCGTCTCTAGATTTTTTTCTGAATCCATTTGAAATTAACATACTTCAGGTGAGTTTTCTATTTCCAGTATAATTATGACCCAAAAAGCATCTGGAGAATTATAATTAATAGAAGAAGATCAAGCTCTACAATTAAAATATAAGTGGACGTCGATTACCGAATTTTGGATATTTGTACCAGAATCGAAGTATCCTGAATTAAAAAAGGGTGCTTGTCGAATTATTTCAATATTCGGAACAACCTACTTATGTGAATCATTTTATTCCACTTTAAAATTCGTGAAATCCAAACACCGATCAGTATTAACTAACTAGCATCTTAAAGAATTACTGAGAAGTGCTGTCACCAATTATTCACCAAATTTTAAAGAATTATCAAGAGAAGTGAAATAAATGTTTTTAATTTTTAATATTTAAATTCAATACACTTATTTTGTACTTTTATTTATGTTTTCAATAAATATAATTTCTGTAAAAAAAAATTTTTTAATATCTTTTTTGCATACCTTTTAAATACGTATTTAATTGCGGCTCGCGAAACATTTAAAATTTTGAAAAATGGCTCGGACTATCAAGTAGCTTGGCCACCCCTGTTATATATAATAAAAATACATAGAAGTATTTAAAATTAATATTTTTTAAGACTTGAAGGAACGAAAATAAAAATAGCCATTGATTCTCACCTAATACTGTAGAAATAAAGTTTATATTAATATTTCAAATTACTATAGCTAAATTCTTAAAGCCACTGTAGCCACTTTATTTATTTATTTATTAAAATGAATTCTCTTTGTTCGTACTTGGATTATCTGATATCTTTATTAACAAAAAAACAAGGTAAAAAATAATCTACTAAAAACTTTAAGTTTTTCCTTTACTACTTTTACTAGGGCATTATTTCTAACTGACAAGTAATGTAAGTTGAAAATATCTCCCTCTCTCTCTCTGTCTTTTGCCTTTCTTTTGAGTTCACTTGGCGATTTTAAAATTCACCACATCACTTTAAATTCCCTTCTGTTTTTTTTTTGCCTTCTGTTCTTTCTTCCTTTTATTTCTACCCTTAACTTGCTTTTAAACTTACGCTTGCTAATGTTTCACCCAAGCGAATAAAAAAAAAGTAAAAAAAAACTTCAAAAAGATCCTCTCACTATTATTATTAATATTCATTTTTTTTTTTTTTTTTTTTTTTGAAACTATTTCCATTACCATACAGATATGAAATTTTACCATAAAAATCTAAAACACATTTTTTTTTAAATATATTTTCTTTTTTAGAATTAGAGCTTTATTTATACGTTTTTTTTTTATTTTAGAGATTAAGTTGATTATAGAAGAAGAAAGTGTCCTCTTTTGTTTCGTAGTAAATAAAGTTAATCTAACTGCGTTTACCTTTTATCTAAAGTCTTTTGTTATGTAACCAAAGGGTAGAAGAAATAAAAAATTCACAAAGAAATTAAATAATTCATACCAACCAACGTAGAATGTAAAGCAAAATATATAATATTGTTAATAGAAAAAAGCGCCAAGTTGGACTTGCATACAAAGGTTTGTGTACCTTAACTTATACTTTCCATAATATTTACGATTTCAAATTTGTTTTTATTTATGGTTGATAAGGAGATAATGAGAGAATTATTTCATAATTTTATCTTTATCCACTTCTGAATTCAGACAGGTACAAAAATCACTTGGAATTTTCGGGCAACAGTCATTTTAAATGTAAAGCCGCATTCACACTACGCTGACGACACGTGTTAACACGTCAGCTGACGAGTGCAAAAAAATTAATCAATTATTTTAATTAGGAGTGTGCACATTAGGCTGACGTATCGTGTCGAGTCGGGTCGCAAATAAGACTCTCGCTGACGCGTCAGCTCCAAATATACCGGGTGAGTTTTTACTTTATCCAATGCAAAGCATGGGTAAAGTATTGCAATCGCTCTCGGGGCAAGCGTGGCTTCAAAGGGTCCTCAGGTAAAGACTACGGAACCCATGGACTCAATTAAAGTCACAAATTGTAGTATTCAATTAGGTTGAATTTTAGCACGTGACGGTTTTGCCAAAAATTACATGCGGTCTCGTCGAGAGGCCAAAAAGTGCGATTTTTTCATTTAGTGCGTGCGGATGTATGTATGTATGTATGGATGGATGTATGTTATCGCTTTTTTGGCCCACGATTTTTTCCACACCGTTGCACCGATTGAAATGAAATTGAAAACCTACCATTAGTTTAACAAAATGAAGCGCTGATTAGTTTTTGGTACATATCGACCCACAAACATTAGTACTTTATTTCAGTACTTTTTTAGTTTTTTCTAAATATCTTGAAAATGACTTAACCAATTTTGATGAAATTTAATATCCTAATTAAGTACCTTGGGGACCACAAAAAAGGATAAATAAAGTTTTTAGTAAAATTATATTTTAAAGTACTTTACTCTAGAGTAAGAGAGTACTTTTTTAATTTTTTAAATTCTTTAAAATTTATTCATTTGAACCTTTTAATATAGCTCATTTAGCCTTGCTTAAGTAAGAATGGATAGGCTTCTCTCTGTGAAATGCTAAAAATTTGGGAGGAAATTTTATAAGTAACCATAGCAACTGCGTTGTTTTCTTATCCCTTACCTTTGCAGAATACATAGAGGAATCGACTTTAAACCAAAAATAGCGATTGATTCTCATCTAGTACTTGAGGAATAATCATTCTATATTGGATTTTTGACGTTTCGGTTTTTATTAGTAACCATTGCTGAAGACATAGAGAAATCGATTTTAAACCAAAAATAGCGATTGATTCTCATCTAGTACTTGAGGAATAACCATTCTATATTGGATTTTTGACGTTTCGATTATTATTGGTAACCATTGCTGAAGACATGGAGGAATCGATTTAAACCAAAAATAGCGATTGATTCTCATCAAATACTTGAGGAATAACCATTCTATATTGGATTTTTGACGTTTCGGTTTTTATTAGTAACCATTGCTGAAGACATAGAGAAATCGATTTTAAACCAAAAATAGCGATTGATTCTCATCTAGTACTTGAGGAATAATCATTCTATATTGGATTTTTGACGTTTCGATTATTATTGGTAACCATTGCTGAAGACATGGAGGAATCGATTTAAACCAAAAATAGCGATTGATTCTCATCAAATACTTGAGGAATAACCATTCTATATTGGATTTTTGACGTTTCGGTTTTTATTGGTAACCATTGCTGAAGACATAGAGGAATCGACTTTAAACCAAAAATAGCGATTGATTCTCATCTAGTACTTGAGGAATAACCATTCTATATTGGATTTTTGACGTTTCGGTTTTTATTGGTCACCATTTCTGAAGACATAGAGGAATCGACTTTAAACCAAAAATAGCGATTGAGTCTCATCAAATACTTGAGGAATAACCATTCTATATTTGATTTTTGACGTTTCGGTTTTTATTGGTAACCATTGCTGAAGACATAGAGGTATCGACTTTAAACAAAAAATAGCGATTGATTCTCATCTAGTACTTGAGGAATAACCATTCTATATTGGATTTTTGACGTTTCGGCTTTTATTGGTAACCATTGCTGAAGACATGGAGGAATCGACTTAAAATCAAAAATAGCCATCGATTCTCATCTAATACTTGAGGAATAACAATTCTACATTAGGTTTTTGACGTTTCGATTATTATTGGTAACCATTGCTTAAGACATGGAGGAATCGACTTAAAATCAAAAATAACGATCGATTCTCATCTAATACTAGAGGAATAACCTTATTGCATTCCATTTTTGATGTTTTGACTATTAATGGCAACCTCTACTGAAAACGTGGAAGAATAGACTTAAAATCAAAAAGACTAAAATCTTTTTGGTAAACAACTCAAGCTTGAGTTGTTTGCCATAAAAGAATTTAGTCTTTTTGATTTTAAGTCTATTCTTCCACGTTTTCAGTAGAGGTTGCCATTAATAGTCAAAACATCAAAAATGGAATGCAATAAGGTTATTCCTCTAGTATTAGATGAGAATCGATCGTTATTTTTGATTTTAAGTCGATTCCTCCATGCCTTCAGCAATGGTTACCAATAATAATCTAAACGTCAAAAACCTAATGTAGAATTGTTATTCCTCAAGTATTAGATGAGAATCGATGGCTATTTTTGATTTTAAGTCGATTCCTCCATGTCTTCAGCAATGGTTACAATAATAACCGAAACGTCAAAAATCAAATGTAGAATGGTTATTCCTCAACTATTAAATGAGAATTATTTTTGAATTAATGTCAATATGAACTACAAATTGCAAGTGATATCTGATTAATAATAAAGGAACAAACATATTAATATTTCAAATGAATTTGGATAAAGTTTAGCAACGATCCGTTGCAGTTTATTTACCTTGAGACAGTGGATATATATCTATAGATGGAGCCCCTGTCGAGACTGTTGAACAATTCAACTACTTAGGTAGTCTGGTGGCAGCGAATTGCGACTTGGATGCCGAAATTAGCCACCGTCTACGATGTGCCTCACATGCCTTCTTTAAACTCCGAGAGAGAGTCTTTGGATGCAGTGACCTGACCATACATACGAAAGCCCTAGTTTTTCAAGCAGTTGTCTTATCCATCTTACTATACGGTAGTGAGTGCTGGATAATATATAAATAGCACGTTAAGGCCCTGAAAAAATTCCAAATGAGACTGCTGCGCAGTATCATGGGAATTAAATGGCAAGATTTCATCTCCAACAAGTAAATCCGTGAAAGAACCAACTGCGAATCTATAGAGAACATCTTGGCGCGCAATCAGCTGCGCTGGCTAGGGCATGTGTGCCGGATGTCTGATGGACGGCTCCCAAAACAAATCCTCTTTGGTGAGCTATCAGATGGTCAGCGCTATCCTGGTGGTCAACTGAAGAGGAACAAAGATGTAATTCACTCCATAGTGAAGAAGGCCGGAATAGAGGACACCTGGGAGGCTCTTGGCGCAACATCTGCCACAATAATTCCGGCAACTTTCCCAATTACTACACCAACAAGAACAAGAACAAGCGGCAGTGAGACATTTATCTGTTCTCACTGCCAACGAACCATCCGATCTCGCATCGGTCTCTGGAGCAACCAACAGCCTCATGAACGAAGGCGGCGACGGGAATGAACTGAGTGAGGGAAGGATCTTCGGCAACGAAGAAATCCCGACGACGACGACGAAGAAAAATAAAAAAGGTTTATATTTCAACTGGTTTAGAAAATATGACTACTTAAAATTCCCAAAATCACCTGATCGATTATTTTCAAATTGCGAATGCAACTTTCCTAATTATTATGATAAGCATATCAGAGATGTTCTTTTTTGAAGGGTCTTTAATGTTCTTTTCTTTAATATACAACACAATTGAAATTAATATGAAAAAATAATTTAAATTTGAAATCAAAATTTTGACTTTTGATTTTTCAAAATTAGTCCCTCCGAAAAAAATCAAAAAATTCCAAAACAATTCTTATATTGTTCTAAACTAATAGAGTAAGTTTAAATATGAGATCATAATGGGTTCACGTGAAAAACTACAATTACAATCAACCTTACATGAGGTTGCACTGGTAAAAGATGGATTATAGAAATAAGTACATAAGTTATACTTCTTTCAATTTACTTCATTTTCGTTAAAAAAATAGCATGGACGTATTTAGAGGGGCATTGTCAGTTTAGATTTACTATGTTTGAGTATTATCTCTCCGGGATAAGGGCAGGCAATCCAAAGAGAGCGGCTCTTTTTATTATCACTCACGGGAGGATTAAATTTAAATCTCGATACTTAGAAAATCAGAAGAGAATTTCTATAAACAGCTTGTTTTAATGATAAGTATGCAAGAAATACTTAAGATTAACTGAAATGAAAAATAAAAAAATTGCGTGGTAAAACTTTAGCAATAATTGCAGGATTAAAGGATCAACAGCCTTGGCATGTTTAAAGCAATGGTTTTCAAAAGGTTACTAAAGCTAAGCAGCAGGTGGGGGAGTTTAATTTCACTTAGGTGACCCATTTGATGCATTTTTAGGGTTCAAAGTAAATCAGGATTCAATGCATGTATGTATGTCCCTCATTGTAGGTCATAGAATTTTGATTATTTAAAACAATAAAATTTAAATTTTCAATAGGTCAGATATGGACTGTTTTTCTATTACTTAGGGGTCTTCCCTTAATTACGTGAAGTGTTTAAGGGAGGGGGGGGGGTCTTGGCAAATATTACGTATTTTTTTATGTTGAAATGCAAATTCATTTATTATGTCCTCTAAATCTATAGTTTTTTTGTCAACATGGATTATATCTAAATCACATGATCTTTCGTTTTTTACATAGAATTAGTTAAATAATTCTTTATGGCATAGTCAAGAAAAACAAACTTAAAATGTAGCTTTGCTAGGTTTTTTTTTTTTTTTTTTTTATGATATTGATGTGAGAAGGAGATACACCAGAAGGTGGATCCCCTAAAGGCCTGTATGGGCTGGCCCCTCCATCGTGAAAAGAACAGAGTAGAAGGAAAAGAAGCCGGGATCAGTAGCCAATCTCAGAAACTTAGATACAATTCAATATCCAATTTACTAAGGTTTTAGGGGCTTCGAGCAGTGGTAAATTTTCCGCGCGATAAATTCGGTTAAATTTATCTCCCACTTAATTTTTATTACCAGACCCTATACTTACAGAAAAAATGTCTGGGGTATAGCCGGGAATCGAACCCGAGACCTCCGGGTTGCCAGTCAGTTATTCTAACCATTACACCACGGAGGCGGACAAAGTTGTTCTATTTTATACGACAAACAATTTAGTTGGATATAAAACTTCCCAAGTTATAAATTCAATATTAAAGAACGTAACAAATTTTCTTTTAAATCAATTGAAGATCGTTGTTCATCCCTATAGTTATGATTTAAACAACTGCTATGGAACTTGGTACCCGTTTAAGATCTCAAGCCGTTTGTACCGAACTTTGCCCTTTTTTGAATTCACATTTTTTCAAAGTTTTATCCTTTAATTTATCTAAATAATTACATTTAAAGATTTATATTAATAATTATTAAATATTTCTCATAAAATATTTGATAAAAAGTGAGCCGGTTTTTCATAAATTTCACCCCTTCATTTCGGGCCCCGAAGAAGGGAAAGTTTCAGTTTTTCAATTTCCTCCTTTATTTATGTGCCAAGTTTTACCAGTATGTCAAATTTTATCATTCTAGCTTGATTGTATTTTCACTATATGTTAATTAATCTTATAATAAATTTCACCCCTTGATTTTATGTCCTGAAAAAAGAAAAGTTTCACTTTTTCGATTTTCGCCTTTAATTTTAGCCCAAACTCTACCAGTATCCCAAATTTCAGAATTCTAGGATCAGCGGAAGTACTCTAGATTTTTGATATGTGAGTCATTCAATCAGTGACTAGGTGTTAAAAATGGTACTTTTCAGACATTAATAACTTAATAACTTTAATAGGTTTATTCATGAGATTTGGGATTCTAGGTATTCCATTCGGCTTTATTAGATATGCAAAATTTCAAGTGTGTAGGTTTAATAGTTTTTAAGTAATGGGGGAGGGGGGTCGAGAGTAGTCTCGAAATGGTTCGTATAAATATACACATGATCAGTTTTCCGGACTTGGATGTCACACTGATAGACAATTTATTAAATAAAGTATTTTGAATAAAATGAATAGGTATGTAATATTTTATTGACCCTGTTATAAATTTATAATTTAAATTATTTTTCTTGAATAATCAGCATGTGATGATGATAAAAGCGCCCTTTTATAATTATAAATATTTCTTTAGAATAAATCATCAGCTCGCTTTCACCTTAGTCTACAAGTCCTGACATGTTTCGGTGCAAGTTGGAACAGGTTGCCGTGGTCAGGAGTTATCTATGCTGCTTATAAAAGCGCCCTTTCGTGTGTTTATCATTTGTCCTTAACTTTACAATTATTTATTTATTTCTTCAAGCCTATATGATTTGCGATAATCAAAATAAAAAAAAAATAAATAAAAAAAATAATTAAGTAATTAAGGATGCCCCATTTTCAAAAGTTTTTCGTGAAAAGTATTTTTCGTAAATATATTTATATTTTTTATCTATATATATAAAATAGAAAAGTATCTATCTATCTATCTATCTATCTATCTATCTATCTATCTATCTATCTATCTATCTATCTATCTATCTATCTATCTATCTATATATATAAAATAGAAAAGTATGTGGATATATATGTATGTGGAAACGATCTGATTGGCCAGTGCATAGCCAATGCCAAAGCGTTAAATTATTAGAACGATTCTGATTGGTCAGATAGTGATCGTGCTTAGGCAATGTGTTAAATAAATCTTTCCTTATTCTTCCTTATTTTTGAATCAATTTCATTCAGCACATTCTTTCGATACTTACAGTAAGATTTTAAATTTCAATTATTAAATTGGTATGAACGAGACGCTCCCCGCCAGGGCTAGTGACGCCGGGCCGAAGGCCCGGTCGTCAGCTAGTATATTATATTCAAGGTGATTTCATCAGCAAGATAATTAATATCATTGTCTATTTTTCACAATATTTATTTGTTTAGTGTGACTTTATATTTATTACATATAACAACTGTTCTTTTCTTTTTTAAAATATAATTAATTCCATTGATAAAGATATTCTCCCAAAAGGTTTGGAATTTTAATAAACGTTTGACTATTTTTAACCGACTTCAAAAAAAGGAGGAGGTTCTCTATTCGACTTTTTTTTGTGTCTATGTTACCTCATATCTCCGCCAATTGTGAACCGATTTTGAAAAAAAAATTTGCATTCGGTTCACTCTGGCTTTCGATTGGTCCCGTTTTTTTTTCATTAGTATTAGACCTTTTTTGTTAGGTTTGGTTAGGCCTAACTTTGTTTATGAACCGATCGATTCTTTTTGATTGGAAATGCCGTATCTTAGGGATAGTGCCATATTAATTCGATCAAGTTCTGATTATATGATCAACGACGAAATAACGTAAATCTCCAATTCTTATGACCAAATAACTAAATTATAATAAATAAAATCTTTTATAAAAAAATATATATTAAGTCACTATTAATAACATCAATAAAAAGTGAAAAATAAAAATCGGTTGTCTGTAAAGTCGGTTTACTGACGATATTGAACGTGACAACGTCATAAGAAAATACTGATGGAATGGTATTTTCTTATGACGTTATCACGTTCAACTATCGTCAGTAAACCGACTTTACAGACAACCATTTTTTTCATAAAATTCTTAGTTCAGAAAATCATTTTAAATTTACAAAATACTTGAATAAAATTTATTGTTTAAATTTCTACTCGACTGTTAAAATTTAATTTTGATTTTATTATTTTATAATAATAAATTTTGTATTGACATTATTTCTTTCAGCAAGTAAACTGAATAAAAGTTGTTGTTCAATTAGTTACTTAATTATTTTTGCAAATTTAATTGTAATTTGTTGTAAAAAAGTAATAATTTTGAATAATTTATTATAAGAATAAACTGTGATTAAATTATTGTTCATAATAAACTTAAATTTAAAATTTGGAAATATCATTAAAATTTTTGTAACTGTAGCTTTTAAAAAGCCTGCCTCAATCTTTGTCGCTCGTTCCCGAGCTCTCGCTTGCACTTCAAGCCTTAAATGGAACAGCCTCAGAGCGAGGTAACGCCGCATGAGTCATGTTTTTTCGTGCGTGCAGTGGGCTTCATCGAATTATAAGACGTTGTCACGTCAAAATAATTTTTAAGAAAAAAATAAAATCGACCTCAAAAAATTAAACGCAACAAATAAAATACACTAAAAAGTATAAAATAATTATTATCTTATTTAGTTACAACCGAACGACGAAATATTAACATGAAATTACTTTTAAGTCGGTGCCAAACAAACTATACCTATAAGCGAGCGTACCCGCCAAACCTACTAAGTAAGATCCGTCGAGTGCGATTCATAAAATGTATATGCTTGGCACCGACTTCAAAAAGTAATTTCATGTTAATATTTTCGTCGTTTAGTTGTAACTAAATAAGATAATAATTATTTTATCCTTTTTAGTGTATTTTATTTGTTGCATTTAATTTTTTTGAAGTCGGTTTTATTTTTTTCTTAAAAATTATTTTTTTGTATAAAAGACTAGCTGGTCCAGGCGTGCCCTCGAGCAGGTTGAGGACAGCATCTCGAGAAGGCAAAAAGTTTTTTTTAATATTTATTTAACGCGTTGGCTAAGCACGATGGCTATCTGACCAATCAGATCTTTTGAATACAAACATATATACATAAATGTTCATTTTATATATATAGATACTAATTAAAATAATATTAAAATTTTCAAGAATATTAAATTTTATTTTTCTATCAAAATCTATAAAGAGTTGAAAAGTGGGACCCTCACCTACTTTTTTGATTTTTTGAAAGGGTTAAAAAGTAATTATTGTAAAGATATTTTAATGAAATTAGATCCATTCATCTCTATATGAAACTAGCTGCTCCAGGCGTGCCTTCTGCACATTTTCTGCTCCTAGGCCCTCCGGGCGTGTTGCGGGCAGCATCTCGAGACGGCCAAAAGTTTTTTTTAATATTTATTTAACGCATTGGCTAAACACGATCGCTATCTGATCAATCAGAATTGTTCTAATAATTTAACGCTTTATCATTGGCTATACATTCGCCAATCAGATAGTTTGGATACAAACACATATACGTACTTTTCCATTTTATATACGTATATAGATTTTTAGCTATATGTAATAATTTTCTGAAATCAAAAAACGTTTTGAAATTAATCCAATCATCATTGTTTTGAAAAAGGTCGAATTTTTTGTGGGGTGAAAAATAAATACTCCTATTTTTTATCATGTAGAAGTGTAGTTGTATAGATCTTTTTAAATAGAATTTGCTTAAATACTTTAAAATTTATTTCGATTAAAAATAACTCTATGAGAGAACTCCTAATTCACAATTTTTAGGTCATTTTTATTCCAGCTCATTGTCAATCAAGTACTTAAAGTAAAATTCTGAAAAAATTCTTAAAATTAGGTTATTCTTTTTTTATGACAGATGATTAAAAACGAATTTTATATCTCAAGTATTTTGAATGATTTAATTTTTTCCTACCTGCCTGTCCTCTGATTGAATTCAAACGTGAAGATAAATTGGGAGCACATTAGATCTCACTAATTTTTTCTGGCAATGGTTTTGCCGAACTTATCATTTTTTTCTACAGAAGTATTTTGGTGTGATATTTTGATACACAGGTCCTGCAAAGTCTTCATTTCAAACCCTTATTAGAAGAGAAATGTACTTTTTTGATTTTGAAATTCATTTCTAATTTAACTTAAAAACAAGCGTCGGAAACTTTTTTAGACAAATTAACTTTTAAACGTTAGTTTTAAACTTGTTTGGAAAGCAAAATTAAAGCGATTCGTCCTTAACATTATCAATTTGGAGAAATTTTGCAGGCGAGCAACAATGATACTTGCTTTTTATTTTAAGAGGTACAATGCTCTGATTTACACACAGTCCTGCGAGTGGGTGAAAGTAGTGACTTCCAACCTTACGAATTATATTAAGAATCACAAACAATGATCCCAAATGTACCAGACTTCATTAAAGATGTGAAAGATTACGATACACTCATTAAGGAGTTTAGTAAGGGTAAAAGCAGGAAATTTCTGTTTATTTAATTGTTTACTGTTAGTTATTACTTAATATTATGTAAGGTGAAGATTTTTACATTTTTATAAATAAAAATTTAAATTTTATTAAAACAGAAAATTCGACAGTTTGTTGTTTTATTTCATCCTTTGTGAAACAACAATCCATCTTCTTAATTTTTAGAAATATCATCATTAACTTTCACCTAAAACTTACACCAATTTCCCTAATTATAAGTAAAAATTGGACAGCTTCAAAAAAAATGTTCTCTCTATGTAAAATTTCGCCACCATGGAAGGGGGGACCTCGCATAATTTACCTCGCCCACATAAAATTTTGGTCTTAGGCCGCCACTGCAAACATATAGTCAGACACTGTATTGAACAGAATATTTTTGAACAGAAATAATCTCAAAAATTTCCTCTTTTTCCACCAATTTTATGGAATTTTTATTTCTACGTTAATTATACAAGTCTGTAAATGGTAATGAGAAAAATGAGTGTTTAATAATGTGTTATTGATATAATAGGTGCCTATAATCATAAAAAGTAATATAGAGTTGCGTTTCGTGTTTGTTTTTATTATTATTAAATTGAACAATTATTATCGAGGATTGTAGTAAATGATCAAATGACATGTTTAAAAAATGTTTGCTTTTTTATTTATAATTTTGATCAAGTCATTTGAGTTCTTTTTTTTTGTAATTGGTTCAATAATTAAAATTGGCTCTTTTTTTGTCTCTCTACCCCTAAAGTATTGAATCAAAATACAGAGGTCAGGTGAAAAATAATTATTAATATTGTTAATAATGCTCTCTATACTCAGTAAATCTGAAGAAAAAGTGGAATTTTTTTCACAAATCTATACTCTCTCCAATTAGAACCGTGGTTGATTTTGATATAAAATAATAAACTGTTTAAAATGTATTTTTTGATTTAATTATTTTTTATATAAATTCAATTTAATTCATAAATAATATAAATAATCATTTTTGGTAAGTTATTAGTGTGTTTTAAAATAAATAAATTGAAAATAATCATTGTCAGGACAACGTCTGAAAATTTCAATACAATTATTCAATAAAGACGGCCAAGTTGGATCACATATCGAGGGTTTCGTACCTTATAACACCCAAAATACTTGAGATATCAAGTTCGTTTTTATTTTGCGTTAAGGAGAAGGAGAAAATGAAGGTATTTAGAAATTTGTTTAATAATTTTATGTACATTGAAATAATCGCACTTAGCCTGCTTATTTGGGCTCTGAGGGCCAGAAAACCCGTCTTTTGTTCAATCTCTTTAAGGTATCGTTTACTATCAATTAGTAGGAAAAATATATAACAATTTACTTTTATATTCTTGGAGATAAAAGACCTTGGGAGAGCAATACAATACTTGGATATATAAGAATTACTATATAATTATCCTCAGTAGTGCAATTTTTCTGGAGGGGGGAGGCTAATACACACACCTATATATATTTATAAACATTTTAGCAAAATTCCAAAATAATGTTTTGGCAATCTAATAATTTTATTTTTAATATTATATTTTAAATTCTTGTCTTTATTAAACTTCAAAATTCTCATTTGTTTATTTATTCATTTTTTCCTTGTCCTGGGGGGGCTTCAGCCCCTTACCCCCCCGTGGTTGCGCCACTGATTATCCTTATATATGTTGCAATAAAAACCCGTTTTTTAGCAAAAACGAATTCTTAATAGTTCAAACGTGTTTCACTGAATACCATTGTGGCAACCAGAATTTAGTGATGTTGGTTGAGTTTGATCCAAAGGTTTAGAATCTTCATTTTGAGCTTCCGCCTTCATTTTGGGTGTTTATTTTCGAAAAAATTTTAAACTAAAATGTCAAAAATTACATTCTTTACAACTTTGCTTCTAAAGAGAATGTCATTTTTGACATTTTTGTTTTAAAAAATTTTTGAAAATAAACACCCAAAATGAGGCGGAAGATCAAAAACGAAGATTCTAGATCCTTGGACCAAACTCAACCAACATCAGTAAATTTTAGTTGCCACAAATGTATTCAGTGAAACCCGTTCTTACTAAAAACGGGTTTTTTACTGCAACATATTGATATATAATAGTTCTTTATTTTTTTTGCTCGCTTAAAATGCTTTACATTTAAGCTACTTTACAAAAATGTATGAAAATCAACATTATATAATTCCGATATCAGAGAAGTACAATAAAAAATAAAATAAAATAATAACTTTATAATTAATTAAATTTTTTCTGGCTTTTCGGCCTTTCTAGCCATAAGCCAATTTACGATAATAATTTTTTTTATTATTAAATTTGTCTCTATCCCCCCGGGGTCAGGTTTTAGCCGGATGCCTCGAGTCGGATTCGAACCCGGGTCCACTTGGTTAGCAGGCTGACATGCTAACCCCTAGGCTACCCGACCCCCCAATTAATTAAATATAATGAATTAAAATCTCTAAAATTTGTCACAGTAATAGATAAAACAGAGTCACTCAATCAAAGATGTATTTTGCTCTGGTGTTAAAAATTAGAACTTTCGAATTTTGATTAAAAAAAATATTTTGAAAATTATATTTCATAATAATTATAATTATATTATGAATAGGAATTTTTGAAAATAATTTAAAATAGAATTTTAAATGAATTAATAAATCAACAATATTATAAATATCTTTTTAAAATAAATAACTATCATCAGCTAGTATTTATTGTAGTGACTAGATAACCATAGTGGCGAACTGTGTTCCTATTGGTCAACCGTGAAATCCGCCATCTTTATTCTCAATAAGCATTGAGAAGGCCTGGTTTCTTCAGTTTATTGAGTGATTTAAATTCAGTGAGTGCTTACTTATATCGTTCTAATTTACTGGAAATATATTTAACTAGCTACGTCTTATATATTGACTAATAGTTTTAAGTATAATAACTTTGCCATGGATAATTAATCACATATTATATCCCTAGTTTAGGCTTATAAAAATTCAAAACACGATTAAAATGATTAAAAATATAAATTTATTATCTAAGAGGTTTATTTATTTTATTAAATTAAACCATAAAATTAATTTTTATTTAACTTTGAATGTTAATTAAAATATTGAAATTAATACATGGTTTTATCAAATTTTCACCACTCAAGCATATACAATTTTTGATTCTAGAAGATTATTTTTCTTAAATTAAATGTTATTTTAACTAATCATAAGAATCAAAAAATTTATTTTAAAATAAAACATTTTGATCAGTTTTATCAATAAAAGTAGGTATGTATTTTTAAAAATTTGAAATGTCTGTCTGATACGTCATAGACATGTTTATTTGTCGTACCTACCCAAATGGTTAGAAATTTATAACTACAATAAAGAGTTCGAAATCTTGTGATTCATGTATCAAATCTGCAGGTTCTAAATCATTTGATAAAGCTGAATATTCACTGTTAGTCTATCTAAATGTTTCAAAAAAATTCTTTATTTTATTGCAGTGTCGGATCACCGAAAAGGCGCAAGAAGCGCGCGCTTGTGCCCTCAGAATCTAAGGGGCCTCAAAAATAAAGCATACTTTTAATTTTTTCGCGTTCTGTAATTCTGTTTTCTCAATACATGTGAAGTTATAAGTTCTACCGCATAATTTAAATTTGATTGCGCATTGGATATTGACATTCGCTATTTCAAAGATGTAATTCTTCATTTCATTTCATTCATAAAGGGAGAAAACGTCACTAATCCTGTTGACATGTATAAATTATAAATTAGGGGGTTACAATCAACATTCCCGAATGTAGAAACATTTTTCTGACAATACCTATTTGCAACGCCAGTGGTGAACGTTCATTTTCGGTTTTGAAACGTGTCAAAAATTATAATCTTTAAAGAATTTGGTGTCGGTTCTAGGTGAAACATTTTAATAGATAATAAGTAAAATATATTTTTCTGAGTGGGTTTCACAAATAAAAACAAATATATGTTTTGAGTTTTTTATCTCAAAACTCAAAACATATATTTGTTTTATTTGTGAAACCCACCTAGAAAATATATTTTTACTTATTATCTGTGTCAAAAATTATTTACGAAACTCACTAAGGGCCGGTTGTATGTCGCAAAGTAAATAATTTTTACCACTAACACAGGGTAGAATGGTAAATGGAGGGACTGGGATGGCCAATCAGATGCCAGGAACTGTCAGTGGTAAAAAGCATTTACTTTGCAACATACAACCGGCCCTAACACAGACACATTTAACCAATTTAACAATAGTGTTTATAGAAAACGATGTAGCTCAGACTTTAGAATATGACTATATTATTGATAAATTCGCTAAACTTAAAGAGAGAAAAGTTCCACTTTAATTTAATTTTATATATAGTATGTAATGCAATAATAAATGTAATTTTGTTGTGCGATATTAGAACTATTTTTTTCCATGGTTATTGAATATGTTTTTATTTATTATTGTAATACAAAAAATGCTCTTTTTTTGAACATATGTACTTTCATTAAAACGTCACTATTTTACAATCAGTAATATAGGGGGGCCTCAAAATGTGATTGCGCTTGGGGCTTTCAAAATGCTTGATCCGCCACTGTTTTATTGTAATTACTATACTTTTGATAATTTTTTAAAGATGGAAAAAATATTCCGACAATTTAATTTTGTTTTAAAACACAATAATGTAGATATTATAATTTTTTTTTTTAAGAATTCAACTTAATTGAAATGAATTATATTTTAGATTGCCACAATTTGCAATACAAAATTAAATCACGATTTTTAAACCTTAGATTAAGGATAGCAGATAAAAATAAAATTGAAAAAAAATTAATTGTATATGGGGGCAAGTCAATGCGAAAGTAAAATATCAGCAAATATATTATATTTAGTTTAAAGAAACAGATTAGTGATTGTAACCTCTTTATTCTTATGTATTATATTTAATATGATTAAATATTCTTTTAATTTTAAAAATGTATTATCAATTAACTATCGGCTAGTTTTGTTTCATAAACTGTTTTCTTGTATAGTCCCAATAAAAATGTATAAAAATAAAATAAAAATTACTATATTATTATATATTAGATTTAAATATTCATTGTTATCTATAAGATGCTTTTCAAAATACCAGTACAAAATTAAATCACACAAATAATAACAGTAAAATTAAAAAAAACATTGAATTTGGCGCGGAAGTAATTTTGCATTTTTTTAATAAAAATAAGACTTTTACACTATTTAAAATAATAAAAAATAAGGGATGGAATTATATTGTACAAATACTAAAAAAAAATTTCCGTAATTATAACCAGAACTAATGAAAATGTGTGATTGAGGTTTATTTTCCTATACAGCCCTAAGAAAGTTAGTACAAATATGGCGTCGAAAAGTTCATTGTCGCCACTATGGTTATCTAGTCACTATAGTATTTATTATATAAGTGAAAGTTAAGAATTTCCTAATTTCTAAAATTTGCAAAAAGCTAGCCAATATTTAACAATGGACCTATTTCATGTCAACCAAATGACAGCCCCTTGTACTCTGTCTATATGGTGTTTGTGTTGGACAGGCTAGTGCTCTTCAATATTTCCTAAAAGGAATTATAAAGTCAGAACAAGATGAAATATTCACATTTGGAAAGTATCGATCCGTAAAGAAAAAGAGCAACTGACTAAGAGTAGTCAACAAAAAGTTTCCGATACTATCTTCTCTCTTTATTTAACACATATATATAAAATATTTTTTATGAATATAAAACTCCGGTCACCATCAGAAAAGAAATGCCTTCGACATCTCCAGAAGGATTTGCCATCTGTTCCTTACCATCCTCAGGTGTAGAATGTAAGAAAAAAATGCCTCTTTAAATGGGAAGTGAAAGCCGTCTTCTCTCATACATTTGCTCTGTTTGGGGTGAAAAGGCCCTCTTTTGGTAACGGGGAGCATTGCATAAAAGGAACATCAATAAGAATCTAATAAATATTGGATTTACCCTACTGACAATAATAGTGAGAGAAAAGGTTTCTATTTCCTGGTTTAGAAATTCAAATACACTCAAATACGACAATTCAATTACGGATTTTGTGTTACAATAATCATATTAAATTTAGCACAAAAATAAACATTTAAATTTCAAATGTAGTTGCTCTGGGATTTACGGTTAAAACTAAGAATTAAAAATAATGTAATTTAAAAAGATTTAACAATCGGCCTAGAAATTTTCTTAAATTTCATTTAAAACTACTAAATTCAAAAATTCCTTATTGGAATTGTGAAATCTTGTTAAAGACTGTATTTTCTCTAAAGTTTGGTGATTTAAACATTTTTTGTAAGCAAACAGATTGATCTAGAAAGCTGAAATTTGCTAAAAAATGTCCGCCTAATTTATTATATATCAACTTGTCAGTCTTATTTCAGCTTATCAGCTAATCAACTGTTTAAAAGCTATCCATAAAATAGCCATTTGATTTTCAGAAAAGACGTTTCAGCTGAAATCACTTAGATTGCACATTTCAATGAAATAAACTTATCAGAATGCACGATGTTTTCATCTATTTCTACAATCGTTCTCAAGTGCAGGTTGAAGTCTGAAGATAGACTGTCCAGAATTAGGGGACGAAACATCGTGCATTCTCATGAGTTTATCTTATTAAAATGTGTAATCTAAGTACATAGTTTCAATGCCCTTTCAGGCCCCTGTCTCGAATACGGCTCTCATCTATGGAGAGGAGCCTCTAAATATTTTCTTGCTACTCTGGATGCAATTCAGAAACGACCCGTCAAGCTAATTGACGATTCTACCCTCACAAACTCCCTCGACTCGCTAGCTCATCGAAGGAATGTCTCTGCCCTTTCCCTTTTCTATAGATACTATCACGGCTGGTGCTCTGATGAGATAAAATCAATAATTCCCTCCAAAGCATGCTTTGCACGTAGCACGCGTTTTGCCGACTCCCAACACTCTTTCGCGGTCAAATTAGAAAAGTGCCGGAGCATTTCATTCGCCAATACATATATCCCCATGACTTCAAGGATCTGGAACTTTCTTCCAGCCTCCATCTTTCTCACCACTTATAATCTTCAAACCTTCAAAACCCGAGTGCATAAACACCTACGTCTACACCCTCTCACTTCGGTAATGCAAGGGTCTTTCGAGATCCATAGGAGCTGCATCTTTACTGGTGCACCCCTTCTTGCATTCGATTGCATTAAAAAAAAAAAAAAAAGAAATATTATACCTATATTAAATTAAGGAACGAGGAAAATATTTTTATATTGCACGATGTTCGCAGCGCACATGCGAAGATCCCGAGTTCGAATCCCGACTGATCCTTTTGTCTATAATATAAAACTCTTTTCCTCGTTCCCTAATTTAATTTAATTAATAATTGTCTTTTGACGAGGCCTCGTTGTGATTGCGCCCCGGGGCAAAGAGAAAAAATTATTTTCGACCCTTGGGTTTGTGATCGATTGGGAGGCGTTTGAAAAAAGATTATAGCTATATTTAAGCTCGAATATGTAATTATTTAAATTTGAATATTTTAAGTTATTATAGGATCGTTATACTTTATTGGTTTTATCAGCGTCCAAAAAATTGAAAACCAATGTTAGCTACTTTAATCTATCTTAAGACTTCAACCTGCATTGAAAACGTCTGCACAAATACGTCCTGCATTCTGATGATTTTATTTGATTAAAATGTGTAATCTAACATTTAAAGATAGAATACTCATGTTTCAAATTGAGTTGTTTATCGAAGGAAAAGTTTCAACTGAAATCATCTAGATTGCAAATTTTTAATGCAAAAAATCTCATGAAAATGTACGTCGTTTCAACATCTAGTTCTGAAATTGATTTCAATTTTAAAGAGAGAATGAGGGAATTTACGAAAAATTTTGTGTAATTTTAAGTTAAGTAATTTTCAAAAGCCGAGAAGTACAATAATCCCCTAAAAATTTTAATGTCCTACCCTACACTCCTTAATAAAAAAAATACAATATTTTTATTTTCGATCACACGAAAACTCAACCCCCTCTCAAAATAATTATTCAATTGAAATATTTAATACGATTTTGGATTTCAGAGAAAATGAATAAAGTTAAAACATGTAAATTTTTAGTTTACGTGATACATATTTTAACACTAAACGTTTCGGGAGAATTTCTCCCTTTCTCAATGAAATTTAATGAATTGAAATATAGAAAAATAAATTGATTTATCTAAGGAATAAAAAGCAACGTTATGTTTTGTTTTGTTTTTTATACATTTTCTTACTCAAAAAACGAGTTTTTTTTTTCAATTTACAGTGAAACCCCTCAAATCCGAACTAATTGGGGCTGTAGCCAGTTCTAATTTCAATTTGTTCGGATTAGCCGAAAGCTGGTTTTCGTCACTTCGACAATTGAAGATAACTGATATCAAATGAAAGATTAAAGGATATTTTGCAAGTTTCTATTATTATTTCATTGTTTTTGCAAAGTGATTAACCAACTTTACCGTTTTTCAATCCTGGATGACATAAGTATGTAGACAATTTTACACTTTGTTAGGTATGCTAAGTGTACTACTTTGTTAATTTTTCAACTAATTATGTAAAATAATGTTATAATGTAGAATATATACATAATTGTTTTTCTTTTTTACGTGTTTTTCAAACCTATTGTCAAAAAAAAAAACTCGTTCGGATTTGAGGGGTGTCAGAAAAATGGAGAAATTCTTCGGAAACGTTTGAAGATTGTTTTTTATAAAAGATTTGTATTTATTTATATTTTAAATTATATTAAAAAAAACAATCAATAACTTAATTTTTTAATATATATGTATATGTTTATTTGCATCAAGCAAAGGACAATCTCATTGATTGATTTCTCTTTATGATCAAATTATTTAACTTCTGTTAGTTATCCCATCAGATGGAAGCCAGCCTGCAGAATTGACAGAAAATGGTGTCGGTTTCATGTTAGTCCAGATAGCGTTAATTTCCTACTAGTATCGATGGATGATTATTTATCGGCGGACTGAATTCTAATTGATTGTTCGTTTCTCCTCCATTTGCTGAATGGCTAATATGCAATCAATAATTGAAATGCACGCACGTTTCGCTCTCTTGTTTTGCCAGGATCGTTTCAAATGTCATTATTCATTAATTAAAGGTTGACAAATAATTTGAAAAAGAGCCGTTGATGGGTTGTTGGTAAATGAATATCGATATCGTACTTGAGGAGATACTTAAAAATACTCAATCAATTCAAACGAAATATTTTTTCATAAAAAAAATAAAATAAATAAAAAATAACTATAGCATGAAAAGAACATGATTTCATAAACAATATAATAAACAAAAATGATAAATTTTGAAAAATTTCAAAAGTTTCACCTGTTTTGGACAATCTCCCCTTTATTAATGTTTAATTTTAATTTTCCTAAGGCTTTTTGTCCATTTCAGGACTTTATCAAGTACATTACTCAAAACATTAATCGTTAATAAAGATAACAGTAAACAAATATTATATTTAATATGGATTTACTATGAGTTAGATACGGTCACTTATTTCACATTAAAATTAAAAATTAAAAGATATAAAATTTTTTTCTTTTTCAATATATATATTAACTCAGTTACTTTCTGTATTTCCTGAAGATGGGTTGACAGCCCGAAATATATATATATGATGAAAAAGAAAAAAATTTATATCTTTTAATTTTTTAATTTTAATGTGAAATAAGTGACCTAGTATCCTTAACTCAGTTGGAGTGTCGCCTTCGAGAGCAGACGCGTTTGTATTCGCTGGTCTCACCTCTCCGCATTCAGGTTCCGTTGCTGCGGAACTATGAGGATATAATTGCTGAAAATTCGGGGGTGAGTACCTGAGAGCAGTATCTGTTAGGGGCCGCGGCCTCAAGGGCGTAAGCCTAAGGGGTCGCCTGGTGGGGTCAATTCTTTCCCTTAAAAGGTTTCTTGTCTCTGGGGGAGGTGTTTCTGGTCCTAGGGTCAGGAACTTAGCTTTGGGGATGGGTGGCATTTTTTTTCTGCATGTCCCAAAATTTTTATCAAGATCAGAGCAGGGTAAAGCCCTCCAATGCTCATCTTAGTGTTTATTTTTGAGAAATTTGCAAATGGCGTCTTCAGAATTCTCCTAACAAGGAGAGATGACGTCACATCTAGACGTCACCACGGTGATGTAGTCCACACGAATTATATTGGCGCTCGGCTACAGCTTGCCCCTGACAATCAGGCTACAAACTTAACATCGCTGTTTGCCTGGCTTCCGACCCACTAGGCGCTTCTCTTTTTGTTTATTGTGCTAATCAGGTGACATTGGAGGGTAGTAAAAGTGATCCTATGGGCTGGAGAATTGAAGAGGGGCATATAGTTGATCCAATTTTTCGCCCCTGGACACTGGGCGACCACCTATGAATCTTTGTATTTTTGGTTGTCTAATTCCAGGGGCTAGTTAAAATTTGCTCCCTGGCAGTCGGGCAGCAAACTTAACATCTCTGTTGGCCCGGTTTCCGACCCACTAGGAGTTTTCATTCTTGTTTCTTTGTCATCCGGCACCCTCCCAACACTTTGGTTGCTGTGGTGGCCTGCAATTAGGACCACTGGGATCATGCAACAATATTAACATCCCCACAGGCTGCTCATCTTTCATCCCTCCCCAGAGATACCCCCCACACACAGTTTTATAAATATGTTTCATGCTGCTCTCTCGGTGCTCCCCCTTGTGAACCTCCCCGACATAAGGAAAATTATAACAGCGGCACTCACTCAAATTTTTTCGTTTTTTTTTTCTCATTTTCTGACACCCCTCGCAGCGCTGCCAATCACTATTTATTAAATCACACCATCACTTCATAATCATAATTCCATTATTTATTTAATCATTACATTTCATTTCTCATTTCACGACGACAGCGTTGCGAGGCTAGTGGTTTTACATTTTAACGTACACTTAACGTAAAAACGCAAATAGGGACGAGACGCACACGTGCCGGGAACATTCCAATTCCACGCCCTATGGCCCTCCTACCATTATAGTCACCCTGACGGGCCGCAGCGGTGTGAAGAAACCTGTTTTCTACAGTCCCCACCCCCGGTCACGTGTGTCGTCTAGATTTTAAATTATCAAGGAAGCGCTAAGGTCGGACTGAGCGGGCACTCTGTCTGGCAAGCCAACCTCCAACCTCAGCGCGAAAAGGGGGCTCTGGCGTGGTTTCGGCCTTAAAGACAGGTCAAATTTAAGAATTTACATTATCATCCCCCAGCCCATAAGTCTGGGGGATAGACCTGCACTTCCTAAACTCAAACATGTCAGATACGAAATGCGTGTGCCCGCACTGCAACAGGGCATTTCGTAAAAACAAGGGCCTCGGCATACACATGGCAACCAAACACAAAGATGCCCACAACGCCGCTATTGATATCCGCGCGAAGTCTCCACGCTGGGGTCAAGAAGAGGTGAGGATCCTAGCGCGGACCGAAGCCGAGGCCCCGGAGCGGGTTAGATTTATTAATAAATACCTCCTCGAGAGGTTTGAGGGGAAAACTCTCGCAGAGATTGTTGGGCAGAGGAGGACGGCCGCATACAAGAAAATGGTGAGTGGTTTCAAAATTGAGCTCACGCGGTCGTCCCCCTCACCAACAGAACCCGCTCCGAAACCTAATACGACCAAGAAGAAGAAGGATAACGTTGCCTATGGACAACAACGGGCTATACCGTCCACCAGCAGCGCCCAGCATTCTATTGAGACGGAGGTATTCGAGGAGGACGAGCCCGTAGAAGAAGATGAGCACCCCGAAGATAAGGATTCGGGGGGAGACCCACCACCCGGAGGCGAGGATGGCGAGCGTGAGGTGGATGCTCTTGACCCGCCATTGATCGTTGCCCTTAAGGCTTATTTAACATTCGCGAGGCGTGACACTGCTGTGGCGGGGATCGTCGCCAGTGCTTTAGAGGGGAGGCCATGGGATGGTTTACTTGACGCCTGTCTGCGGAGGTGGGGGAGGGGGCCTGCGGATTGTGGTGAGAGGGTGGTGAGACCAAGGGGTCCTTACATCAGACCCCAACCGACCAACAGATTGGAGAGGCACAGGGCGAAGCGCGCGGATTATAACCGCATGCAGAGCATGTGGTATAGGAATAAAAATCTAGCCGTGAGGGAGATACTTGAGGGGGTTCCGGATCGCGGCGTGGGGTTCCCCGCAATGAAGCAGTACTGGGGAAAAGTCCTCGGTGACTGTCGCGGCGAACTCGACGCCGTTTCCGACCGTCCTTGGGTTCTCCCTCTTCCGATAACCCTCGAGGAGCTGAAGAGTGCCGACGGACCGGTCAAATCGGCAGCGGGGCCGGATGGTCTGACCTCGGCGTCTTGGAAAAGACTACCTGGGGCTGACCGTCTCGCTCTGCTTAATGCGATTCTCCTCGAGGGCACGGTTCCACATGCTCTGTCCCGCGCCCGCACTGTGCTTATTCCAAAAATAGTCTCGCCGACCTCTCCCCAACATTATCGGCCAATCACTGTGAACTCTGTCGTCGCTCGGCAGCTCAGCAGGGTCCTCCTTCATAGACTGGAGGGCACTGTTGAGCTGCGGGGTGACCAGAGGGCTTCATCAAAGCCGATGGTTGTGCCGAGAACACTCAGGTCCTGGGAGCTGTTATCAGGGATGCGAGGTGTCAGGTTAAAGAGCTACACGTCGCGTCCCTGGACATATCGAAGGCATTTGACACAATTTTACATCAGCCTCTTATGGATATCCTGGGTGATCTCTTGGACCCTTCTCTCTTCTCTGTGGTCAGGTCGATGTATATGGGAGGAACAACATCTATCCTACATGAGGGCTCACGATCTGATCTCTTCAAGACCGGCCGGGGTGTGAGGCAGGGGACCCTCTCTCTCCCTTTCTTTTCAACTTGGCGGCAAAACACATACTAGATCAGTTGTCCCCGGACATCGGCTATGACCTCGGGGGTGTACGCGTCGGATCCCTTTCCTTTGCTGACGACGTCGTTCTTGTAGCGGCGTCTTCTCGCGGATTGGGGTCCCAGCTTCGCGCCTTCGAGTCGGCTGCTGCTGAACTGGGGATGCGGATTAATGCCGCCAAGTCCGTCGTGCTCTCGCTGGTGCCTGCGGGGGGCAGGAGAATCCGTGTTAGTACAGACACCGACTTCAGGGTGGATGGTGGACGCCTTACCCCTTTGGGGGTGGGTGATTCTTTTCCCTACCTTGGAGTCCGCCTGGACAGCTCGGGCATTGTTACCCCGGGGTGGTCGGTGGAGCCACTTCTGGAGAGGGTGAGGGGGCCCCTCTTAAGGCCTCGCAAAAGCTGGAGATCGTGCGCCTTCATATCATCCCATCGGCTATTCACCCCCTTGTGTTGGGGGGAGTACATTCGGCCAACTAACAACGGCCGACAAAAAGGTTCGATCATTTGTTAGATCGATCCTTAAACTCCCCCGCGACACGCCAGAAGCATACTTCCACGCCAAAATACGGGATGGCGGACTCGGACTGCCATCCCTTGGAAGCATGATTCCACTCTTGGTGCATGCCCGACTCAGTAGAATGAGGCAATCCGACTACCCGGCGGCCAGAGCGGCCGCTGAGTCGGTCACATGCATCCGGAGGTTAGCTTGGGCCGAACGGGTCCTGCGTAAGTTCGGCGGCGTGGAGGGTGTTGCGGCTTACTGGCGCGAGAACCTATACAGTAGCGTCGATGGCCGGGATTTGGAGATGTGCGCGGGAGCAAGGAGCTCTTTTAATTGGATGCTGCGCCCAGGAGTTATGAAGAACAACATATTTATCGAATTTTGTAGGCTTAGATCAGGGTCCCTTCCTTCAGCCGTAAGAACCAGCAGGGGAAGACGGCCGGAGGGGCCCCGATGTGCCGGGCTGGGTGCAGACGAACTGAGACAACCGCGCACATCATCCAATGTTGTGATAGGACCGCGGATGGGCGGGTTAAGAGGCATGACGCTGTGGTACGATGTCTGGCCGACGATTTGATCAAAAAGGGAATGCGTGTCGAGTTGGAGTACTTGTACTCCAGCTCGGCGGGCAATAGAAAGCCAGACATCGTGGCAAAGGATGCGGCGGGGGTGGTGTGGGTTTTGGACGTCCAGATCGTCTCCGCGCTTGCAGGACTGGGTGTTGCCCACCGAAATAAAATAGAAAAATATAGGGGCAACTCCAGTCTGGTAGATAATATTGCGGAGCGATTTGGCGTCGGGGCGGGCTCGGTCAGGGTCGAGGCCATCACACTCTCGTGGAAGGGAGTGTGGTGGCATAAAGCGGTGGAGTCCCTCATCGCTCTGGGTATATCCCAAAAAACAATAAACGATTTGACATATAGGGCGATGAGGGGATCTCTTCTTAATTTTTACACTTTCGGCAGAAGAACATGGAGAGCGGGTGGCGTATGATTATTTTTTGTGAATAAAAAAAAAAAAAAAAAAAAAAAGAAATGTGAAATGTGAGCCAGGATTAATCCTGGCTCTCTCAGCCACCCGCTCTGAATCTGAATTAATTTGTTCTGAAGCCGAAGGTGTGAAGGATTTGTGGGTAAATTTGTGTATTAATCTTAAATTTTCTTGTAAGAGGCGGCCCGCTCCTCGGAGGCCCAATAAATAAAATAAAATAAAATAAATCCATATTAAATATAATATTTATTTACTCTTATCTTTATTAAAGATGTTTCACTTTGCACCAACACCACAATCTCTGCTAATTACATTAATCGTTGATGCAATAGTAAAACAATCAAGACAAGAAACAATATATTCATAATATCCATCTTATAACAAATTAACACAATCAATTTTCAAAAAACAGCCATTCCGTTGAATTGATAAATTCCTCCTTTTTTCAAAGTCGGTTAAAAAACGTGACCAGACTTTTGATATAATTTAAAATTGTTTTTTTGTGAATTGGTTGTGCTAATTTGTTATAAGGTAGATATTATGAATATATTGTTTCTTGACTTCGATCATTTTACTATTGTATCAACGATTAAAGTTTTGAGTAATTGAGTACTTGATAAAGTCCTGAAAGGGACGAAGCGTATTACGAAAATTAAAATTAAACATTAATAAAAAAAGATTGTCCAAAACCCGTGAATCTTTTATTTAATTATTATAAAGAACATTTAATCAACTAAAATTATTGAAAGTGTTTTCAAAAGGAAATTGGAAAAAAGGTTAAGATCTATGGTGGGAGAGACTCCCTAGTAATGAATATATATGCGGGGGGTTCACTTCAAATTGAACATTTTACAAATCAAATTGAAAATTTTAGTATTATTATTTTATTTGTAAAATGTTCAATTTGAAATAACAACCCTCTATCTATATAAATATATGTATAAATATTCAGGAAATATTCAAATATTTTACAGTAACTAAAAACCATTTGTTTGTAATTTTACTGATAATTGTAGTAAAATAAATTACAAAAATTATTATTAATCTATATACTAGTATATATAAAATTAAGGTTTTGTCTGGACATTGCTCCAAATAATGCCAAATTTTGGTTCCACACGTTTCAAGCAAAGTTATGAACGAAAACACCCTCAATAAAATGTCTGTCTGTCTGTGTGTCTGTCTGTATGTATGTCTGTTTCAGTGCTTTCCAAAAAGTTGCTCACGATTCACGTAAAAACGGCTTAAGGAATTATTATGAAATTTCATATTTACATCAGATGTCTTCTAACTTACGTTTTTAGCTAGGGGTGGAGTTCAGGGGGCATATCGGGGGTGGGGTCCAGGGGGCTAGGCGGAGGTGTCGTGCGCAGGGTTGAAGGGCACGGGATGGGGTCCTGGGTGGATGGGGTGCGGGGGCCGAGGTGGGTGGGGTGCGGGTGGTGGTGTGAGGACGGGGGTTGGGCATGGTGCGGAGGTTGGGGGTGCTGGGTGGGTTTCGGGGGGTGTGGCGGGTGGGAGTGGGTGGTGAGTGTGGGGTTCGAGGGCTGGGGGTCCAGGGGTTGTGCCCCTGGCTAGCAAGAGGGCCGCCGAAGGCGGGCCTTGCAGCTAGTATACTATAAGATTGAAGTATTTTTGGATACGGACTGATTAGTGAATTGAGTGGATATTGATGAGGGAGTCCAAAAAAGAAGAAGATATTTATACTATCTATTTATTAATAAGCCGACGTGTCGGAGACTATTCTCACCTTCTTCAGGGTTTTGAAATGTCAGTAAAGGAAATATAATCCGACATTCCCCTCTGACTCCTCTTTCAGTGACAGTAACAAAATATATTGTATTTGATTCTCAGCAGACACACTATAATTCTGGTGAGAATGAAATTCAATATATTATATTGTAAGAATTGAAAGAGGAGACAGAGGGGAATGTCGCATTGGATTTCCTTCACTTTTCAAACCCCTGAAGAAGGAGGAATAGCCTCCGAAACGTCGGTTTATGAATAAATAGATAGTATAAATTATCTTCTTCTTTTTTGGACTGCTTCATCAATATCCACTTAATATACTATATTTTTATGGGAAAGTTCAATATAGTATTGTAAGATTACAATATGTATCTAATTAATACAAGAAAAAGTAAGGTTACAATTTTTTGTATTTTTGTAATGAGTTAATGTGATTTTACCAATTTAATATAGGATTTGTTATTTTACTATTCGCAATCTTGTAAATTTCCTATCTATTTGTATTGTAAACGTATAGTAAATTTACAAACAATTTTCTATAACAGTGTACATATTGTAAAAATGAAACATTGTCGCATTTTGGTAAATCTATTCCACTCAAACGGCTAAACGGATTTCGATGAAATTCAGCATAATCATATAATGGACATCGTAATTTAACCCTTTACTATCTTTAAATGAGAACGGGAGAGCCATTTTTTGATCTGGCCTAAATTTTGCATAGTTATTCTGTAGAACATATGAATAACTATTGTAAGGATTTTTTGAAATTCGACCCTAGCAAAATTTCATTATTTGTACTGATAGACAGTTTATTTATTTCTAAAACCTTACGTCTTTAAATAATAATCATTAATAATTGGATTCAAGCTAATATGTTGACGATTTTAAAATTTTACAAAAGAAGAAAAGCTAATATTAAATATTATCATAAAAGAAACGATTCTCATTCCTTAAAAGGATGTTTCTAATTATTTGCCAAGATGGCAGCACTTGATGGGAACGCCTGTATTTAGACAACCTGACCAGATGGGGGTCAGATAGGCTAGTCGGTAGCATATCATCCTGCTAACCAAGAGGACCCGGGTTCGAATCCGACTCGAGGCATTCGGCTAAAATCTGACCCCCGGGGTAGAGATAAAATTTAAAAAATATATAGTATCGTAAATTGGCTTATGGTTAGAAAGGCCGGAAAGCCAAAAAAAAAAAAAAAAAACCTGACCAGACGGAGAATTGCATTCTCTAGGGCAGTGGCCTCCGACCAGAACCAGAAGTACAGAAGGGTATTTTTTTAATTTTTTTTTAATATTAACTACAACAAGATCTAAATAAAAAATGACAAATTTGTATAATTTATTTATAAAAACAATCAAAGGCTTAATTTGCGCGCGAAATACACGATTTTCTAAGATTCAACACCTCTACGCGCTTAAATTAGATACTAGCCGAAGAAACGCATTCGACAATTTGTTTATCCCTATGACTTCTAGAGACTGGAACTCTCTTTCTCCGACCGTCTTCCCAGCAATATGTAACCCTCAATCTTTCAAGACCGAAGACCTCACCCACAGATAACTTCGACTCCGACCCAAACCCTAAATTTCTTCTTATTTTCACGATACAATGGTCCACCGCGGACTACAAAGGTTGTATCTTTTTGGTGAAACTTCTTCTTCTATCAATATCATTATAAAAAAAATCAAGGTGATTTCAGAATTTTAATAAAAGTGACTAATTTTTTGTTTCCCCGTCATTTAAAAAAATGATTCAAAAATTTCTGAAGGAGTCTTCAATTTTTCAAAAATTTTAGCAAATAGTATTGGATTTTTTTCGCCTGAAAATATATATTATATATATATATTCATTTATCTTTCTTGTTTCCTGATAAACTATTTTTTTAATGACTTTTTGTTATTTTAACTATATGTCCAAATATAAATTTACCTTGAAAAAATAAATGGTCGCTCTACCGATAATCTAGAATGCTCTGTTGAGGAGGTGAGGGGGGTTAAATAACTTGTGAAACTATTAGGTATAAAATCAATTTAATTTTAATAAATGAAAGGGGAGAGGTGTGTGGTAAAGTTATGAGATGGCTATACATCGTATTTTTCCATAGAATGTTTTTCGAAGCACTATGAGATTATTTCTGGTCAGATGCCAAGGTCAACTTCAAATGGTAAAAATTGCTGAACTAATGATCTTAATGAAAGAAAAAAATTGTAGAAATTATTTAGGTCCAATTTTAGAAACTAAGAATTTTATCAAAAATAGCTCTAGTCTATAGTCCAAAAAGAAGATTCAAACACTATATATTCTTTAGATATAATAAAATTAGATACAAGTCGAATAATGACATTGCCAATATCTCTGTGAGTTGTGGAATTCGAAATTAGTTTCCTGTTTACGTGTTACCGCGACCTACAACCTTTAGCCACTTCCCTGATTGCACACTCTATCTAAAAGATGTATTATTCAGCTCTTGTTGCCATTAAGATGTTTTTAAGATGTCTAGAAGACATCATTTAGAGCGGTCGTGTTCTCAGGCCAAATAGCAAAGAAGCTTTACAATTTTAGGTAATGCAACTGTTATGTTTTGTTACTGTTTTATAGGAGCTATTGTTAATTAAGGAACTCTTATAAAATAGTAACAAAACTCAACAGTTGCATAATCTAAAATTTCAAAGCTTTTTTTCTAGTTGTGAGGGATATGATCAGTATCCACATGTCTTTTGATTCCCTATTTCTCCCTCTTGTTTACACGATGCAGAGATAAACCATGACCTCTTTGTGCCTCATCTTGTTGGGGTAATCGCTAATTGAATCAATTTTATTTTTAAAAAAAAGTCATGCTTCGATTCTAATTTGATCGCACCCGATAATTCTAGCATGGATTCATCGAGGCAGTAAGCTACAGCAGCATCGCATCAATATACTCAGTGATTACAGAGAATTAAACCTGGCCTTTTTACATACGTGTGTTCTAAATTTAACCCCAAACCCCCTCCAGTTCACCTCATTTAATTCAAGTCTATTATTTATAGAGATAGTAGGTTCCTACCGGACCTGGAACTTTAAAATGCGTTTTTCCAATATATGGTCCACAAAGCCTATAGATTCTGACGCCATAACCAATATGTCATTTTGTAGCTATGACAGCTTCAAAACGTCATATTTGTTTAAAAGTTTAATAGTTAGTAGGATACTTTTTTTCGGTGGTTAACATGTCGAGTTTTGATGTAAACAAAGAGCATTTGCGGCACGTGCTGATTTTCTTATTCAATCAGAAGAAAAAAGCAGCGCAAACATATCGCATACTTCTGAAAACATACTGTGCAGATACTCTATTTGTCGACACTTGCGAACAGTGGTTTAAACGTTTCAGAACCGGTGATTTCAATGTCAGTGACAATAAAACGTGAAAATTGACCAAAAAAATAGTTTGAAGACACCGAATTGCTGCTGAAACCTGGCGAAACAGTTAATACGGATCGCTACCGACAACACATGATTAATTTGAATCATACGTTGATCGAATAACGGTAACCAGTATAGGCTCGAAGGCATGGGAAGCTGATTTCGCTGCTGCACGCAGAAAAACTGGTCAAGGACACTCTGACAGTACTTGAATGGGAAATATTACCCCACCCGCCGTACTCACCAGTCTTTGCTCCTTCCAACTACCACCTGTTTTCATCCCTGGTACATGCAATTGCCAAGCAGCATTTCCATTCTTATGAAGATGTCCAAAAATGGCTCGACGACTGGTTTTTCTCACGCGACTTTCAATTCTTTTGGAATGGCATCTATAATTTGCCTACTAGATGTCGAAAATGTGTAGAAAGCGATAGCCAATGCTTTGAATAAAATATATTTTTGCATTTTTTCTACATTATTGAGTATTTTTATTGAAAACCCCCGCATTTTAAAGTTACAGACCTGTTATATTCAATTATGCCACGCTCATACGAACGAAGTAAGTATTTTTTTCCATCTCATCATTTAGAAATTACACATCTCTTGTATCGATAAATTTATAAAGATTATCCATCGTAACATTCAAAAATGTTGTGTTTTATATAAAAAATCTAGGAGACTAAAGATGGAAATAAAAGCACCATTTTAAACATTTTTACTTTCACATAATATATTTTCTTTGTTCATTTTAATATTTCATATTAGAGAAGAGTCAAAGTAAGTATCTCAGACGTTACGCTATATTGGTTGAAGTTCAAAAATTGAAAAAAAATGGAATGTCAGTACAAAAATCACCTAAAAACGGCGATTTGAAATTCTTTCAGTCCATCATTTTAAATAGAAATAAGTTTTAAAAATAGACCTAATTCTACTTAAAGATCTCTTTACAAGGATACCTGCCACTCGATAATAAAATATATTTTTTGTTATTTTTGACCGCATAGAATACTATACTACGGGTTTTGATAAAATAAAAAAAAAAAAAAAAAAAAATAATGAATATTTAAAATTTGTGAATTTCAAGCTTCAATATTATTTAGTTTACTATTATTCATTGTATCGACATTAATTGGGTTTCATTTTAAACGGAACCCTAAAGAACACAGGTTTTTAACTCAGAATAGCTTGAAAAGAAACAAACAAACACCTGTAAAATAATCCGTTTTAAATTTTTTCAAGTAAAAAAATTCCTGTTATTTAAGTAATGGATATAATAATATATAAAATGAAATAAATCTTCTAAAAATGGTAGAAAGGACAGTCTCCGACTGGGAGCCATGAGAGATCTCACTAAGCTGCGCGGTGTTTCGCTAATTTAATTATTCTTGCGCATTAATCTTTATTTCGAGGAGTAATTTTTTTAAGTTTTTTTTCTTTTTTTTCTTTAATTAAGGGTTTCTACTAAAGTTTAAGAAATATCACGGTTGGGATTCCGATTAAGGAGATAAAAAGACTCCAAATTCTATAGTATGGGTACCCTAGAAGCATAATGTTTCAAACTAGTAACTACGAACTCCGTGCCATCTCAATTGGACCACCAATATTTTTTCTTTTTAAATAAAATTATGCTAATTCACGGCATAGTTAATTTAAATATTTATTTTTATTATCATTTGGAACAAAATTTTAAACAATTTAAAACATTTTACTTAAAATTATTTTTTAATTGTTAAAAACATATTTTTATATAAAAAATAGTTCTTTGCTTTTCACGAGTTTTTTTTTTAAGAATCTTTGAATATGTGAAATAATCAAGTAGGCTTTGCCTTTTTCCAACAAAAGAATGTTTGTTTTGTTTATTATTAGTAAAAATGACTCGTGGAAAGGTTGTTGATGAAAAAATTCACTCAATTATTATTAATTTATTTAAAAAGGGAAAATCAAACCCGGTAATTGGCGATCTAGCTAATTTATAAAAGTTTACTGTCAGAAATATTATTCGAGTTTATAAAACAACGGGTACAATAGCTACAAAACCTCGGTATGCGTCGAAATCCAAAATATCAGATGATGCTGAGAGACGGGCATCGAAAAATATTATTAGAAAAAACAGGCGTTCGAACTATGGTGAATTATCTGTTCTTTGGAGAGATGCTGTGGGGCGAAGTGTTTCAAGATCCACGTGCCATAGAGAAGACCTTAAGTTAGGTTTTAAAACTTACAAGGTAATTTTATTGCAACTTATTCCAAATTTTTTTTTGTAATTTTACTAATTTTTTTTAGGCGAAAGAAAAGCCACTCTTGACATTAAAACAAAAGAAAAACCGGCTTAAATGGGCTAAAAGTCACATTAATTGGACGAGTGATGAATGGAATAGTGTCCATTGGAGTGATGAGTCTCGTTTTGAAGTTTGTGTTGGGGACAATCGAAGCAGAGTTATTCGTCAGAAAAATGAAGCTTTCAATTCAGATTGTTTAAAAAGAAAGTAAAATTTCCTGCTTCAGTTATGGTATGGGGTTCAATGTCTGCTAGAGATGTTGGAAAACTTCACTTCATTGATGGAATTGTAAACACAAATAAATATTTAGAGATTTAAAAAAAATCGTTACTTCCAACAATGGCAGATGCATTGCAGAATAATAAAAATGTTGTGTTCTAACAAGACGGGGTGGCCTGCCCTACATCAAGAAAATCTTTAAAATGGCTTTCTGATCATAATGTTCCACTTTTGGAGTGGGTGGCAAACAGTCCCGACTTGTCACCAATAGAAACTCTTTGGCACACAATGAAAAAGCTATTACGAATAGAACCAGCTAGAAACGTAGTCGAATTAAAACACAAAATTCAAAATATTTGGGATACTTTCACTCAAGATGAGTGTCAAATCTTAATAAATACGTTGCCCGAAAGAATTCAAACCGTAATTAAAAATAAAGGCGATGTCACACAGTGGTAAAGGTTTTGGATTTTGTATGTTTTCCTTGTTTTTAACAATTAAAAAATAATTTTAAGTTAAATCTTACAATAAAATGTTTTATATTGTTTAAAATGTTGTTCCAAATGATAATAAAAATAAATATTTAAATTAAATTTACCGTGAATTAGTATAATTTTATTTAAGAAGAAAAAATATTGGTGGGCCAATTGAGATGGGACGGGGCTCGTATATAGTTACTATATAGATTCTCGAAATCTATATAGGCACTATATAGTTGCTATAGAGGGGTGAACCGCTATTGGAATTAAGTGTACACCGTCTATAGAATTATGTGAAATTATTTTGGAATTTATTAGATAATGCCCCTTCATCTATTGTCTTCTACTTAGAAATAAAAGTGGAAGTGGAAGTAGGTGTACACTATATTAGATCGCGGTTCACCCCTCGGTTTCTATATAGTTTGAAACATTGTGCTACTAGGGTAGGTATCAGTGGCGGACAGTGACTTTTCAACTAGGGAATACTGTCCAAATAACAGACCTTCATTTTTTTAAATTTTATTTTATTCTTTGCTCCTTTTTGCAAAATTTATCGATAAACCGCATCATAGAATTTTTGGTTATTTTTTTCAAATTTAACATTAGATTTTTTATCAATTGATATTTAAACATAGCGGATAATCTATATTTACTTCAGCTTCTTCATGGTGTTTCAATTCTTTTCATAGTTGAATATTTTTAAACTAAGATTTTTTTCTCTTTGTGTGTCTGAATTCCGAGACCCACGATATCCCAAGAACGGAAAGTCAAATGTTCTTCTGATTGATACATCAATACATAAGTATCTACTGATTAGACTTTGCAATATCTGATTCAAAAGGCAGAAAATATTTTTGGAATTTTCTATTGAGATTTTAAGAGGATGTTGTTATAATATAGGCATAAATGAACAATTTATATTTAATTTTATTAATCATTATTAAGGCAGCTTTAGTCTACAGAGCCTTTTATTATTTTATCTGTTTGAACGAATCTTTCATTAGAATCTGATCGATGAAAATAACTAAAAAGAACACGGATAGAATGATCTCTTTTTCTTTAGAGCTAAGGCGTATTGCAAGAATACAAGTTCAAACCTGACTATTAGAGATTAAATTTTTTAATTTCTATTATTATTCTAGGAATGTCCTTTTGCGCTCGGAGCAAAACGATACTTGTTATATAGAGAGAGAATATTCATTTGGACTTCATTAAAGCAAATACTTTTCCCCAAACAGTCGTGGGACGAGTACATTTAAATTAATTCACCTTTTAACCTCATGAAATCCAAGTATTTTCCACAAGATAGCTGAAGTGATTAAAATAAGTAATCTGGAATATTTTTTTCATATTCTTTAGATTTGCTAACGTTAAAATGCTCCGTAAATTAAATTTAATATAACTATAAATGAATTAGTTGTATAGTATTTATTGAAAGTGTTTTTAAAATTTTACAAATTTTCAAAATAGCACGTATGAAAATACTCTTGACATTTTGGAATTTACGGAATCTGCCGCATCCATGGACAGCATATATTATTTCAAATCGGCCCTTATGCTTAGGGTTCCGTTCAAAAGCGAAGGGTGAACCGCGACCTAATATCATGTACACTTACTTCCACTTCCACTTTCATTTCTAAGTAGAAGACAATAGATGAAGGGGCATTATCTAATGAATTCCAAAATAATTCCAAAGACGTGTAAACCTAATTCCAATCGCGGTTCGCCTCTCGTTCAAAAGTAAGACGAGGCCATATTAGTGTTTCTACAATGTCTATCAGAATATTATAGAATAGCTAGAAAAGTAAATAAGATACAAACTTGAAATTTACAAGTTATATGTATTTATTTTACCTGAATTCGAAAATCGTAATAAAATTTTTAATCAAATGATTCTTTTGGAAAGGGTCAGATTTTTTTTGAATCCGAAAATAATAAATATTTTTTATAATGCTGTTGACGGATCTCAGTAAATATATATTCAATAATAATGGTGATTAGTGAATTTAAACGGATTTTTCTAACCACCACAACAATTAGTGCTAAAATTAGTGAGTCAGTCTCTAAAGTTAAGATATTTTATTTCAACAATTCGAGAGTCAATCCCAACTTTTAAATGTGATAAGGGCCTTCCTTCTTGTATTCTTATTAAAAAAATAATAAAATAAAAATACAATTCAGTAGAATATTTCAGTTTTTCAAAAATACCAGTTACCTGAAAATTGTTGAGCATTGGACAATAAATAAATTGCTATTATTATAAAGAATCTCTCAACATCAAAAGGATTTTTAAATTACACATCATAACTTTGCCAATTCTACTGGAACTAATATATATTTAATGATTGCCATTAAATAAATAGAAAATTGAGATAAGCTTCATGACTGTAGACTGTAGGATTTGTACAATTTAATTATGGTATCAATTGAAATATTATAAATAACGAGCTGCTCCAGGCGTGCCTTCAGGTGGCCCTGGCGGGCGGCGTCTAGGCATGTGATTATTAGGTCTCCAATATTCATTTAAGAAAAGCTCCATTCCCAAAAAAGTATTTTTTTCAATTATTTTTTAGATATTTGCAATTAAATAACTCTCAGTTTTTTAAAGAGTAAAAGTACAAAAAAGCTAAAAATTTGTATATTTTGCCCCCTCCCCTTTCGCCCCCATACAGTCAATTTTGATAGTTGATTTTTACAGGAATAATTTCTTAAAGTAATAAAGAATAACTCTACAAAATTTGTTAAAGATCGGAGGGAGTTTTAATTTTTGCCCCCACTCACATTTTGTATAGTTGAGGGGGAGGGTCGGTTTACAAAAAATCTTGAAATTATTTTTTAGATATTTGCAAATAAATAATCCACAGTTTTCTAAAGAGTAAATGTACTAAAAAGCTAAAAATTTCTATAATTCCCCCCCCCCCCGCCTTTCGCCCCATACAGTCAATTTTGATAGTTGATTTTTACAGGAATAGTTTCTTAAAGTAATAAAGAATAACTCTACAAAATTTGATCAAGATAGGAGAGAGTTTTAATTTTTGCCCCCACTCACATTTTGGTCCAATTTCAAAAAATCCTGAAATTTCTTTTTAGATATTTGTATTTAGAATTTTATTAAGTATAAATCAAGTAGATATCTTATCGTTCTTAATTGAAAATGCATAAATAGGGTAAACACTTTGCAAAGATATTTTGCCCGTTTAGACCCCTTTAAGGGGTCGAATTTCAGAAAATCCTGAAATTACTTTTTAGATATTTTAATTTAGTATTTTTATAAGTAAAAAGCAAGTAGATATTTTATTGTCCTTAAGAGATATCGCATAATCAGTGAAAACACACTTAGGGGTCGAATTTCGAAAAATCCTTTCTTAGTGAGCCCCTATGTCATAGATGTAATATCCTCTCCAAATTTCATGTTTCTATGTTCAGTGGTTCTGGCTGTTTTGATGATGAGTGAGTGAGTGAGTGCGAGTGTATCGGGCAAATAATTTTATATCTATCTATCTATCTATCTATCTATCTATCTATCTATCTATCTATCTATCTATCTATCTATCTATCTATCTATCTATCTATCTATCTATCTATATATATAAAATAGAAAAGTATGTGGATATGTATGTGGAAACGATCTGATTGGCCAGTGCATAGCCAATGCCAAAGCGTTAAATTATTAGAACGATTCTGATTGGTCAGATAGTGATCGTGCTTAGGCAATGTGTTAAATAAATCTTTCCTTATTCTTCCTTATTTTTGAATCAATTTCATTCAGCACATTCTTTCGATACTTACAGTAAGATTTTAAATTTCAATTATTAAATTGGTATGAACGAGACGCTCCCCGCCAGGGGCTAGGTGACGCCGGGCCGAAGGCCCGGTCGTCAGCTAGTATTATATAGATAATAAATGCTAAGTTATTGATTATTTTCAATATAAACCTTAATCACCACCCGTTGGACATTTGCATTATCCTTCTTGTTTTTTCTCTCTAATGTTTCGTACTTAATAATTAACCTAGTTCATGTAAATTATTCAAACTAATGTTCCTTCCTAGAAAACTTAACTGAGAAGTATTAATAAAATTTTAAATAAAAGTTCTTAGGGACTTGAACTTTGCTGAAAAGTGAAACTCGAATTAAATCAAAAGCTCTTAAATTTATTGTTTCACGTTAGATAAAATATGTAATTATTTTTTTTCAAATATTACATATAATTATATTCAAACTATATTCAAACGCTTCCCAAGCGATCACAAACCAAAACGGCGAAAATAATTTTCTCTTTACCCCGGGGCGCAATCACGAGGCCGCGTCGAAAGACAATTATAAATCAAATTAAATTAGGGAACGAAGGAAAAAGATTTTTTATTATAGACAAAAGGATCAAACAGGTTCGAACCCGGAGATGCGCTGCGATGTTTCACAAGAGCCTTAGCTCTTATCGGCCACTGATCCCCGAACTCAGCTGGTACCTAATGTCTATTTGAATTTGAAATTTTATTTTTATTTAATGCTCAATATTTTTTCCTCATTTTGCAGCTCTGTAGTGGCTGGACTATTATTAAACCATATTCAAAGTCCGGCCACTACAGAGCTGCAAAAATGAACGAGGGAGAGATTAAAGATTAAATAAAAATAAAATTCCAAATTCAAACAGACATTAGGTATTAGCTTGAGTTCGGGGATCAGTGGCCAAGAGGATAAGAACTAAGGCTCTTATGAAGCCATCGCAGCGCACATGCGAATATTCCGGGTTCGAACCCCAGCTGATCCTTTTGTCTATAATAAAAAATATTTTCTTCGTTCCCCAATTTAATTTAATTACATATAATTTTTTTGCAACGAAATTTTCTCTGAGAGAGACGGACTGGTAGAAATTTTAATTGTAAGTACGGAAATGCGCTAAGTGATGAGGAAAGAAAAATTAACACACATAAAATAAGGCGTAATTTATTGAACTTCCTCGCCCTCAAACCGACTCGGAGGATATTCTCCTTCCAAGTCTATAGAATATGCAAAATTATAACGAGATGGTCATATGCATTTCGACAATAAAACAATACAATTATAAATACAATGTATACAGCTATATTATCATAATAGAAATAAATTTATCATTTCAGGGGTCAATGAATGAAACAAATAAAATGTCTCCTTCTTCTCCACAGGCGTTCAAAAACTTTCTTCAGGAATGCAGCATAGAAAGACAAAAATTTTTCTTCCTTCTTTTTAGATGGTTAAATGGCTTTTGAATCTAATATATATAGAATCCAAACCCTCCCATGACAGATGGCACAAGAGGTGTATGGATTAGCTATTAATATATCCAAATCATATGGTTAATTCACTAACATACAAATGTAAAAATGTGTAATTAGCAATCATTCCACATTCAATCTTTTTGGCTAATTGATCTAATTATTCAATTCAATTTTTCTATACACAAATATACAACATACTATTGCTCAATTCATACAAATATATATCATGTATTGTATATGTTAAAAAACTATTGTATATTTGTATAGATATGTAAGGATTAGTGATAAATGAATTGATCAATGAACGAATGAAGTATAGATGTAAATATGATATATATTTGTATGAATTGATGAATGTATGTTGTATATTTTGTGTATTAAAAAAAATTGAATTAGTTGAATTGATCAGTCAATGAATAAGGTGTGAATTGTGGAATTGTTGCTAATTGTACATTTTGTACATTTTGTATGTTGGGTGAACCAACCATATTATTTGAGAATATGTTAATAACTAATCCCAGTACGCACTCTTGTGCGCATCTGTCATGGGAGGGGTTTGGTCTATATATATTAGATTCAAAAGCCATTTAGCCATCTAATTAAGAAAAGAAGGAAAAAAATTTTTGTCTTTCTATGCCTTTTGTTACAAATGAAGAAAGTTTTTGAACACTACTGTGGAGAGAAGAAGGAAACATTTTATTTGTTTCATTCATTGACCCTTTGAAGTGAGTAAATTTATATTTTTTTCTATTGATAATATGGCTGTGTACATTGTATTTATAATTGTATTGTTTTATTGTCGAAATGTATGATGACCAACCCCATTTTTATAATTTTGTCATATTGGTTTATAGACCCTGAAGAAGGAGGGAAAAATCCTCCGAAACGTCGGTTTGAAAGGAAAGGAGGAAGGATTCCAATAAATTACACCTTATTTTATATGTGTTAATTTTTTCTTTCCTCACCACCTCTGGGCTGCCTTCCATTACTTTCAATTACATATAATTTTTTGAAAATAAAGGACAAAATAATGCTGATAGAAGCTTCTTTAATCAAAATCAAGTGAAATAGTCAACTACTTAATCCGAAATGTTATAGATTATTTCCATTATGTCAGAAGGGTTGTTTCAACTTTTCAAGAATCGGACCTGAATCCCCAAAAATGTAATCCGGGCACACTGAGGTGAACGACATCTGAAATATTTTAAACTGCATTTTCTGCCGTTGGGGATCGATTTCCGATCGGGCGAAATAACCCTTCTGACAAAATAAAATAATCCATAACATCTTGGATTTAGTAGTTGGCCATCTCTATTGATTCTCTATAAATATAATATATTGTTCAAATATTACATACAGCTCTGATTAAAATAAATACTTATTCTGTATTCATTTAGCGCTGTATAATTGTATTAATTTTCCATATATTTAGAAAACTTTTTTTGTAAATTTATCTTTTGTAGTTTTGATAATTTTGAATTAATGCCCCATTAAAAATTCTATTTAGTATTAGGGACAGGTTATAAAAGATTATAGATATAGATTTACAATTGGTTAGTGAAAGTTAAAAACAGAATAGAAATGTAAATTAAACTTCGGTTATCGCAGTGAAATGGCTCTATGATTAATTTCTAATCAATACATAATAAAAATTACCTTTGTCGAGTGTAATTAAAACTCTAAATATTTCAATTAAACAATTATTTATTGCCAAACCTTTGGATTATGGCTTTTTTTTTAAATTATTCGAATTTTCAATTCATTTTGCTTAGCGAATTGTTTCAGAGTTTAAATAATAATAAAAAGAGGTGTGGGTCAGCCCCACAAAGAGCGAGAGGTCAACTGATCAATATAAAAATACCCTAATGAATAATTTTAGTAAATAATGAATATGGATTCATTTAATATTATTATTATACTTTTAAATTTGTATGTAGATTGTATCTGATTGAGCGACTTCGTGCCATGACACTCCCACACACACACATATATATACATATATACACGCACACTAGGTCAGTTTTCATTTTGATGAGGATGATTGAATAGGAATTATGAAAAATTGTGGGGAAAAAAAAACAATTTTGAATTTTTAATGAAGTTTTTGTATACATTTCTATAGAAATTTCTATATAGGAAATTAAGTCTTTCGAGTTTAGCCTTGGCATGTCAGTAATAGTATAACTGAAGAGACAAAATTTGTAGTATTTGAAAAAAATAATATATTTTGTGTATTTGTAGTTAAAATACTTACACTCACAGAATATATTCGGAAAATTTTTAAATTATCAATTTATATTAAATTATTAATTATTATTAAATTATTAATTTATATTAAATTATTAGTTATTATTAAATTACTAATTTATATTAAATTATTAATTATTATTAAATTATTTATTTAATAATTAAATATTTGATCATTTTTATTTGATAATTAAGTTGGTTCAAATATTCAAATAATAATTATTCTTAAAATTTTAAGAATAATTATTATTTGAATATTTTCTGAGATCTAATTGATTTAATTTTTTTTTATTTGATGTCGTATAAAAAATAGATCTTATGATCGTTGTTCAAATTTTTTTGTAGATTTAGGCTATGTAAAGAAAAATATAGGTTTCTATTAAAAAAAAAAAAAAAACAGAACTTGACCTTGAAATACACTTGAAAGCTTGTTCTCGGTCGACAAACAATATCGTAGTTTACTATAGTTTCCCCCATGTTATAAATAAAGTTTTATTTTAAACTTTATTTCATATAATGCAATTTTTCAAGATAAAAACTCATCCGGTATATATAAGAATTCAAAATTCGGAACACTCCATCAGCTTTATTTAAATTATATTTATTTATTTACTAATTTTTTTTTCTTTTTTATAAATTTTATTAAACCAATTATTTTACATGAATTTATGCATACATTGTTTTTGAGCTTCGATTCCGGAGATTACTTCTCCACCATCGACTGTCCTCGATCATCTTTTAGTCCTTGTTTTTAATAAGAGGAAAAACTAATTAAATAAAAAAACCTCTTTTCCGATAATTATTTCAATTTCATAATCCAATCAATTTCCCCGTCAATTTACTAATTTTTTTTTTATAAATTTTATTAAACCAATTATTTTACATGAATTTATGCATACATTGTTTTTGAGCTTCGATTCCGGAGATTACTTCTCCACCATCGACTGTCCTTGATCATCTTTTAGTCCTTGTTTTTAATAAGAGGAAAAACTATTTAAAGAAAAAAACCTCTTTTCCGATAATTATTCAAATTCCATATTCATATCGCGTCCCAATCCAATAATTTACTAAATATAATTTATTAAACCAATTATTTTACATGAATTAATGTATACATTGTTTTGATCTTCGACTCCGGAGATTACTTCTCCACCATAGAGTGTCCTTGTTCATCTTTTTAGTCCTTGTTTATTAATAAGAGGAAAAAATCTAATTAGATAAAAAAACTTCTTTTCCGATAATTATTTCAATTCCATTATTCCCAATCATCGATCCATATCTCTCAATCATCCTTATCTCATATCATATGTGATGGCATCTTATTTTATTTTTATTTTATTTTATTCGATATACGGGAGTTATCCCAGTTACAATATACATTTTTATACAATAAATTAACAATTTAACAAAACTAAAATACTAATTTATAGTCTTAATTATTTTTATAGAGAAAAGTTTGCGGAATTTAATTAACATAATGTAATGTATTTATTTTTATTATATTTATATTATTTCATTTAAATTGAGTAGGTAAACAATTATTTTTATAGAGAAATGATTGCGGAATTTAACAGAACAAAAGTCACATTAACAGATTGATACATTCACAGATAGATACATACATACAAGTGAAGCTAATATAATGAATGTAATAATATAATACAATCTATTAGACATTTAATCGTAGTGTGAGCAATATCTTTTGATATCCCTCACACTACATGAAAAGAAATCTAATTGTGAGGAGTTTGCCTTTAGCATCACTCTATTCAGCCCTGTATTTTTTGAATAATTAGTATTACAAATGGGCATAAAAAAGGTTTCGACAATGCGACTGTAATATTAAGGTACTTTAAAATTAATATATTGGAGAATTTCACAACTATTAATCAGACCATTCAACAGTTTGCGAAGGAATATTAAGTCATTTTGTAGTCTACGGGATGACCTTAGCAATCGATGAACCTTTAAACCCCCAATAATAATAATAATAAAATTTAGTGATGCTTTGAGCCGAGTCGCCTCAGAGAGCAGAAAATACAAAAGGTTGAAACATTTGGAGTACAATATGACATGGCTATGTGTTTAAATTTAGAATCACTAGTACGTTAAATTTTACAAATGAAGATATACCTAAATTTTGGAGTAAAATATTTATCGCGTTTACATAATATGTCAAACGGGTTCGCACCTCATAAGGTAGCCAAATGGACCGGATTGCTGTTCGATTCCCGAGGGGGTAAAAAAACAACCCTTCTGACATATAATTAAAAATAGTGTATTCTATCGGATCTAATAGATGACACCCTCTTGTGATTTTCTTGGAAAATTTTAATTTATTTCTATCGGCAACTTGAAATCTCTCATAATAATATTTTGAAGAGAAAATTAGTATTTTTGAAAGAATAGGGAAGTGCAAAAATAGTTAATGAAAATTACATAACGCACTAATGACTAATTCATCGACATCCATTGAATCGAGAAATACCCTTTTCATCACGGTAATTCGGTCATCTTTAACTGATTAAAAATTAATGTTTTGATTTCATATAATATTTTATTCAAATTAAAGTGAATTTATTTTTGTTTTGTTTATAATTAATCATTTTTTTGTTTGGCTTTTCAGCCTTTCTAGCCATAAGCTAATTTATGATACTTATTATTATTATTATATATTATTTTAAAATTTGTCTCTACTCAAGAATCAGATTTTAGTCGGATGCCTCGAGTCGGATTCGAACCTGGGTTAGCAGGCTGGTATGCTAACCCCTAGCCTAACCCGACCCCAATGAATAATTTTGTATTTACTTATAGAAAATTGTTTGTACTGTTGTGAAATAAAAAATACTTCACTCAAAACAAAAAACCATCCACCATGACAGGGGTGCCCAAAGGAGGGGGGGGGGGTGGGGGTTGAAAATAGTTTCAAAATAAGAATTATATGCTAAAACGAAAAACGCATCAACAGTAGGTAATAAAAATCTCTTCTGATTCTTCAGAAGTGAATAAAATGAGGGGGGGGGGGCGGTTACATTTCATGAAATTACGGGGGAGTCATGAAGGTAGCATGGGGGATGGGCACTGACTGACTAAATGGATTAATTAATTATTTTTAACAAATCCCGCGAATAGAATCATTTTTATCCCGGAATCTCGGGTTTCGAATTTTACGGGTTTTTGAGAAGTCCCTAGTGAGTGAGTGAAAAAGACGATCTTTAGCTTTTTCTAACTTGGACAAAATGAGTAGGTAATAGATACGGGAAAATGTATCTTTTAGCTATCCTTATAGACTTGTATTTAAGAACTAATTTTCAGCCAAGTAAACGTTTCCACCGTGAAGTTGCAGTCAAAATTGTGTGAGTTGTTTCAAGACAAGATAGTCCGATTTGGAACCCAAAATTGAAATCGAATGCAAATAAATTATGTTAACTAAATCTTTACAAAACAGAAAACAAACAAACCCACTTGGCATAGATAAAAGATTTTTAGGCTTTGAACTGCAAAATGCTTAGATGATTTCGCGATTTTTTTAAGACTCTCTCCAATCAACTCGCTTCCGTTTCCGCCGTCAACTCAATTCACCCTTCTTTCGACTAGAATTCGTTTCCTGTTTTTTTTTCTTTTATCCCCTTTGCCTAATCCTCTTTTTGCTCTCTTCTAGTGTACAGACATAACAAGTTTCAACCCTTGGGTTTATAAATTGTTAATCGGTGTAAAAGAATAAATATAAACATTTACTCATAAAGAGAAATCAATGAGATTGTCCTCTGATTCAATCGAATAAACATTTGCCAAAATATAAATATAGGGTGGGCCATCTAACGTTTGGAATTTGAATCGGCTATAAAACTAATGGATATTTTTTTCAAAATTATGAGTTTATTAGAAAGATTGGACATTTTCATTTAAGAATGTAACACAGCATCATTCAAATGACTGTGGAAATTGAAAATGTACTGAAAAATTGGGTTAATCGGATGAGGTACTGTCAAGCCAGCCGTGGCAGTCATTTGAATGATGTTGTTTTTCATTATTAAATGAAAATGTCCAACTAATAATTTTGAAAAAATATCCATTAGTTTTTTTTTATATAGCCGATTCAAATTCCAAACGTTAGATGGCCCACCATACATGGGTGACATTTGGTTTCAACAGGACGGGGCCACTTGCCAAACAGCCAACGCAGCAATCGATCTTTTGCGCACTATTTTTGGAAATCGAATTATGACTTTGTGTTTCATTCATAAATGAAAATGTCCAATCTTTCAAATAAACTCATAATTTTGAAAAAATTCATTAGTTTTTTTATAGCCGATTCAAATTCCAAAAGTTAAATGGCCCACCCTGTATAAAAACAATATAAAAACGTTTATTAAATATCCTAACGTTTTGGGAGAAATTCTCCCTTTATCAATTGTTTTTTTTTTTTAATTTTTTTATTGTCACCAGGAATACAGCCCATTTAGACAGCACATCAGTAAAATGTTAGTAGGATTAGTGAGAGAGCTAAGTTTTAGCCGGTCGAAATTTCATATGCTAACAAGGCTCGAACCTAGGCCTCCCGCTTGAACATCGTCATCAACGATGCTGAAGCGTGCCCAGCGTCTTAGCCAGCCAGCTCGGACAACCCGACTCCCCATAATGGAATTTTAAATAATCAAAAAAAAAAGTTGCTTTTTCTAATCAATAAAAAGCATCGCTAAAGATTTTAAATATTTTGAATATAGACATTGATATAAATTGTCTTAGTGGCTACCTTTAATTCAAATAACAAATATAAATATTAACGATTTTTTTTAATTTTGGATATATAGCTATTAGACTAATGTGACTAAAAATAGCAGTGATATTACAAAATATACAATAATTTTAACTATTATTATCACTTCCGTCCATAATTTGTAATATTTTGAAAGTTTATAATAGAAAATAAGGACAAGTTTTTATGTGTGAATTTTTCATTCATCAGCCAACGCTTCGTAGACTTTGCCGACTTCTTCAGGGCTTCAAATAGTCATGTCACACATTCGTCTAAATTTTTATCTTCGTTACCATTGAAGAGCATCAGAAACATAAATTTCAAAAAATATTTGTCACATTCAAATAAACAACATTTCCTTCTTTTCTTTATATTAACAATTACGTTAGATAAAACAGAAATAACATAAATAGAATTAGGCAACACTGTTTTTAAAACAACAGAATAGAATCCTTTTTCTTATTGATCTTTACATATAGAAATATCAAATTTATTTTTAAATGTATGGCATTACTATTTGAAGCCCTGAAGAAGTCGGCAAAGTCGACGAAGCGTTGGCTGATAAACAAAAAAGTCACACATAAAAACTTGTCCTTATTTTTCCTATTATAAACTTCAAAATTAATAATTTGAACTTGCTATTAATTTATGAGAAATGCATTTTTGAATTTATCACATTATCTAGCAACGTGGTATTCATAAAATGATTCTTAAATAATTTTATTTGTTTTGAAGCAAATATTTTTATGTATGAAGCAGACAAAGAATGAAGCTAGATCCAAAATATTTGATGACCATTTTGAGAACTCACTGAGAATTCCTTTGAACCAAATATCGACCGATTAATGTCTCAAAAACAATACAAACATCTCACTAATTGTATGTTTTTCTTTTACTTTTAAAATACTAAATTCATAAAATAATAAAGCTTAAATTACGTTATTTATGTTAACTATATATTTACGTTTTTTTGCTCATCAGCTATCATTAAAGTTAGTGTATTTTATGTGTGACTCAAAGCAACTCTTATTGAAGCGAAGCTTTTATTCGCACGTTCTGGACGCTCGCGCCCCGGCCACTCTATCCGAGCTAAGCGTCAGATTTTAAAAGCGTAACACGAGTGGTGCGTGCGCACTGTCCCCCCGCCTCAGTAGGCGTGGTCTGATGTCACACTTTGGTCTCCTGTCAGGGCAGCCACTTGTTGGAATATTTCAATATCCGTTGCGATCAGCTGTTTCGTTTAACCTTTCTGCTGATTACAAATAAATCGTGTAAATTGTAGTTTTTATGAGACTTGCAAGATGGACAAACTTCTAGTTCTGATAGCAATTTATATATATCTCCTGGACATAGCGTTAAAGATATAATAAATTTCATTGCAAGATCACTAATGATTTATTCAGAATATGGATCAAAATTTACGCGAAGTAATGAACATACTATGCCAATTATTTTAGGTGGAGATTTTAATTGCAATTTTAAGGATGAGAAATCTAAGCCATTGGTTGATTTCCTTACAGACAAATTTAATTTAAAGATGAATAATGATCCAAACTCTGCGACAACTAAAACAGGAACAACTATAGATGCAATATTTACAAGATTCATTGAAAAATTCAATCAAAAACTTTTCTATCTTATTTTAGTTACCATCATCCAATAGTTACTTTCGTACCATATAACAATGAGAATAGTGGTGTACAAATAACTTAAAGTACTTATGATGAACATACAGATAATAATGCTTTGTGAATTATTCATGATAATTTTATGTTTAAACTTTGTACATATAATACATTATATATGAATGCAATAAATTTATTATGCAAAAATTGCAGGATTCAAAATTATTTTTCTTATTTGTATTACTTGAAGGATAAAAAAAGTGCCGTCTAGGACGCCCGAAAGAAACGAAGCTTTATAATATAAAGCGAAGGAACTAAGCGTTCAAAAAAATTAAGACTTGAGAAAAGAAAAAAGCCTTGAGGGATGAAAAAAATAAAGACTTGAGAAAATAAAAAAAATAAAACTGATAACTTGGGAAAATAAAAAAATAGAATACATTAAAAATAGAAGACGCGCCTAAAACGCAAGGCTACAGCGGAGCTCTCTTCACGATTAGAACAAAAAAAATAGGAGAGCTCCGCTGTAGCCTTGCGTTTTTGGGCGCGTCTTTTTATTTTTAATGTATTCATTTTTTTTATTTTCCCAAGTTATCAGTTTTATTTTTTTTATTTTCTCAAGTCTTTATTTTTTCATCCCTCAAGGCTTTCTTCTCAACTTTAATTTTTTGAACGCTTAGTTCCTTCGCTTTATATTATAAAGCTTCGCTTCTTTCGGGCGAACCCTAGACGGCACTTTTTCTTCTAATACGAGCTTTTCGGGCATGCCTTCGGCACGCTCCTCGAGCTCGGCCCTCTGGGCTGGTGCTCCGGGCGGCGTCTCGGTCCAAAAATTTTTATTCCTCTTAAAAAACCACACTCCAAATGTATACCTGTAAACTCCCGAAAATACATACTCTCTAAAAGTCTCGCCTCATTTTCGTCCTGACACATCTACAGAAATGAGAATCTAAATATAAATCAGAGAGTATTTCTTATTTCTATAATCTACAGCATTGTGATATTTTTTGTGTGGAAATATGTAGATTTATTTAAATAAGTGGGATCGTGTGAGGAGGAGAATTATATTATATCATTTTTTTTAATTTGGGATCGATAATAATCGATATAAGGCTCCAAATATTTAAAAGAGATCAGGTGTTGTTTGTATGACAGGCTGCTCCAGTATTTCCATGAGAAACTCGGGCGTGCGCTCTTTCTGTGCGCAAAGAAAAGCAAATTGAATATTTAATTTTTGAGTGGTGAGGGGGGCGGGGAGGAGAAATAATTATCAATATATTTAATGTTTCTTAATTTAAAATCAATTGGAGTGTTTCATTTCAAAATTCGAGTCCAAATTACGATTATATTTCAAATTTGCCTCAAATATGCCGACGGCGCTCCCTGTCGGCGGCATTACATCAGCGTTGCGGCAAATTAATCTGGACTAATCTATATAGTATGGCCCTGGGAAGGTAAAAGGTTGAACATCCATTATTTAGGGAGAATGATATTAATGGAGAAAGTAGAATAAATTAATTGATTATTACCTGGAGAACGAGAGGCTATGGTGACCCGACTGCTCGCACTCACTTAACGATAAAGACTAAGCCTCGAACGCAGCCCGTCCCCGTCCAATCGATTATAAATTTCCAAGAAATGTTTTCCATTTGTTTTGCAATTTATTTAATCTTATCATAAAAAATTAGACTCTCTTTTGTTTTTGCATCTCGTAATATAAAATATAAATGAACTTTTGTGGTTGTCAACTTCCGTTAGGGAATTTTACAAAATGCATAACAGAACAAATTTTAAATCATATTATTTGTGTACAGTGGCGGAATCAGGGGGAGGGGGAAGCTAAGGAGGGTTGAAGCTCCCAGGACAAGGAAAAAAATCAAAAAATTAACAAATGAGAATTTCGAAGTTTAATAATTTAAATACAAGACTATGAAATATAATATTAAATTATATTATTTATATTAAATTTTAAAAAATTATTTTTGGCATTTTACGCGGTGATTTTTCAACCAGCGGATACTGTGCATAAAAGTCCCCTTCATTTTTCGAAATTTTAATTTAATCTACGCTTTTTTTGCAAATTTCATCGAATATGGCAATTTCGTTATTTTTCAAATTCAACATTAATTATATTTTGCGACCTTCGCCCCAAACGGATACTGCTTTGTGTGGGTGAGGGTAGGAATCAGAAATTAATTCTTGTGACTTAAACTCCACACTCCCTGAGATGGAAATCGCCCATCTTGCACAATGAATCAGCCTGTCCTATAAGAAAATCTTAAATTTCAACTAATTCTATTGCTATAAGGAAGCTATGACTTGTCTATGGCGCTCTTAGATATTTCCGATCTTATATATTGAGAGTTGTTAGAAATGGATTACTCCAAAGATTCTCGAATCATCTTTATTTATTCCTTTTTTGTATATTACTATTTTAATAGTTCCGTAGCGAGAACAATTTTTATTCGACTAAAACTCGTGTGAACTTGTCTTTGACATGCTTGAACTGGAAGATACTTCAGCAGGGACTTCAAACCTTCTATCAGCGCCCTTTTAGGAAAAATCATTCATTTTAATTGCCCCTTGAAACTATGCTACAATTTTCGAGAACTAATATACATACATTCCATACTTTTCAAAACAAAAAAATGATTTTTATAGAAATATTTGAAATAACGGATAATAATTTGAAAATTTAAAGATCCTCTTGAAATTTTAAAGTCAATCTTATATATTTATTTATTAAAATACTTTAAATGTTTGAAATTTTAGGGATGTGCCGCATCCACAGCATCCATGGACCGTACGCCACTGATATATATATATATATATGTATGTGTGTGTGTGTGTGTGTATTATCCCCCCCCCCAGGACAAAATCCTGGTTGCGCCACTGTTGTGTAGGAAACCAGAATTTTTTAGGAGGCAGCCAAAATTATTAAAAGTAATATTTTAAGTGGTGGAAAAAATTGAAAACTCTTATAATAAAAATCAGTTCATTATTCATAAATAGAAATCAATGAGGTTATCCTTTGCTTGATGCAAATAAAGATATTCAGAAAGATATATTTTTAAATTCCATTCTAAAATCTTGGGATTGGGAAAGACAAAAATTGTGTCCCAGATTAGTTGAATGGCATAATAATAGTTGCTTTAAAAAAGAAATGAAAAGCAACTATAAGCAAATAAATATTATGAAAATAGACATGAAATTGAGTGTATTCGGAATTTTAAAGCAGAAATTCTCCCGAAACTTTTGGATTTCTCATAAACATTTTCCGTGTGTTTTACTTTTTACAATATTTTTATTCAATGAATTCTCATGAAAAATTAAATAAAAATATTTTGGAAAAAAAGGGGAAAAAATAATTAAATAAAATCTAAAGTTACCCTTGAATCTTCATAGACTAGTTTTTAACTTATATACAAATTTATACTTAAATTGAAAAATAAAGTTTTTTCTTTGCATGTAATTAAAACTTAAACTAGTTTTTTAATCTAAAGTTAATTAAAACTGTCTTTATTAAAATGAAAAAAAATTTGTATGTTTCATATTATTTAAAATGTACAAAACTCTTTCGAATAATTCAATAAACTTCATATTTTAATAGTTTATTATTTACCTAATAATAAATTCTTGAAACATTTTAGACTTTCATATACCTACATATTTTAAATATAATATACATATATATTTGAAAAATAATTATTGAGATATTTCGAAAATACCAAATACAGTAGAACCTCGTTTATCCGGACTAACTGGGACCAAAGGAAACCGGATAATCAAAACAAAACAAAACAGATCCTCAATTAAGCGAATTAGAATTTAGTACGATATAAAACAGACTTCAAAAAATTAAATGCAACAAACAAAATAAAAGAACTCAAAAATCAAATAAAATGCACTAAAAGGTATAAAACAATTATCTAATTTAGTTACAACTAAACGACCAAATAATAACATGAAATCACTTTTTGAAGTCGGTCCCAAAAATATACATTTTATGAATCGAACTCGACGGATCTTTCTTAGGGCCGGTTGTATGTCGCAAAGTAAATGCTTTTTACCACTAATACAGTGTAGATGGTACGTTTGGCGGGTAAGCTCGCTTATATACTTTGTTTAGCACCGACTTCAAAAAGTGACTTCATGTTAATATTCCGTCGGTTAGTTGTAACTAAATTGGATAATTATTTTATACCTTTGAATGCATTTTATTTGACTTTTTGAGTTCTTATTATTTTATTTATTGCATTTAATTTTTTTGAAGTCGGTTTTATTTTTTCTTTATAAAATTATTTTTACTTTTCTCTTTTAGTGATGTTATTAATAGTGACTTAATATAATACTGCATGCATCTCGATAGAGAAAGCATCGGGCAAATGAATCAGAAAATGATAATAAAATTCAATTCATAATTATAAATATTAATTTGAAAGTTTATATTAGGAAAATAAGGACAAGTTTTTATGTGTGACTTTTTTATTTATCCACCAACGTTTTGTCGACTTTGCCGACTTCTTTAGGGCTTCTACAATTATAAGAACATTCTTGATATGAATTTACAATAGTACAAATAGAATTCCAAAACAAACATGTATTAATAGTTTACCTACCAAATAGTCATGTCACACATTCGTCTAAATTTTCTTATTATCTTCGTTACCATTGAAGGCCATCAGAATACAATTTTTAACAAATATTTGGCACATTCACAAAAACACAATTTTTCTTTCTTTCTTTATATTAACAATTTCATTAATATAAAACAGAAATCACTATATATAGAATAAGGCAACCCTGTTTTTTAAACTAGAATATAATATTTTTTCTCCGTTTTATCCTTACATACAGAAATCTTAACTTCGAATATACTAAACTTATACATTATAAATATTCTCATCGAAACGTTTGCGGGTTTTAAATGAATGTTTAAAAAGAAAATTTTTTATAAAAGATTTTATTTATTATAATTTCGATTATTTGCTCATAAGAATTGGAGATTTACGTTGTTTTGTCATTAATCATATCATCAGAACTTGACCAAATTAATATGGGACCACCCCTAAGGTACCCCCTTTCCAATAAAAAAAGAATCATCAAAATCGGTCTACGTGGCAAAAAGTTCTCGCTGAACATACATAAAATAAATAAATAAATAAATAGGTATCTTGATTATCTTGGAGCTATACTGATCCAAACGCAGAAAAAATCATTAAAATCGGTTCATAAACAAAGAAGTTATGCCTGAACAAACATAACAAAAAAGATCCAATACTAATAAAAAAAAACGGGACCAATCGGAAATTATACTGAACCCAATGCAAAAAAATGATCAAAATCGTTTCACAATTAGCGAAGATATCAGGTAAAATAGACACAAAAAAAATCAGTGAATTGAGAATAACCCCTCTTTTTTTGAAGTCGCTTAAAAAAAATAAAACATGTTTTATCAAAATAACATAAAATTTTTTAAAAAAATACATTCGTTAATTTTTTTTTGAAATTATAATTACATTCTTGCTAGCAGAGTTAAAAATTATTATCTAGGTAAATATTTATTAAAATAAAAATGTCTACAAATCCGATCCGGATAATCCGAAGGTCGGATAAATGAGGGCTGAATAAACGAGGTTTTACTGTATAAAGAAAACATTTTTTCATGCATGATTACAATACTTGTATGACAAAATAAAAATCTATCTAAATAATATGTATTTAAAGTTAATTTCTAGCTATTATAATAAACATTCGTGACAAGAGGATTTAAAAAAAATCTCCCAAATTGGAAGCGTTAACGCTTAAGCCCATAATGTTCCAAGTAATTAAGCTACTTGTAATTTACTTTTTTATTGAAATATCACTTCAAATCGATAATTTCTTGAAAAATTTCCAACGTTTGCATGACGTTTTAATCCGTATTCATGCATACAAATTAATAATTCACATTTCGATAAATTATAAATTGGAGTAATTATAGATAGGTATTTTTAATTTTAACTTTGATGATAAAGAAAAAATAATAATTAATGTTTTATCTTGATAAAAGTAAAAAAAAACATACGAGAAAGTGAAGACACTAATAGGAAATGACAAACAAACGAAAAAAATTGAGGGGAAAAATATCGGGTCAATAACAAGGAGTAAAAGGGGTGGCCGCCCGCGGGTTAATAAAAGACAATAACAAGACAATTAATCAGGGAAGAAAAACCAGACAATAGGGGAAAAGAGCAAATTAAAGATTTGAAAGGGGTTCGAGTTATTTTCATTCGAATGTGTTGAAGAATTTTTTATTTTTTATAGTATATTTTAATAAACCCTTAGCCAGTTCGTGCACAATAAAAAAAATATAAAGTACTAAAGTTTTTAACGATAAACATTAGAGTAATAATTTTAAACAACAAAAATAAAATCTATATCAAGTTTGTTTTTTTAACTTCATTCCTTGCTTTATCTAATAAATTCCTGCACGTTGCTGAGTGCTACCAGAAACATGAAATCCAGGCACACGCCAGGCGGACAGAGTGCGCAGGCCAAGTTCGAACATTGGCCGTACACTCGCTGATTGCTATTTCGAGCCACTTTTGACCCTCTGCAGCTCAGATTTGAACCATTTGAAATTTAGAGCTCTAATTATACACATATTATTATCTAATCGATCCCTTGGAATGTAACACATTTCGATAATATAGCATAAATAGATTCTGAGATGGACCTGAGAATTTTTTTTTATTTTATTATTAAAGATAAGAGTAAATACATATTATATTTAATATTGATCTACTATGAGTTAAGGATTCTTAGTCACTTGTTTCACATTAAAATTAAAAAATTAAAAGATATAAAAAAAATTTCTTTTTCAATATATATAATTCGGGCTATCAACCTATCTTCAGGAAGTACAGAAAATAACTGTTATTTTGTACGTCCTGAAGATGGGTTGATAGCTCGAAATATATATATTGAAAAAGAAAAAAAAATTATATCTTTTAATTTTTTAATTTTAATGTGAAACAAGTGACCAAGAATCCTTAACTCATTGTAGATCAATAATTAAATATAATATTTATTTACTCTTATCTTTATTAAAGATGCTTCACCTTGCACCAACACCACAATCTCTACTAAAGATTGTTTAACTGTTGTTAAGAAGAACGATGGCCGATATATTAGTGTGATTTTCCAGTTTTCTTTTGTGCTTAATAAATTGATTGCTTATGACCTCTCTAACTGATGGTACATCAAGATCAACGTGTACTCTTTCATTTGTATATAATATACCAGGGGGCATTGGATATGCCTCTGAGAATTTTCGATTGGGCTCTTTGAATTTTACTCAAGTTAGAATCACTGGCTGTGTCCCAGATTTGAGAACCATACAACCATATTGGCTTGAGTATTGGCTTGTAAAGTAAAACTTTTGTTTTTAAAGCAAGCTGTGAATTTTGTCCTAACAGCCAATACATTTTTTTATATTTAATATTAAGTTACTTTCTTTTTTTGCTTATATGAATTTTCCATGTAAGTCTTGAGTCGAGGGACCTGAGAAAATAGCTAAAAATTGGAACTGACTGACAAAGTATCAAAACGTATCGAGTACTTCTAATCATTTTAGAATCATGAAATTTCACAAGATGGTTGAGTTTGGAACATAAATAAAGGGACAATACCAAAAATCCAAACTTTCTCTCTTTCGGCCCCTAAAATGAAGGGATAAAGATTGTAGGGTAAATTTGCATCTATTATGTATGAAATGACTCTAGGATGCTAAAATTTGACATAATGGTAGATTTTAGAGTACCTAAAACTAAAAGAAAAATCAAAAATCCAGACTTTCTTTCTTTTAGCTCCTAAAATGAAGAGGTGAAGATTATAGAAAAGAAATAAAATAGAAATTTAAAAACATCCATATTACATTAATAGACATGAAAGTTACAATGACTGAGATTTGAAACTTCATCTTATAAATCGAATTTTAATTAGAAGTAAATATATTATTATCAATAATAAACATTGTGAATGTAAAAATAACGTAGAACCTTATATTTGCAATTTGAATTGGCATTATGTATTTCCTCTTATCAGCTTTGAAATTTATTTTCATAAGTATTTTAATTACTTTTCGTCGTAAGAATTCTAAGTTTGGGTTCATAAAACATACCATTTCTCTTTTGTACAACAAGCTGATTCAAGTGATTTTTCTAAAAGACATTGGAGAGGTATTGTGGGCAGTGCGAGAGTTTATATGTATATTTTTATTAAAATAATTATTGAAATTTTGAAACATTTAAGAAACTCAGTCGTGATTGTTTAAATCATCTTATCTTTTATTTTTGTGAAACCTACCTAGTATTTTATATTAAAAAAAAATATCAAAATTTTCTTGGCTTTATTTAAAATGATTCACCACGAACCCACACCATTTTCCCTTAACAAAAAAAAAACAAAAATTATTATCAAGTGGTTGAATGAAAATAAATAATGTGGTTGAATCAAAACAAAACAAGTGGTTGATTGATAAACAATAATTAAAAACAAACAAATTACTGAGCGAAGTTCGACTTCCAGATACTAGCTATGTATGCTGCTTAGACAAGGTGAAAATTTTATTAAATCTCATAAGTCAAGAAATATTTCTTCAAACATGTTCAATTAATTTTACGGTTTTCAACATCTATTTCAAGGCAAAAAGAAAATGTGAACTATCTCATTTCTCCCTTTTCCATTTTCTTTTAATACACGCTGATGATTCTCCGGTTCAAATATTATCATTCTGAATGTTTGTTTCTCATGGGGATAGCTGTATAATAAAAGAGAATAAGAAAAGAAGAAATAATAGAAAAAACAAACAAAAAAGTCCTCTTTTTCTGAAATAAGCAACAAAAACTTCAAGAATAATAAAAAAAAAAAGATATTCTATTTATTTAGATAAATATAGAATAATCTAAGTTGCTCTCAACTCTGCACTTTCTTTCGAATAATTTATGAGAATTTAGCTTCACTTTAGTTCTCGGGGTTTTCGAGAGTTCCCCCCGTACCTTCTTCGGAGGAGTGAATATTTTAGCATAATGTATCGGGTCTGTTGCGTCGTTACTAGGGCGAGAAACAAAGCAAAACAAAAAAGAACACAAAAAATAAACTGGTGTGCCAGAACATCACCACAAAACTTGCACTTTACTCTGTTTTTTTTTTTTTTTTTTTTTATTTTATTCATTTATTTATTTATTTTCATTGCAAAAGAGAATTGTATAAAATAACAGAATTTTCTTTAATAATAATTAAATAGAAAGGCAGACAGGTAGTAAGTTAGCACCGAATTTGAAAATTTTTAAATTAAAATGTTTTATTCATTTTCACATCATTTCTATGGTTTGAATTTTTTTTCTTATTATCATAATCATAATCATAAATTAGATATGAATATGATGAGGCCGTGAATTCGTATTTTTTATGGTGGTTAAATAATGAAAATGGGATCAATGTTTCAGTGAAATATAATTATTTAAATTGAAAAAAATTTGTTTTGCTAAGAGTAGGAGAGTTATTGATTCATAAGGAGAATTCAATAAGGATTTCCTCATACATATATACCTATTTATATAAATAAAAATGTACTGTTACGCTTGAGTGATACGTTGAAGGATCTCCGAATGTTCTTCACCGATTTCTTTGAAATTTTCATACAACATCCCATTCAAATACACGAGTGTTTTTATATATAGTGTTTTTATAGATATCACACTTGTGGCATGTAAAAAATATTTTTTTCGAGGAAACAACGCCATTGCCTCTCTGGGTGGTAAAAGCAAACAAACAAGATGGCCGATAATAGCTTTTTGGAAATCATTCAACTATCAATATTATTTTTGGTTAAGGGAACAATTTTGACAAGTAATATATAATTCATTTACTGTTTTAATACCTATTCTATAATTATTTGCATTTTCAATTTATTTTCAAAACTATTATTATTTTTTAAATTTATTTAAATTTTTGAGCTATTATCTATATAAATTTTAACCATAAAGCGAGACGCTCCCCGGCCAGGGGCTAGGTGATATATATATATAATAAATATATTGAGCTAATGATGTCAAATGGGATGTAAGTAAATTTGTTTTGTTCTAATAGTAAGCTAGTTACTTCACAAATGAATATACTATATTATTTATTATAATATATATGGTAGGTATATATCACAAGACAGCTTAATTCATTTATCCTTAAATATTTATTTAAACATCTGTTGACGTTTCGGCGCCTAAACGGCATCTTTTCTTGTATATAGGTATATGTATAATGTATATGGTTATTTATTTGTTCGGAGGAATAGTTTTGACCTTTGATCGGGTATTTGAATCCATGAGAAATATTAAAAAGATTTCTTATTAGGTGCCGTTTATAAATTAGTCACACGAATTTCAAGATATTTAGATAGCCCCTCCCTTGGGTCACATTCTGTCATATTTTCATTGAGCCCCCCGGTTTTGTGACGTCATACTATTAATTTTATACCCTATAATTTAATAATTGTAGAAATTTTAATCCTTTAACCCACTATCTTTAAACAAATTGGCTCTCATCTGTGGAGGGGTGCCTCCAAGCATTCTCTTGCTACAATGGATGCAATTCAGAAGCGAGCAATTAAACTAATAGGAGACCCGGCTCTAACCAGCTTACTCGACTCCCTAGCTCACCGAAGAACCGTTTCTGCCCTTTCCCTGTACTACAGATACTATCACGGTGTCTGTTCAGTCGAGCTGAAATCAATTATCCCCCCTAATGCCCTCTTTACGAGAAACACGCAGTTTTCTGACGCTCAGCACCCCTTCGCTGTCAAATTGGATAAAAGTCGAACAAGCGCTTTCGCCAACTCTTTTATCCCTATGACCTCCAGAGACTGGAACTCGCTCCCTGCCACCATCTTTCCCGCGACTTATAACCCTCAGCTATTTAAGACCCGTATCCACAGATACCTTCGACCCCCGCCCAACCCATAAAATTCTTTCTTCTTCTTTTCACGATGGAGGGGCCAACCCAGGCCTTTAGGGGTTGCACCTTTTTGGTGTAACTCCTTCTCTCATCATTATCATAAAAAAAAATAGACTTTGTTGAAAAAATCATAATAAAATATTTATAAGCAAACAAATATCTTCAGGGAATGAATCCTTAATTAGTAAAATAAAAATGATTTATTTATTAAAAAAAAAAATTATTTTTGCTAAAAATTGCTTGCTTACAATTTTTTGTCTAGATTTATATTACCAACATTTTCAGGTTGGAATAAAAAATATTTTTGAAAATTTTTAAAATTTTTATCACAATTTTCAAGATCCCCGGGCCCTCCTGTCACATTTCGTGTCCCCCTCCCCCTTACTGGGTGACGTAATTTATGGACAACCCCTTAAAAGGACTGATGATTAAGGTTAAATCTAAGTATCTATACGGTAGTCTCAGGCAAATAATTATTTTATAAAACAATTTCAAAACGTTTAAAAAAATTCAAATTTTTCTGGAGAAATTCTCCCATTATCAATGAAATTTAGAAAAATAATTCATTTATATTTTCTTTTTTAAAGCAACTAATTCCATTGACAAAAGAATAATTTTTTCCGAAGCTGTAGATGTTTATTTGCATCAAGCAGAGGAAACCCTTATTTATTTCTCTTTATGAATAAACAACTCTGCTATTTTTGGTAAAACAAAATCTTAAAGAATCACTTAAACAACGTGAATAGAGTGATCAATCTTTTTTTTTAAATCAACGTTTCGGAAGGTCTTGTTTTCTTCTTCAGGGTAGCTAAAATTATAAGAATCCGGGCTAGCAAACATTTATAAATCAGTGAAGTTAAGAATTTAGAAAGGCCTAAAATCTCTAGTTTTTTGATAAAAAATAAAAAAAAACTTTTTGACATTCGAATGAACTTTTTACGACTTTTTCTTTCTTGAATGGGTTTGGGAATTGAGAGTATTTTTTTTCCTTTATTAAACTCTTTTTGATCGAAGAAGCAATAATTAATTGTTTTTCCAGCGAATTCATTCTACATGAACGGATCAACCAATTGATGAAGATAATAATTAGAATTGCGATTTTTTCTCTTTTAATGACAATCGCGTATATTAATTGCTTTCTGTGATAAAAAAAAAATTATGAAAGAATGAGGCAAAGAATAATAAAGAAAAAAAAAGAATTAAAATCTAAAATTCGTTTTCATGGGAAATAATTTAAAAATGAATACGACGCTTGTTAAATGGGGGACGAAATAGAAAAAAAAACAGGAAGCAGAGAAATTTTAATAATTAATTTCCAGCTTCTACCAAGAGAGATTGATATCATGATTAATAAACCTGGCTATATATATTTTTTTATCTTTCCATTAATAACGATTTAACCAAGAGATCGATTATCAAAATAGAATTAATTCCCGTATAATAAAAAAAGAAGATGGGGGAGGTGAGTTGTAGAGAGTTTATATATTTTTACTTTATGCATATTAAGTAAGGGCATGAAAAAGTGTTTTATTCGTTAATATTAATACGAAATCTTATTTTCAATTGACCACTGTATTAAATAATAAGATAATCTGGAATTTGGACAAAAACAAACAAATAAATAAATAAATAAAAACTTCATGACTAAGCCAACAGGACCTACTATTTATAGCACTAATAGGGCTATAGCTCTAGGGCGTTCCTGTTATTGTGCCTCGATCATTAAATATAAACAATAAATATAAAATGTATTTAATTCTCTTTTCAAAAGAAAGACAATATATGCTTGCTATAAAACAATAGAATCAAATTATAAGTATTTTAATATTGATTGTATGATATAAGTAATGACGTTTATCTAATACAATGACTATTTAATCTTATGACAAGGATAACTATATAAATTTAAGGATAATTAAAAACATCTAGAGTTATAAAATAAAATAATATAAAAGTGACTAGCTAAAAGGTGTCAATTTAACATGTATAAAATTTTTTAACTAAACATTATAGTTTTATTTATTTTTTACTTTACCATACAGGGTATGGTGACATTTCGGTCTACAAAAAAGCTCTAATAAGTGAACATCAAAAAAATTATATTTTTCGATATAATAACTGTTTTGTCAAAATGTCTGTTAGATAATCTTTACGTTATCAAATTTTGTGGACGAGCTAGCTCAAGAACTAGTGTGAATATCAAAACCGAATTTTACACTAGCTTTGGTGCATAAGAGAGTAAGAGTGATTAGATTTGGTGAATATCGACTCAAAATTAAAGAGGAGTCAAAAATGAAAATCAAGGCCCTTTGACCAAACTCAACCAAATTTTGTATACATAATCATACACATTGTACATACATATACATTGAAATCAAAATCAGTGGGTTACCAGAAGACTAAAAATGCAAAAATTAACCGCCAAAAAAGGAGGGGGGAGTTTGTAGAGTCAAAAAATTAAAATCTAGGCCCTTGTACCAAACTCAACCAGAAGTGTATGCTAAAGTCAAGTGGATAGCCACATCAGAACGTCTCAATTTATTTTATTTTTAAGTAAATCAACCGCGAAACTCATTATTAAAGTGTATTTATTATTAGAACATCGTTTCACTTTATTAAATCATTATATACCAAATGGCTCATAGGAAGACATTCCAGTCTATCCTTATATAACAAAACTATGATATACATATAACTAAATCATTAAACCTATCTGGATGTATGGAATACAACTATGAGGATGTGCGAAAGATAGCAATATCAAGATAATACAAACATTCCAAAATAAAGTACTTCGTGAAATAGTGAATGCACCACGGTACATTAGAAATACTGATATCCATAGAGATAGTAATCCCTGACTATCCATTATCTATTGACTTGTAAGAACGTGCAAAGATTTAAAAGACAAATCCTGACAAGTTTTAGTCCAGGCGAGAAATTATCAATTAATTGTGATTGTTCTAGAAAACTCCAATTCCTTGTCTCCTTGTACTAGAATGATATAACTATAGAATTGGCTAGTGTCGTAGTATATAAATCACTGAAATAATAAATATTTAAGAAAATGAAAATATGAGAAGAATTTTTAAATATTCGAAACTTCATTATTATTTTTATTTTTTTTATCTTATATAGTTGAGCTTATAATATTACTTTTAGTGAATTTTATTTTCGGAAAAAGCTTCACTTATTGTACAAATGTACATTCATATTTCGAAAAAGGAAATAAATATACTTCTACATATAAATCTCAATGTTTTATTAATTTATGTTGGGCCACACTCATTGTAGTGTTAGGCCGCATGCGGCCCGCGGGCCACGGGTTGGACAGCCCTATTTTAAAGGATGGATTTATCGTAAATTTCTTGGTCAATAATTTGAAAAATAAGCTGACGTGTTCTGATGTGGCCATCCGCTTGAATTTACCATACAACCTGGCCTCTCACTTATATTTAATATTTAATAAAATTATTTATAATCATGTAGGGGGGTTAGTTTTTGCATTTTTAGATTACTGTGTGCCCACTGGTTATGTATACAAAATTTGGTTGAGTTTGGAACAAGAGCCTATATTTTCATTTTTTGACCCCCCCCCCCCCCCACCCACCCATTTTCAGGGGTTAGTTTTTCCATTTTTAGACTTCTGGGCTCACACTGATTATCTATACAAAATTTGGTTGAGTTTGGTACAAGAGCCAAATATATTTTCATTTTTTGACCTTACACCCCCCCTCCCCCGACCGATTTTGGGAGGTTAGTTTTTGAATTTTTAGGCTTCTGGAGTCCCACTGATTATGTATACAAAATTTGGTTGAGTTTGGAACAAGAGCCTATATTTTCATTTTTTGACCCTACACCTCACCCCACCACCCCCACCAATTTTGGGCGGTTAGTTTTTGCAATTTTAGACTTCTGGGGTCGCACTGATTATGTATACAAAATTAGGTTGAGTTTGCTCAAATAGCCTATATTTTTAATTTTTAACCCCCCCACCACCAAAACTACCTGTGAAATTTGTTTTCGATATTCACACCAGTTCTTGAGCCAGCTCGTCCACAAAAATCTGGTAACGGACAGACTAACGGACAACCAGACAAACTAACAGACATTTTGACAAAACAATTATTATCTCGAAAATATAATTTTTTCGATGTTAACCCATTAGAGCTTTTTGTAGAGCAAAATGCCATGGTTTCGCTCAATTTTTTTTAATTAAAATACTTTCAGCCGTTTTTGAGATATTTCGAAAAAAAGAAGGAAAAAACCACTTTTTTCATGCACGATTACAATACTTGACCATACCCTGTATGGTAAAGTAAAAATTGGTTATTTCTGAACACTTAGATTATTTCTGAACCTGAAAGGGTTAAATAATTTCCTTTATTAAGTCTTCTTCGAGTGCCATACCCGAAACGGGTGTCGGCGCCTCTCCACTTATACCTGTGCTGAGTGTGTTTAGTTGTTTTACACAGATATACGGGACCTACTTTTTAACGCCGGTTCCGAACGGCTAATTTGGAGAGGTGACTAGGCAATTATACTCTTGGTAGGTTGCCATTACTTCCCAAGAGGAGGTGACTGCAAATATCTATCTGCCGAGACTCGGTCTCGAACCAGCGATCTCCGAGTCAGCGACCCGACACTCTAACCACTGACCCACAGTCACCTCTTTATATTATTAAGTCTAGCTGGTCTTAAATACTCGTATAATATGTTCAAAAGACACAAAAAGAATGCTTTAATTTTTTTCGTAAAACCACACTGTATAATTTTTAAATAAAAAAAGCATGTTTTTATTTTAAAAGAATTGTCCTTGTTTCGGTAATTGAATTTTTTGCTAATTCAAACTCACTCTGTTTATTAATAAACTCTATTAAATTTGAATAAATAATAGAATTTTTTTTCATTTACTCACCTGGTTTTCCGCTTTAGCTTCACCTCGACGAATAATATCCACATTCGAGAGAGAAAAGACAAAAATAAAAACAAAGAATTTGTTACCTATATAAATTCTATCAGCAATTTAATTAAAATCAATTATTCTATTTGGCACTGTTTAGCGAAACTTAAGAATTACTCTATGGAATTGAGAGAGAGAGAGAAACTCGGTCGGCACCTGTTGAAATGAATTATCGCTAGGCACCGTATCGCTAAAAGGAAAGCATGAAATGCAGACGTATCTTCGGTTGCCTAACAGAAACAAATGGATTCCATTGTAAGGGATAAAGGATTGGCTATTTATTTGCCACCTCTATAGGTATGCTCCAATATATGAGGTGTACCTACTACCTAGATAAATGGGAAATAGACGTAAAGAGGACAAATAGGCGGATGATCTTTATAAAAGGAAATTTAAACATCATAGATAAATTGATTTATATAGAGAAGATAATAGGGCAGAAAAAGTGACGTCATGCACATTTTTTAATAAACCGATGATCCCAAACAAATGACAAATTTATAATTTAGAATATTATGAACCAATCATCAACTTAATTTTTTTAAACATAATAGATGTATTCATAAGAATTTTGCTGGCTTGGTGTGTACTGGATATATTAATTTTTTATTGTTAATGGATAAATAAATTGAATTGCTTCTTTCCAGTAATTTATTTTATTATTCAAATTTTCTTTTCGGTTGGACGACAAGCGACAGAAAAATCGTTTAGGTATAATGTATAATTATTATGTGCAACGAAATTTTCTTTGGAGAGAGATGGACAGGTAGAACTTTTAATTGAAAGTAATGGAAGGCAGCCCAGGGGTAGTGAGAAAAGAAAAAATTAACACATATCAAATAAGGTGTAATTTATTGGTCCTTCCTCCTTTTCTTTCAAACAGACGTTTCGGAGGATTCTTCCCTCCTTCTTCAGGGTTTCAAGGGATCAATGAAGGAAATAAATAAAAGGCTTTCCTCCTCTCTCCTCAGCAGTGTTTAAAACTTTTTTTCTTCCTTAGCAGAAGCATAGAAAACCATTTTTTTTCTTCCTTTTCTTAATTATATGAGGGAGGAATCTTCCGAAACGTCTGTTTGGAAGGAAAGGAGGAAAGATTCTAATAAATTACACCTTATTTGATATGTGTTAATTTTTTCTTTACTCACTACCTCTGGGCTGCCTTCCCTTTCCTACTTTCAATTATAATTATTTTATTTTTATTATATAAAGTCTATAATATTGAAAGCGGTGATTTCCCTTTTTTTTTCATTTTATTAACTCGAATTTTCAATATTTTTTGTTTAAATGCTCAATTATGCAGGTTCGGCAAGAACAATTCATGTTTGGCGCTCGCCCAACCGCGTCCACCCCTAGCGCCGCCATTGCTAATTAGTAAAATAGAAAATGAGCTCATGAGAGATGGGGGCCAAATTTTAAACATTATTAAAAAATTCATTTAACAAGGACGCCTGAAGGGTAGGCAAGTATCCAGAGGCGTCTTCCGGTTGCATAAATACAGGCGGACAGCTTTCCTTTTGTTTGAAACTATTAAGGGCATCGATTCCTTCCATATAGAAGTGAAAAATTGAAATTAAATTTTTCACCTTGGAGATAAAAGCTCTCAAATTTTCAAGAACTCGGGAGGCAATTACAATACCTATATCCCACATTTTATTTTTAAAATATAAATGTGAAAATAAAATAAATAATGATCCCAGGAACTTTACAATGGTTTTTTGAATGAATGTCTGTTCTTGGAAAAAATATATTGCGTATTTTAATGGAATCAATAAAAATTATATAGGATTGTTTTTAATGTTTTTAAAATGGTAGTTAAATTGAAAGTTTCTTTTTGCCGAGAGTAGCAGAATATTTATAAATTGAATGAGACAATAAAACAATGTGTCTTCTGCTGGAATTATAATTATCGTTATAAATAAAATAAAATAAATTAAAAATTTATTAAATGAATTTAACTTTAAAGAACATCATAGATATTAGTTGAAATATTTTTACATTGCATATCAGAGAGGTTCGTCCCCTTAGGAATCGAACCCAAGCGCTAACTAAGCTTGCCGGGCCAGTAGCCAAACCCTTAAGACAAATCTCTCTCTGACATGCAACATATATAAGTATTATAGCTATAGATTTTTCACTCCCTTCAACTCAAAGGGAATAGTGAAAATTCCTGCTAAACTGAAAAAAGTTTTCAGTGACGGACCCATGGATTTTACAGTGAAAACAAAGATTTAAGTATCTTTTTGGGTGTCTTTTTTTGAAAAAAGATGGAAATTATTTCAAAAATCAACCCAGTATATAATATTATTAAATGAATTTAACTTTAAAGGACATCATAGATATTAGTTGAAATATTTTTACATTGCATATCAGAGAGGCTCGCCCCCCCAGGAATCGAACCCAAGCGCTAACTAAGCTTTTTTCAGTTTAGCAGGAATTTTCACTATTCCCTTTGAGTTGAAGGGAGTGAAAAATCTATAGCTATAATACTTATATATGTTGCATGTCAGAGAGAGATTTGTCTTAAGGGTTTGGCTATTGGACCGGCAAGCTTAGTTAGCGCTTGGGTTCGATTCCTAAGGGGACGAACCTCTCTGATATGCAATGTAAAAATATTTCAACTAATATCTATGATGTCCTTTAAAGTTAAATTCATTTAATAATATTATATACTGGGTTGATTTTTGAAATAATTTCCATCTTTTTTCAAAAAAAGACACCCAAAAAGATACTTAAATCTTTGTTTTCACCTTAAAAATTTATAATTCCAGCCGAAAACACACTTTTTATTGTCTCCTTCAATTAAATGGTAGTATTGAGAAAAGTGTATTTATTTAGCACATATGGCAGATATTTAATTACGCTCGATATAAATAAACATATACATATATATATATATATATACCGGGTGGTGACTTGGCCGACACAGCATAGCGATCACAATGTTAATTTTTGAATGTTTATTTATTTGCTCCCCTAATTATTTTAGAGTTAAAGTTCTTATAGGTTTTTTGTAGAGAAAAAATACTGAATCCGAACATATTTTTGTTTTCAAATTTTGAAATTTCAGAACCGTAATAATCAACATTATAAATAATTGTATTTTTGAAAAAATCACTGAGGCCATGGAATTATTAAAACAAACAAGGCATTTTCATTTGTTGTTTCTAAGTGACTTAAGATCGTTTTTTCCTTTGGGGACATTTAAAATTAAAGATTTACTCTGAACAAATATTTCAAAACTTAGATCAACTCAAAAATTGTATACAAGCCGAATGTGATAAAATATCACAATACCAATTAGCAAATGTCAGGCGAGAATTTTACGAAAGATTGGGTCATTGTTTAGTGGTAAATGGTGGTAAATTCGAACATTTGCTATGATTGTTAATGTTTGTTATAATTTTATGCATTTGTTAATTATGTTAAAAAATTAAATTCTGTTTACCTTACTAATTTTATTGTTTTAATTACATTTAAAAATATTATTTATAATTTCGTTGATTATTCTTGTGAAAATTTAAAAGCTCGTTCTAAACTTCATCTACGTGAATCTACTATTTTTATTTATCAATGACGAATACAAAAACTCAGCCCATTCAAATTTAACGAGTTTCTCATTATGGCAATCAATAAATTATAATAAGAACTGATTTTAAAAAGTTCAAATATAACAAACGTCACTTAGAAACAACAAATGAAAATGCCTTGTTTGTTTTAATAATTCCATGGCCTCAGTATTTTTTGGAAAAATACAATTATTTATAATGTTGACTATTACGGCTCTGATATTTCAAAATTTGAAAACAAAAATATGTTCGAATTCAGTATTTCTTTCTCTACAAAAAACCTATAAGAACTTTAACTATAAAATAATTAGGGGAGCAAATAAATGCACATTCAAAAATTAACATTGTAATCGCTATGCTGCGTCGGCAAAGTCACCACCCGGTATATATATGTAGTTTCGAAGGTTTGCCCTTCATAATCAGTAGGTAGTAAAACGACAAACATCTAATCTGTAGGTAATCAAGAACTTGAAATTTAAATATTCATGTAACATTGATTATATTATGGATAATAGTTTTGAAAATATAGCTATATTTTTAAAATACGGTTATTCATTTATGTTAACCCAGTATGCTAAAATAATTATAATTAAAACATTTAATCTTACCTTATGTGTCGTCTTTCGGAGCCAGGACAAGGCAACTTTACTCCAACTAGAACACAAGAAAAAGACACATGTTAGTATTAAAAACGAAAAATAGATTTATTAGGGTTCCTTACTAGAATGGTAAAAAGGAAACACTACCTGCCTCCTCTATCATAGGACTATAGATCTAAACTATTGAGTACAGAACTTGTTTTCTTTGCATTCAGTTAACGATTTACAGATAGTTCAAATGTCAAAGTTAAAAATTTAGGCCTAATAGCAAACATACAAATTGTGAAAAGAACAACGACTACGCAAAAAAACTTTTAAAATTCCATTAAGTAACTTTTATAATTCTTATTTTGACTACTAGTCAAAGTAAACTTTAATTTTACGCCCTCTTTAAAGTCTTTTCAAGTGTCTGTCTAGCTGTTTTGCCGCACTATAGTCGGCGCGGCCCTGACTACGAGCATACAAAATTGTATCTGACTCTAATTTTGCAGCCCTGTGATAAAAAAATTCATAAAGTGTGAGTATGTGTACTATAAAATATTAATAATAAAAAAAGTAAGTAAAATTTCAAGGTAGGTTTCACAAAAAATAAAATAAATATATGTTTTGAGTTTTTATCTCGATATATATTAAATATATGGTATATATTCTCAAAACAGCAACAGCCGAGACGTCAGCGACCACAATGTAAGTAATACACCCTCAACCACAAAACACCCAAGACTTCCTAAATATCCAAATCTACCCAACCTTCCGACTGAAGAAATTCACTCGGAAGACACCCTCCAAAACGAACCTTGGACTACAAGGTTAAGACTACGTAGACCAGCCACCCCCTTTCTTGAAATTGGCTCCAAAAGGAGAGCCGAAACGTCGAGTACAACTCTCAAACCCACGCGGAGAAACCCGAAAAACCTCTAATGACATATATATATATATATATATACTATATATATATATATATATCATATATATCGAGATAAAAATTCAAAACATATTTGTTTTATTTTTTTGTGAAACCATTCTTGTAAATTTACTTAGTTTTTAAGTTCTTGAAAATGTTTCGCCTTGAACCGACACCTAACTCTTTAAAAATTTTAAAATAATTAAGTTCATGCATAAATTAGTAGCTGTGGCAAAGGCGTACACGATGGATGGCTGGTCAAAGGTCATTACGTTTCCCAATTCTCGGGTTGACTCACGGAGAACATAATAGATTAACGGCTTCACACTGTTTTTATTAGAGACTAGTTCTAATCTTAAACGAGTGAAATCACTCAGATCAAAATGACAAAACTATTCCCCGATAAAATTCTCCCCAAAAACTGAAGAAATGTTGGTGTCGCTGAATTTAGTCCTCTGTTAAACCCCAGGGGTGAACCGCGACCTAATATGATGTACACCTACTTCCACTTGTACTTCCAAATATTTCCAAGTACTTCCAAATATTTCCAAGTAATTCCAAATATTTCCAAGTAATTCCAAATATTTCCAAGTACTTCCAAATATTTCCAAGTACTTCCAAATATTTCCAAGAACTTCCAAATATTTCCAAGTACTTCCACATATTTTCAAGCACTTCCAAAATACTTCCAAAGAGGTGTACACCTACTTCCAATCGCGGATCACCCCTCGGTTAAACCCAAACAGAAAAATATGACACTAGTGTTTGTTTGTTTTCCCTTTGATATTCAATTTGCTTTGGCCCCAAAAACATTTTCAGATCTTAAAATAAAAGGTGTATATAGTAGGACAATATTTGTTACTTCAAATGACAAACGATAAATAAATTTCAAACATTGCAGTGTTTCTATTTAAAGAGAAATGCTACGAACTTATGCATCAACTCAACACTAATAAATTATTTTTCACGCTTTACAATAAAATTGTGCTTGAACTAAAATCTTAAAAATTCTTACATATAAATGCATGACAAAGCTGCTTTTCACTTTCACATATTTTTTTTTTACTTTTACTATTATATTTATAGAATAAGAAAAGTGTATTGAAATAGCATTTTCAGGAATTTTTGAATTCTTAAAAATCAATGTGAATTTTGTTTTTGGATTCTAGGTGGGTGTAGAGATGAGCAAATAAATTCATCTCAGGGATCAGATCAGGATCATTTAGTTATTTTTTTATAACTCAGATTTTGAAAAAATAAATAATGATTTCAATTATATGGTCAAAGAATAGAAGAACCTATTTATCTTAGATATTTATATTTGTTTTATAACCTGAACAAAATTGGTATCAATAAAATTTCACTTGCAACCAAGTCGATTTCTTTACTGATTTTTTACGAGCACAGACATTTCTTGGAATTTGTCTTTGAAATTTTTTTCTCAATAATTAAACCAAGAAACATATTATTTGCAAGCATTATTATAAAATTTGTCGGTGTGAAAAGGCGAAAAAATAACTGTTGGAGCTATTGATGAGTTACAGAGGTACAGATTTCGATTGGGACAAACAATGAGGCATCATCCATCATTGACAAAATTATTTGAAAGCAATTTGTGTCGGAAAATCTCTTTAAAATCATTTGATCATATATAATTTATCATATTAATAATTGAGATAAAAAAAAAAAAAAAAAAAACACCCTCTTCTAGTAATAATAATTTTATAAATCTACCTCTTCTCTCTCTCTCTGGTAACAAAAAGTTTAGGTAGAGATAATAATTTCATGCCTGAGGTCTAATTCCCATCCAATCCCCTCGCCCATGCGGTGACGGAGGCAATCAATCATAAATATTCTCCCCCATCGTAATTGTGTATCAGAAGCAACCCCCCTCGGTGCCGGAAGCCACACCACCCTCATCTCACTTCCCCTTTGCTCAATTTGAATTTAAACATCATTCCAAACAACGACATAAATTACTTTTCACACTTAACAACAAAAAAAGTACTGGAACTAATATCTTAAAAATTCTGTCACATGCATGATAAAGCTGCTTTTTACTTATTTTTTTACTTGCTTTTACTTATTATTTATATAGAATAAGAAAAGAGTATTGGAATGGCATTTCCGGAATTACACTTAAAAATCGATTTGACTTTTGTTTTTAGATTCTTGTTGAAAGTAGGGATTTTCAAAGAAACTCATCTTACTTACTTAAAGGTAAACAACCCATAATTTGAGTATAAACCTGCTTGAGGACGTTCCTTAATATAACTCAGATGCAGTTCGCTCTTTCCCCTACTCTCACATGCGCAGAAAGGGAAAAATATTTTCACTGCGTCGTTTCTTGAATCTGGCAACATTGGATTCTTACCGACGCTAAAAGACAAAGAATAAAAAAAAAACACTCCATGAAACAGCCCAATACAAAATTCCAGATGAGAACAGTTTAGTTAGGTTGAGAGAATTAGCTAAAAATCTCAAAAGCACCAGCTGCAGAAGTTTTTACTTTATTTATATATGGAAAGATTGAGTGATTTTAGTGCGATGTTGGCAAGTCACCATCCTCACTTGACATGCCAAGAGAGAAAAAATGAAAAGCATCAAAAGTACCTAACTTTTAACATTATTCATACAAAACGAATACCGCTTGATTCAATTATTTTAACAGGAAGATATTTGTTATATCTTCAGTTAATGATTCTCAGTTTTTCAAAATAATATCAAGAAAATTACGATTGTTATTTAATGAAATAGTAGCTTTAACATCAATCGGGATAGGGTTAGCGTGTTAAATATGCAAATTTCAATGGTCAATATTTACAAATTTAGTGCCGCAAGGACAATTGAAAAAATTTCTACGTATAAAGGACACTTATAAATATGTGTATTCAAAGTTTTAAAAGGATTCCAAGAAAATTGATTTATTAGGGAACGTCCACAAACGACAAAACCCTAGTAGCAAAATGTTCCAAACTATAGAGTAACTATATAGTTTTCGAAAATCTATATAGGCACTATATAGTTGCTATATAGTTTGAAACATTGTGCTACTAGGGAAGTGGTATGATATGATTGTTTTCTTCAAATTTAATACAACCTAACCCTGTTTCTTGCTAAAACAACATAAGTCAAAAATAGTTTATCTGTTTTTTTTTTAAATTTATTATTCATTTATAAAGACTATTCTATATTCACAAACTGTTTAAGTGTTATCTTCATTAATTTTGATTAAAACTTTGGTTAATATGCTTGTTTTGTTCAAATTTAACTACCTAATCCTGCCCGTTTCTTTCTAAAACAACATTAGTCAAGAATAGTTTTTCTGTTTTTTTGTTTAAATTTATTATTTATTTATAAAAATAATTCGATATTCACAAACTTTTAAGTCCAAACACTATATTCAGCCGAAGGCCAATCCGGAAATGAAAAGATATTTAAATCCAAAATCCTGAATAAAAAATACTAAAAAAAATTCCCATTTTAATCATAAAGTAGTTATAGATTTATTTTGATTAGATAATGTAAAATTTTTATATAATATTAATTTCATATAGCGTTATTTAAATAATTCTCAACTTTAAAAACTAAAGATATTAATTTTATACACATTTTAATTTTCAATAATTGATATCTTCAATGGAGATATAAAATTATTATTAATAATAGCCAGTATTTATGTAGTGTGATTTTTAAGGGGGATTAAATTTTTGCCCGTATTTTATAAGCTCTAATATTTTTAAAATAAGGTATAGGAACTTCGTTCCAGACGGGGATCCCCCGACCGCTTACGTTTGAATTTTTTTTACATAATTGCTGGGGTATTTACCTAAGGCAAAAATTTGTGTACTTATAAGTTTGAATTATTAGGTATATGCTTCACCTGTGTGTCAATTTTCAATGTTTTAACAGTTTGCTGAATAAAAAATCTCTAAATCATCAATAATTTGCATTCACCGGAACACATTGTAGGGACAAGTCTGTGCTCCAAGTGATGTGCACTAAACAGATTGAAAAATAATAATTATTTATTCACTTGTGTGAATATTAATTCCAATTTGCGAATCACAAAGATAGATGATGCATTTCCTCTTTCACTGTCTCTGTCCCTCTAATAACACCAATTTATATCTCATCAATTAATTTCAAGGGAATAAGCAAACTAACTGTATGGAATATGAGGATGAGTACGTTTTGTAGGGTTTCTCATTTCTTAATCTCCGCAGTACCGGTAGAAATGAAAATTGATTAAATTCTGGCAAGTCAAATTCCTTTTAGACTTAATACTTAGAGAAATTATTACGTTTAGCATATTTCTATGGATTTCTTCTTCAGCTTTGCTTGACACTTTAGACTCTAGTGGTCATTGGCCTAGCAATGCGTTGCTTCCGGAACTGGGAAGTTTTTAACGGAGCGGGGCTGTTACCCTCTCATCCAACCCCCTTTAGTCGCCTTTTACGACAAGCAGGGGATACTGTGGACTTATTCTAGCCCCTGTCCACTGGGGGATTTTTATGGATTTAATTTTTTCATATTTATCTTTTTACGGAATAGCTTAAATATTGAATAAACTGAATAGCGAAGAATGTCTTTACTAAAGAGAAATCAATGAGGCTGTTCTGTTCTTGACTCAAATATTTATCTATGTATATAAAGAATATACATATGTACATATATATGTTGCAGTTAAACCTCGTTTTTGGTAAGAACGGGTTTTTACTAGTTAAAACGTCTTTCACTGAATACATTTGTGGCAACTAGAATTTACTGATGTTGGTTGAGTTTGTCTAAAGATCTACATTTTTGACCTTCCGCCTCATTTTGGGTGTTTATTTTCAAAAAAATTTTAAACGAAAATGTCAAAAATTACATCTTCATTAGAAGCAAATTTGTAGACGGTGTAATTTTTGAAAAATAAACACCCAAAATGGGCAGAAGATCAAAAATGAAGATTCTAGACCTTTGGACCAAACTCAACCAAAATCAGTAAATTCTAGTTGCCACAAAAGTATTCAGTGAAACGCGTTTTAACTAGTAAGAACCCGTTCTTACTAAAAAACGGGTTTTTACTTCAACATATATATAATTTATTTGTTTGGGAATATGTATTGTTTCGAAAGGGGGGGTATTACTGTAATTTAAAATAAAATGTACAACCTATAACAGTGCATACGCTATTTGCTCATATCTAACCACAGTGTATACGGCGTATACCACCACAAACCCTCCACTACAGCCTAGTTCATATAGCATAAGAGAGGGAGTAACCTAGCTAAGGGTAAGGATAGAGCAGGTTTTAGAAAAATAGTAAAAATTTTGTCCAGAAACAAATAAATATTTCAATTTACTTTTCAATGATAAAATATTAAATAAGACACATTGAGAAGGTTTTAGTGAACTGTTAAACGATTGGGGATAAAAGACATTTAGTATTTCTATATATAAAGGCTAAAACTCCCTGAAGATTTGTTCGGAAACTGCTTTTGCAAAACAGCGGCTCTTTCATGACACTATTGCCCGTCCTAAAGCCCCTGAGGTCCACTTTCCAAAAAAGGCATTAAACCGGATCATACTTTTTCTTTGAAACATTCAAACGTCAAATATAAAATAAAGGTTAACCAAAAAAGATGTACTGTGTTTGTGAATGATTTGGAAGTTGATAATGAATGATATGATTAACGCAAAGGAGTGTTTTAATATTTGACCCCAATACTTATAATCAAGAGCCTGAGGAAGTCTCGATTAGAGAGGCGAAACTTCGCTAAATAAACTTGTTATAAGTATTAAAAAATAAATCCTAGTTCCAAAGAACTAAAATTTAAATTAAATAAACTGACACCTTCTGATGTGGCCATCCACTTGATTTTACCATACACTTCTGCTTGAGTTTGGTACAAGGGCTTAAGGTACTGTTTACGTGACCCCATCCCATTTTGGGCGGTAGGTTTTTTCATTTTTAGTGTTCTGGGGGCCCACTAATTATATATACAAAATTTGGTTGAGTTTGCTCAAATGGCCTAGATTTTTACTTTTTGACCTCCACCTAATTTTGGCAAGAAAAAATATTTTCATTATTATAGGTTCATTTTATATAATAGTATATTTCATTTTTCTTGTTTTTTTTAGTTTGAATATATTATAATTTTAAATTTTAACACACCTCCCCTTTAATTTTGGGTCGATATACATCAAAATCTAATCAGCTCTTAATCTAAATGCATCAAAAACTACGTGTGAAATTTGGTTTTGATATTCACACTAGTTTTTGAGCTAGCTGAATCCACAAAAATTTGTTAACGAACAAACTAACATAATAAAGGCCTAACAGACTAACAGACATTTTTGACAAAACATTTATTATCTCAAAAATATAATTTTTTTCGATGTTTACTTATTAGTGCTTTTTTGTAGGCCGAAATTATGGTTTCGCCCAATTTTTTTAATCAAAATAGTTTCAGCCGATATTGAGATATTTAGAAAAAAAGAAGGAAAAAAAACGCTTTTTTTTCATGCACGATTACAATACTTGACCATACCCTGTATGGTAAAGTAAAAAGAAGCTGGTGTGTGTAACACTTAACACATGACTTTAACTTACAACCTTGTATTTTTTAAAGTCCTCCTACAAATTAGTCCACTTTCAAATTAATCCCCTCACACAAGTGATTCAAGCAGAGATAAAAATATTTATGGTCAAAAGTGAGTATTCTTTGAAATCAAATTTTTCATGAAGAAAACTTTTAAGCTCATCCCACAGAACTTGTGATGTTTGTTAAGTAAAGTAATTTTGAAAAAATGATTGAAAAAAAAAATATTAAAAACCACCCCAAATTTCAACACGTACTTTTAAGCCTAAAATGTCTCAGTAGAATCTTATCGAGTTATGGTACTGAATAATTGGCATTCATTCGATGAACATTTCCTCATAAAAAAAATAATTTCATTCAGACAGAGTTTTCAGTTTCCTGCAATACCTGATATAAATACAGTTTTCTTTTCGGAAGGGGGGGACAACCCAGGCCTTTAGAAGATGCACATTTTTGGTGTAACCCCTTCTCACATCAATTTCATTAAAAAAAATGTAAATATAAAAGTTAGATTTACTGATAGTGTAAAAAGATAAAATTTCTAAAAAATTTGTCATCTATTAAATTTGAGGTGTTATGGATTATATTTATTCCCAGTCAGAAGGGTAGTAGTATTCATCCCTTCTGAAATTGAACCCAAGTTGCAAAAAGCAATCCAGTCCGATGATGGCTGTTCTGTGAGATGGACTCATCTGAAATAAAGAACACCCATGCAAACCGTCTACTAAATTCAAAGTGTCATGAATTAATGTTTTACATGATAGATGGGTTCTATTAATTCCCTCTGGATTCGAACCTGAGTGGAAAAAAAGCAATCCGGAGCTATGTAACACCCTTTGAGAAAAGCATCGACATAAAGAACACACTAGAAAATGAAGCCTTCTACTGGATTAATTTTTTATTACATGTCGAAGAGCTTTCATTATCCCCCTCCTCTGGAATCGAACACGAGTGACAAAAATGCAATCTGAACTAATGACTATCCTGTGAGATGGACCCAATTGACACACTAGAATACACAGAGAATGATCCATCCATCTACTAAATCTGAAAGTTTATATTAATTAATTTTATTTCATTTTAGAAATTTTGTATTCATCCCATCTGGAATCGAAATTCTTCTTCTTCTTAATTTAGGATTTTTCCTGTTAATTCCAGAGTCTTCCCCGGAGTCTTGCCAACTGTCAATCCATCTTTTTGGAGGTCTTCCAAGAGGTCTCCTTGTGGTGGTGGAATCGAAATTGAGTAGCAAAAATGGCTACCATGTGAGATAGACCCATCTGACATATATGTAGAACAGAAGAAGAAATGAGAATAGAACCCTTCTGACGTGAAATAAAAATAAGTCATAACAGCATGCATTTAAAAGACACGTGATTATTTAGACAGATAAAGTCTTTTGAAATATCTTAAATTTCTTTATAGAAGCTTAATTTCATACATATCTAGTAGCTAAATCAATATTGTCCATTGGGGATTACATAATTTATTAAATTTTAAATACTTTTCTTGGGGTGAGCTGAAGATAATTTTGAATTAACATTTTTATCTTAAATTTATCGAAGTTTTTACCACAATAGTTTGGATTTTAGGGCTTTATTCTCTCTATTGGGCCAACTTGTAAATCAAAGCGCCTAAAATAGAGAAGCGTGGTGTAACAATGATTTAAACCGAGGGGTGAACTGAGACCTAATATCGTGTACACCTACTTCCACTTCCCACTTTTATTTCCAAATAGAAGACAATAGATGAAGGGGCATTATCCAATGAATTCCAAAATAATTCCAAAGACTTCTATACCTAATTCCAATCGCGGTTCACCCCTCGGTTTAAACTCCGTGAATGATGATGATAATGATGCTAGAACAATACTACAAGCCCGAAATGTTTGTAGTACCAAATATGTTGTTTTCTTAAAAAGCTCATTAATTCAGAAACGCTTTAATGCAAAGACATTTCAAATATGATATTGCAAATTAAATAAAATTAATTGCGATATTAAGTAAAAAGGCACGATCTCTGCGATGGATGATGATTTTCGCTTGACATTTTACGATAATTACTTCTCTCGAGAGAGGATGGATCCCTTGAAATGATAAAACCGTATCTCTGTAAGAGCTGATAACTACCAATTTACAACTTGATTAACATTCATTTTCAGTGTAATTAGAAAACGAGCGATGGTAATTAGACGGGTATATATTTTTTAAATGGAAATTGAGAAACGAAGACAATCACCCTCAGCAAACATATGCACCCGGCATTCCTTAAGATTGTTGTCTTGGTAATAATATTCAGGCTCATTTATGAATTTAGTTAATGTAAAATTTCATAAAATACTATTTTAATAAATAAATGAATTTATAAGAAGAAATCAATTAATCATCTAATTGAGATAAATAAATAAGGTAATATATCTACACCGATTTATAAATTAATACCTATATATATAAATAAATGTACAACGTAAGATCAAATAATTCGTGTAAAACTTAATTTACAAACAATAATTATTTATTCATCTCACGAAGAGTGATTATAATCGAGTGTCTATTATTTTTGGAGGGTGCTCTGAAATAGGGTCGTTTATCATAAACGAATGATTTTTAATTTGCTTACTTCTGATAAAATGATTGATGTATGTTATGCTTTGTTTTATATTTATTTACTAATTTATTTTTAGTTATTTTTTTATTATATTTATTTATTTATTTATTTTACTTTTATTTTGAATTGGATTTATTTGTTTTTTATCTATTTGTTTATTTAGGTTCCTCAGGTTATCATTTTACCATAAAATCTAAAAAACGAGGGATGATCCTCCAAATCGTCGAATTTTTTAAGACGATTAAAAAATGACTTTCTAACAAATTCTTTTATTCGGAATTTGTGATTTTCATTATTCCTGGGGTGTCTTTGTATCAATTCAGCATTGACTTCTACCATTCAATCTTCACTAGGAACCACTAATTCATTCAGTACGTACTCTTCTAAGTACCTAATTTAAATAAAATATATAATAATATTGTAGGATTTTATTCTCTACTCCTTTCAATCGTGGAGTGCTTTTTTAAAAATAAACATTCATTTTCGCCTTGAGAAAGGCGCTTGATGTTCACCAGTCAGGATCTTTCGATCAAATGACAGGTGAGCAGCGAGGACATGATTCTTTTATAATCACAAGCAGCGCACGCGGATATTGACGCAACGTCATCCTGAAACCGCCACCAATTAACCAATCGAGTTCAATTGCTAATTAGGGCCGCCAGGTTTATAAAGGCAGCTAGCCCCTCGACGCAAAGTCAGTTATTGAAGCTCATTGAAGGGGACAAGCGAAAAAATAATTGTATATACGTTGTGTAATGAAAAGGCAATAAATGCGGGCTTTGTGCCAATATTTTATTTAAAGCATGTTTCTACTGCCTCTGTGCCAATATTTTATTTAAAGCATTTTTTCAACTGCCCTCTGTGAAAATTCGTATTTTAAATAGCATTTTATGGCTTTACGCCGCCAAAAGAGGTCTTAATCTCTGCAGATCATCTCCCATCAAAACCCAGCGAATATCCTTCTAACTAACCATTCAGAGCTTCATCCATCATCTTATTCATTTCCTATAATATTGGTAATAAACCTTTTGTGGGTTTTAAAATTAATAAAAGTATTTTTTTTTTTTGCTTTTTAGGCCTTTCTAGCCATCAGCTAATTTACGATACTATTATATTTTTAAATTTTGTCCTTCAGAATTTAGCCGGTTGCCGCGAGTTGGACTCGAACCCGGGTCCACTTAATTAGCAGGATGGTACGTTACCCATTCGGCCAACCCGAATCTTAAAAGGAAATTTAATTATTCATTTTTTATTAACATTCTAGTTAATAAAAATTATATAGGTTGGAGTTGGTGGTGTTTCACAATGAGGACCAGCCTATTATAATTTTTAAAAATCTTTCATTATAAACCCAAAACCCACACCGAGTTCTTTAAGTTTTATCCTAGTTAAAAATTAATTTAATTAAGATAAAATTAATCAAATTAAAGTCACTCGAAGATGAGACCCTGGCGGATCGAAATGTTGATCGAAAAATCATCTAACCCATGATTTTCATTGAAATCCTTAGAGATGTTTTCGAAAATTATTTATTGATTGTATATAAAATATTAAAAAACAAAAATCTTTAAAAAACCATCTAGAACTATCGTTTAGTTTCAACCAAACGTATCAGGAGAGTTTCTGCCCTTTTCAATGGGAAATTTTCAAAAAAAGAAAAAAGTTACTTCCTCTAAAATTTAGAAAGCAACACTAAGATATTAAATATTTTCATATGTACAATAAAATAAGATATATTTTGGGATCATCTGTGTGAGTGAGGGTAGGAGTCAGAAATTAAATCTTATGGCTTGATCTCCGCAGTCCCTGAGATGGAAATCGACCATCTTCCACAATGAATCAGCTTGTCCTATAAGAAAATCTTAAATTTCTTTCTAATTCTATTGCTATAAGCAAGCTAAGACTATAGAACTCTTAGTTATTTGAGTTATTATATATTGAGTGCTCTTAGAAATGGATTAGTCCAACGATGCTCGAATCATCTTTATTTATTCCTTTTTTTGTATTATTTCTATTAATAGTTCCTCAGCGAGAACAATTTCTATTCGACTAAAACTCGTATCGACTTGTCGTTGACATGCTTGAACTGGAAGATATACCAGTCAGGGACTTCAAACCTTCTATCGGCACCCTTTTCGAAAGAATCATTCATTTTAATTGCCTCTTGAAATTATGCAACAATTTTATTTCATTTCGAGAACCAATATACTTTTGAAAATAAAAATGTTTTTTATATAAATACCATGGTATGTATTTGAAATGACAGATATAATTTGAAAATTTAAAGATCCTTCTGAAATTTTGTTGTCGACCTTATATATTTATCAAAATATTCTAAATGTTTGAAATTTTAGGGATACGCCGAATTAATATAGGTACAGGGGGGCATAAAGATCTATCTCATTTTTGAAGAGGTATAAAAAATGAAAAAAAATTAACTAGAAAAAAACTTAATATATTTTTGAAAAGAACATAAATAATTTTTTTAATGTGTTTTAAACATTATCAGACAAAAGGGGGAAGGAGGGGGGGAATGAAAATTCTAGCCCTTTCGACCAAACTCAACCAAATTTTGTATACATATTATGTGGGCCCCAAAATGGCTAGAAATGCAAAAACTAACCATCCAAAATGGGGGAAGGGTCAAAAAATAAAAATTCTGGCACTTTTGACCAAACTCGACCAAATTTTATATACATTTTCGGACCCTCAGAGGCTAGAAATGAAAATTGGTCCAAATTTTGTATACATAGTTTAGTCGAAAGGGCTAGAATTTTCATTTTTTGTCCCTCCCCATTTTTGGTGGTTGGTTTTTGCATTTCTAGCCTTTCTGGGTTTCTACAGAATATGTATACAAAATTTGGTCGAGTTTGGTCGAAAGGGCTAGAATTTTTCTCTTTGACTCGGGAGGCTCCCTTTGTCTCGATAATGTTTAAAACACATTTAAAAAAATTATTTTATGTTCTTTTCAAAAATATATTAAGTTTTTTCAAGTTAAATTTTTTAATTTTTTATACCTCTTCAAAATGTGGTAGATCTTTATGCCCCACATGTATATTAAAAATTGAGAATTTAATATAGTATGATATATTAAATTTGATAAAGTAGAAAGTAGCCTATATGAATATGGTTAATTTTCAATGAAAACTCTCTCTCTTGTTTTTAAATAGAATAATTAATTTCAAATTCTGTCTTCAATATATCGTGCAATTTATATTCTATTTGTTTGTCGCCTGGAGATTCCTCCCTGAACTCTCTGACCTTTGTCCCTTTGTGTCACCCAACTGAGGTAAGCTAGAAGTGTTCGTCGCAAAGTATAGGGTGGCCTGCGGTCATCATACCCTGTTGTAATTGGATATTTGTTATCAAACCACTATAATAACCTATTGCTAGTTACTTGACTTTTGTGCCAGCTTTTGATTTGACATAAATATATTTGGCATCTCCCTTAGTATAATGATGTTGAAAAAATGTATACCTATATGTAGTAATAATAAAGAGAATTTAATGGCTGTAGCCAAATAAATAAAGTCGAGGTTTCGAAAAACAAGCAAATAGAATAAATAAGCTTATGTAGCCACCCACATGACTTTACCATACACCTGGCAACCTCTTTTATATTTATATTTAATAAAATAATTTATAATTATTTCCAAAAGAACCCCCCCCCCCCCTCTTCATTTTGGACCCATTAGCAATTAATAATATCTCCTTTTAATTAAGAGTCTATTTTATTAGAAATATCAGTTTTCTTCAATTATTTTAATATTTTAATTTTTAAATTCAGGTAAAAATATGATTATATTTGAAGCCAGAATTAAATACAATTGGAATAAAATTTTATTTTTTTACCAATGACTTGACCAGATCCGGCCATCTCTGTGTACAAAGTTTTGAACTTAATTGCAATTAAAAATTATATTAATATACACGGAGGTTCCTTCGTTGTCTCTTTTAAACCCCGAAGATGGAATGATCATCGGAATCTTCGAATTCTGATTTTCATTAACCTTGGGCTCCCTTTGCATCAATTCAAAGTTGAGTTCTACCACTTCTTCAATAGAACCTTGGACTCCTTTGCATCAATTCAAAGTTGAGTTCTACCACTTCTTCTGATAGAACCTTGGACTCCTTTGCATCAATTCAAAGTTGAGTTCTACCACTTCTTCAATAGAACCTTGGACTCCCTTTGCATCAATTCAAAGTTGAGTTCTACCACTTCTTCAATAGAAAATACCTCTAATTAATTTATAATTTTATTAATCCATTTATTTTACATGAATTTATGCATACATTGTTTTTGAGCTTCGACTCCGGAGATTACTTCTCCACCATCGAATGTCCTTGATCATCTGTTTAGTCCTTGTTTTTAATAAGAGGAAAAACTAATTAAATAAAAAAAACTCTTTTCCGATAATTATTTCAATTCCATTATTCCATGTTTCCATTGTTTTCTCTAATTAATTTAATTTCATAATTTCAAAATATAATGATATTTATAATGAATTAGTGGGTTTTAAAATTAAAAAAAAAATTAATAAAAGGAAATTAAAAAACAGGTTATTATAAATTTTAGTGACACACCCACGTGTGAATAATTACTTTAATTAAGAAAAACAGTCATAATAATTAAAATTTGAATTTTTATTTAAATCACACATAATTATAATTATTTAGTGAACAGGAACAAATAATACAATATAACTACGATGTTTGGATCGACTTATTCTGCTATTGTTCTCAAGTATGAGCAGATGAGCACCCACTTCGATTATAGGTTAACTGAGCCAATCAGTTAGTTTTTTTTTTTTTTTTTTAATGCAATCGAATGCAAGAAGGGGTGCACCAGTAAAGGTGTAGCCCCTATGGATCTCGAAAGACCCTTGCATTACCGAAGAGAAGGGAAAGTTGATTAAGTGAGAGGGTGTAGACGTAGGTGTCTATGCACCCTGGTTTTGAAGGTTTGAAGATCATAGGTGCTGGGAAAGATAGAGGCTGGGAGAGAGTTCCAGTTCCTTGAAGTCATGGGGATATATGTATTCGCGAATGAAGTGGTCCGGCACTTTTCCAATTTGACCGCAAAAGAGTGTTGGGAGTCGGCAAAACGTGTGCTGCGTGCAAAGTATGCTTTGGGGGGAATTATTGACTTTATCTCATCAGAGCACCTGCCGTGATAGTATCTATAGAAAAGGGAAAGGGCAGAGACATCTCTTCGATGAGCCAACGAGTCGAGGGAGTCGGTGAGGGTAGAATCGTCAATTAGCCTGACGGCTCGTTTCTGAATTGCATCAAGGGTAGCAAGAGAATATTTTGAGGCTCCTCTCCACAGATGAGAGCAGTATTCGAGATAGGGGCGGATTTGGGCCTTGTAGATGGTGAGAAGTTGTGGGGGTTTGTAAAATCGCTTGGACCTGAATAAGAAGCCAATCTTCCTTGCTGCAGATTTCGCCACAGAGGAGATGTGTTCATTCCAAGACAGGTCAGATGCGACAGAGACGCCCAACATGGATAGGCTGTCACACATTTTCAGGGTATTCGAATCGAAGTGAATATCAGGGAAATCTCTATTTTCGCGCCTAGAAATTAGACAACATTGAGTCTTATTTGAATTAAAGTTAACTAAATTTTTGAGAGCCCCATTTATTCAGTTTGTCTAGGTCGAGAGTAATTGAGGAGGCAATATTGATTCGATTATTCGGGAGAGAGGGTTTGCCGTGTAGAGTGCTATCGTCGGCGTAACAATGAGTGGGGTTTGCCGTTTGATCAATAAGGTCGTTTATATAAATAAGGAAGAGTGTGGAGGAGATTACAGAGCCTTGGGGAACACCAGAGTTTGTAGAGAACGATTCAGATGATGTTCCATCCACCACAACTTTTATACTTCGGTTTGTCAGAAAGCTTTCTATCCATTTGCGAAGTGTTGGTGTGAATCCAAAGGCTGGCAGTTTGGCAAGAAGATTTTTGTGCCAAACCTGGTCAAAAGCTTTGGAGATATCAAGGGCTACAGCGAGGGTTTCTTTTCCGGCCTCTAGAGTATTGTTGAAGGTGTGGGTGACATAGGTTAAGATGTCGCCTGTGGAACGATTTTGTCTGAATCCATATTGCCTATCGTGAATTAATTTATTGTTTTCTAAGTGATGAAGGACGTGTTGGTTTATGACTAATTCCATTAATTTGGAAAGAACAGAGGTGATCGAGATAGGCCTGTAATTAGAGATTTGAGATGTGTCTCCTTTTTAGGAATAGGTGTGACTCTGGCTATTTTCCAGCTTTTGGGGAATATGCCCGACTCGTAAGAGAGTTGGAATAGCTTGATAAGATAGGGGCAAGTTCAGGGGCGCATTTTTTAATGAGAATTGGTGGGATGTTATCCGGCCTGCGGCGGATTTGGAATTTAATTTATTAATGGCTTTTATGATTATTTGGGGCCTGAAAATTATTTTGTTCATGAGGTTGGTTTGGGGGTATAAGTGGGCGGGTTAAGCCCTTTGTCATCTAAAGTGGAGTTAGTTGCGAAATAGGATGCTAGTGATTCGGCTTTTTCAGCGGGGGTCGTGGCTACTGAACCATTTGGGTGAAAGAGGGGCGGAAGTGAGGGGGACGCGAAATTTCTATTTATTGCCTTGTGTAACGAGAAAAAGGCCCGTTTTCCATTGGGGCAAGATGCGAGACGGTCAGCTATCCTCTGGTCGAATGATTTCTTTGCCCTCAGAGATGATTTTTGCATGAGCTTCGCGACTTGGTAAATGCAACTCGGTCGCATTCTAGCTGTGAAAGTTGCCATTTCTGGAAAATATTTGTTTTTTTTACGGACGGAATCTGCGCATTGTCTATCGAAACCAAGCGCTTAGAATCCTTGTTCCGCTTTAATCAATTTTGAGGGGATATGGGTTTCTAAGCCTATTTGAGTTGCCTCGTTAAGGGCGCGTCTGCGAATTCTGAAGCGTTTTTATCTCTGCGGTCAGAGTTCATTCCACTGGTAAGTGGCAAAAAAGTTACGCATGTCATTCCAATTAATGTTATCGTTATCGACTAGCCATATTTTTCTGGGGTTGGAGTGGGGTGACGGGGTTTTGGCAAATTGGCGGAGGTTTTAATTTTTTATCAGATTGTGGTCAGATTTACCTAAAGGGGCCGAAATTTTTGCTTCATAGGACGAAGGGTGGGAAGTGATGAAAAGATCGAGAAGATTGGATTTTTCATTGGTTTTGTCTGGGATTCTTGTGGGGCCGTTAATAATTTGTGTGAGGCTACATGCCGTTGAGAAGATTTCAAGCGCTCGGAGCCTGCGGGGGAATTATGGCTAGAAAAATTTTAGCCAATTTTTTGTTGTGGACGTTAAAGTCACCTAGGAAAGATATTTCAGAAGATGGAAATTCTTTTCAGATTTAGTATTTTCGTAGTTTTATAACTGGTTTTTAATGAAATTTATATATACATTGAAATCTTAAAATGCTAACTTAAATCTAATTGTACCTGCCATTGGCCTTTTAATTTACAATTATGTTTATTTACTGAGCCAATCACGTGCCGGTCCGACTTATATAGACTCCATGTACAGTCCAGTCAAAAAACCAACACACTGACGACCTCAGCGCCCCTGTCGGACTTGAGAACGATCTCAGAATAAGTCGATCGAAACGTTGTAGTTATATTGTATTATTTGTTCGTGTTCAATAAATAATTATAATTAATATAAAATAAAAAATTCAAATTTTAATCAAATTAATCACAAAAATAAAAGCTTCAACAGCTTAATTACTAAATCATATTAATGTTATCCGAAGATGAGAGCCTAACAAAACGAATTGTCGATATTTATATGAGTATTGGTAATTTAATAGTATATATAAAATAAAAGACGATACATGAAGTAAAATCAAATATTCATTCTGTTTCATTACGATTTTTCCGACTACTGTGGCTACTAACATGGAATTTGATATGAAGGTAACTTTTAAGAAGCAAAAACACTTGCTAAGAACAGTTTGGGGTCGATGGCGTGGGGTTTCCTGGTTAGAAAGAGACTCTCTGAATGCGGGCTTGGCAGCTAGTAAATAATAAAACTTAAACAAGTATACTTTCTTGTTTGACTATAAAACTGTAGTATCATGTGCGCCAGCTGGGAGGAGGAATAAAGAGTGTATTTGATTTCGATTTATAGCTAACTATTTCTATTTGGAGCCGAGCCAAAGATAGATTTGTCTTCAAACAAATCCGTCAGCGTCAAAAAACAACAACAACATAAACAAATAGATCCGACCGACATCATTTACAGATACAAATTTGATTTTCACACACGGGTAGAACAAATAACAAAAATAAACATTTCGATTTATTTAAATATAAATATATATAAGAAAAAAATATATCAATTGCTAATCAATTTATAACATACAAAGGGAGAAGGGAAATGATTTATAGACTAAAAATGTAGAGAAAAATCTCCATGGTCTGGAAATGAAGTTTTATAGATTAATATTTCTAGCGTTAAATTACTCAGTAGACTCAGTGACTGAAACAGTCAATTCTCCTGTATTTTTCAACTTTTTTTAACTCAACTTAAAAATATCGTTATGAAATAATTATTTTATTAAAAGATAGCTAATGTCCCATACATTATAAAATATATACTTACCTATATATGGCGTTAGGTCCATGCATGCTTTGGAAGCCGCGCATCCCACAAAATTTCCTACATTTATTTACTACAGTATTTTAATAAATACATAGTAAACACTTCTTTCATTCCTTCAAATTGGTGGGTGCAAGGCTTTGGAATGAACTTCCATCCAAATTTCAGGCAAACCCGACTCTTGGTGCTCTCAGATCTTCGTTCTTTATGGATCCCACCCAATAACTGATACTCCTTACTCTTATTTCCTTTATGTCTTCTAATCTTTCTCTACTTTTTTTTCTCTCTTCTTCCCCATAAAATTTGTGTATTGGTGAACTCTTTTGCCAAATTTGTAAAATATTGTTGCTAAATTATGTATAAACACTAGGTGGGACCTAAGGTCCTATGTTTGTATACTTTGTTAAATAAATAAATAAATAAAATAAATAAATAAGTATAAGGTCGACTTCAAAATTTCAGGAGGATCTTTAAATTTTCAAATTTATCCGTTATTTTAAAAAAAACATTTTTTGTTTTGAAAAGTATATTGATTCTCGAAATGAAATAAAATTATTGCATAGTTTCAAGGGGCAATTAAAATGAATTATTTTTTCCGAAAAGGGCGCCGATAGAAGGTTTGTAGTCCCTGCCTGGTAGATAGATCTTCCAGTTCAAGCATGTCAAAGACAAGTTTTGACGAGTTTTAGTCGAATCAAAATTGTTCTCGCTGAGGAACTATTAAAATAGTAATAATACAAAAAAGCAATAAATAAAGATGATTCGAGAACTTTTGGACTAATCCATTTCTAAGAACTTTGAATATATAAGATCGGAAATAGCTAAGAGTGCTATAGACAAGTCATAGCTTGCTTTTATAGCAATAAACTTAGGAGAAATTTAAGGTTTTCTAATAGAACAGGTTGATTCATTGTGGAAGATTGTCGATTTCCATCTCAGGGACTGTGGAGTTCAAATCACAAGATTTAATTTTTGACTCCTACCCTAACCCATACAAAGCATTATCTGTTTGGGGAGAAGGTCCTAAAATATACATATTTTAAAAAAATCTAATGTTAAATTTGAAAAATAACGAAAATGATGCCGTAATAAAATTTCAAAAAATGAAGGGTACTTTTTTGGAAAGCATCTCCTGGTTGAAAAGTCACCAACCGCCACTAACGAGTATATATACATAATAATGTGGAAAATGATTTCAATGAATTTTCTTAATTTCTATTTTAAGAACAGATGTTTAACAAAGGCTGGTCGCTCTTTCTTCGTAAGCCGTGTATTTAATATTTTGTTGGGGGATGTTTTGTCGGGGGCTGAAATGTCTCGGAATTGTTATGACGGGTTGTCGATTGACAATGCATATGGTCAAATCCCCACCACTCATATGTATGTGTGAATGTAAGTTGGAAATTGGAGTCAGTTGAAAAAGATAGTTGCGAGAGTTGGTTGTCGAATGAAGCTGATGTATACTTGCACGATGTCCTTTTTACTCCTAGAAATCTGTAAACCCCCTTTTTGTAAATAAATATATATTTTATATAAATACATGTGTTATTACAAGACCTATAATGAGCCAATAAGTGAAAATTTTCCCACAATAATATATATATTAAAGTGTCCGTAAATTTATTTTTTTCCATCACATACTAGATCGATAGAAAATGACGAAAAATTGATGGTGAAATTTAGTTTTCGCCTTTCGGGCTGGGGCTTATAGTGCCTAAAATTGATTGAAGTCGAAAAAAATAAGCTTTTACTATACTAAGTTCCCTCATAACGACCAAAATTGATGAAAAAGAACTTTTGTTAAGTGACTTGCTTACTATTACGACAAAACGAATGTACCTAAATCCAAATGGGTATTTGAACACATGAGAAATAACAGAAAAATATTTATAATTAAAAAATATTGATGATAAATGTCAAAGCTTTGAAACTATAATCTCACATAAATAAATTATATACATATATACTAAATACCAGAGGCAGGCGGGGACTTTTCTACCAAGTCATTTTATCCAAAAAAAGTACCCTTCATTTTTTAAAATTCTATTTTATTTTTCGAACATCGAATATGGCATCATAGAATTTTTCGTAATTTTTCAAATGCAACATTAGATTTTTTTATGACACGTTATGAAAATACCCCGTCGCATCCACAGCATCCATGGACCACACGCCACTGGTATATACATATTTAAATTAGTTATTTATATATTTATAAGTAAGTAAGTGATTAAAAGAACTACATTAATTGATTGAAAAAACATATAGATTTTATTTACATTAAATATACAATTGAATAATTAACATATTATATACAGGTTATAATCAATTCTTACCTAAAACATATAGAATTGATTAAATATAGTTTCTTCAGGATGGATGATAAAATATAAAATAAATGTATAAATTACACTTTAACAATATCTCTTCAATTAATATTTTTTAATTCCTATTATTAATTATATTAATGTTTGATTCCCTTACACGTGAATTAGGTGACAGCTTAGGTTAGAACAGTGTTGGCAACTTAACTTATTAGCTGTCCCTAGTTAGTGGCGCTTAAATATAAAATGGGGTATTTTATATTTTATATATATGTATGTTTATTTGCATCAAACAGAAGACAACCTCCGTGATTTCTCTTTATGAATCAACTAACCTAAATCTTTTCAATTAAATAGATAAATATGACTTGTAAATTTCAAGTTTATATCTTATTTAGTTTACAATGATCTTCCAGGCATAATATACAAGAAGACAACGAAGCGAGACTAATAGACTCCCGTTTTACTTTTGAAGAGAACCCTAAAAACTTGCAAAGTAAAATGATGTGGCATGCAATTGCCTGGTATATTCGATTACCCTCTCCGTTTGGCTTTTAACCCCTAACACCCCCGAAAACACCCCAAGCGTTCCTCGGTCTTTTGTTTTGCTGCTCGGAGCCAAGATTCCCCGATTTGGTGATAGAAGAAACAAACGCGAATGGAAATTCGGGTTGATTTAAAGCTTTTAGTGTGCAGTGTGCAGTGTCGAGTGTAGAGTGTTCAGTCATGACAAAGTGTCTCTTTAAGCTTAGTACCTGGCGGACCGAGTGTTGCTCGGTAATTTATTGCTTTTGTTAAAAGCCATATATTAATATTATTTTTAATTTTAATTTCCAGTTAAAAAAGTCGATTTTGATTTGCAGCCAGAATTAAATAAAATTTAATTCATTTTGTTACCAACGTTTGATCCGCTTCGGAGATCATCAAGGCATCAAATTAAAATTAAATATTACCGAATTAGGTAACCCATGTCAACTTTATAATTTACAGTGTTATTTAGATTTTGCTGGATAAAACACGATTCCTTGAAGTAGCGGTTTATTTTCATTATTATGTTTGGGCTGTCTTTGCATGAATTTAACAATGAGTTCTACAATACTACACAATTTATAACATAAAATACATCTAATTAATTAAATGTTTAATATATCTAGATACAAGGCAGAATGTTAACCAAGTTCAGAAAAACGGACGACGCACCGGCCATTAGTATTGTGTATATTTACACCGAGGGGTGAACCGTGACCTAATATGCTGTACACCTACTTCCACTTGTACTTCCAAATATTTCCAAGTACTTCCAAATATTTCCAAGCAACTCCAAATATGCTTCCAAGCACCTCAAATATTTCCGGTACTTCCAGATATTTCACAAGTGTCACAAAATATATCGCGGGCACGGTCCAAATATTTCCAAGTACTTCCAAATATTTTATTTTATCCCACCTTTGAGCAATTATTTTAATTAAGAAAAAACAATAAAATTAAATATTCCAGCGCCTCCCAATCGATCGCAGACCCCAAAGATCGAAAATAATTTTCTCTTCACCCGGGGCGCGACCACAACGAGGCCGTGTAAAGACAATTAATAACAATTTTAAATTTGGGAACGAAGAAAAGTTTATTTTTATTACAGACAAAAGGATCAGCCAGGGCTCGAACCCGGGATCTTTGCATGTGTACTGCAATGCTTTGTCATAAGAGTTTTAACTCCTATATCCACTAAGCTACTGATCCCTGATCCCCAGCTAATACCTTTTGTCTATATGAATTATGGAATTTCTTTTAATCCTCCTCCTCGTTCATTTTCGCAGCTAGGCCTTGATTCATTAAATTAAACATTTAAATATTCAGCGCCTCCCAATCGATCGCAGACCCCAAAGATCGAAAATAATTTTCTCTTCACCCGGGCGATACAACGAGGCTAATTAATAAAGACCAATTAATAACAAATTTTAAATTTAGGGAACGAAGAAAAGTTTATTTTTATTACAGACATGCAAAGATCCCGGGTTCGAGCCCCGGCTGATCCTTTTGTCTGTGATAAAAATAAACTTTTCTTCGTTCCCTAAATTTGGGTTTGTCATTGCAACTAATCTGAAATTCTCGAGGAAAAATGGCGTCTAAGATATATGATTATTTTAAACCTCGAGGTCAAGGCTAGGCTACGTAAAATCATTTGAACGCAGAAGGATTAAACAATTCCATAATTATAGACCAAGGTATAGTTCGGGATCCGCTATGTTATACAATTTGGTACAGGAGATACTCGCAAATCGGGGACTCTGTATGACAAGCACTTAGCAATATCACATACTTTAAAGATCTACCGAAGGTGATAAAACAGATATGTGAAAACCTATTTGTGGCAATTAAGCTAAATACCAAACCTAAAGGGTTTGAAATATGTTATTAATGAAATTCCTAATGTTCCCGAATGTATTGAATCAAGACCCTGCCAGTAAGTCGCAAGTTGTCAACCCCAAAGACCCCATAATCCCTGAATTTTATTGAAATCATTAGAGACATTTTCGAGATACCGATTGTATAGGTATAAATCTTAGACCATGAAATGTATAGACACGCCCTGGTGTCGATTTGGTGAGGCCAACATCAACTAGATAATGTGACGTCATCTATAGGAAGGAACACCCAGAAATAGCATGGCCACTATAGAAGTATTATACATTGAGATAAATTTATCGTAGTTTAAATTATTTGTTTTGGATTCCAATAATCGCAAATTAATATTATATTAATATTACCAAAATATTTATGCGAGAACGTGACGTCATCTGTAGGCGATGTTGACCTCACTTCACCTGTGCGGAGAGTAGCAGAGGGCGTGTCTATATCATGGTTCAAGGTCGCAAGCTGTAAATAAACACAAGAATTGTTTATTTTAATAGCAAAAGATTTTCCATAAGAGAGCAGCACCTCCCCCTTTCTGCTCTACTCTTTATTTCCTCTCAGCTTACATTTTTTTTTCTTTACTATTATTATCATAGCATAGAAAAAAAACTTGTTATCATTTAATCACAAAAGCGTTTCTGTGAACGCATATGTTTTTTTCGGAGAGAGGGAACGGGGTGTGAAAAGCGAAAACGCTTATTTAGCATATGATAAAAAATATTAACACATTGAGTGTGCTAGGGATGTGATATACGGACGGTTAGCTTTCGGGATGGATGGGTGGATGGTTGATGCATCACAATCACAAGGGATGCAGAAGCAGACAAACTGTTTCTATTAACCCGAGGAATTTAATTATATCAAGGAAACTAAACTCTCTGAAACCCTGCTCTATTTACATAATTCTACTTTACCGAATAGAAACGGGACAAATACAAAACATAGAAAGAGGGAACAAAAACAATAATAATCTGGTGAGCATAACATACGACTTTCATTTAAAGAAAAAAAATAAGAGATTTAAGGAAGGAGAGCATAAGAACAAGTGTTTTTACATCTACATGAGAGGCTTGAAGGAGATTAATAAAATGTTTCATACGATATACAATTTTCAAGGGTTTTAGCTTTGTGATATCTTACTACGTAATATTACCAAGAAGAAGAATCCGCTCAAATCTTACAAGAAAAAGGAAGATTTAATTGAAAATATAACTTTAAAACATATGAAAAACATGATAAGTCTTAAATGGGCTGCATTGCAAGTCTAATATTTTCTTATCATTTAAACAAGATTATAATAATAAGCCGGCTAAGTGCGAGCAACTAAATCTAAAATAAATTAAAGGCTTTGCGACCGAAAATTTTATTAAAAAAAAGTTTTTTTTTGCGAAAACCCACATTTTTTTCAATATGTATTAAATATATATTTATCAACAAACTTATATAAATACATATATTCATATATGTACTTATCATGAATATATATGTTTATTAGTGATCGAAACGTCGTGTTCCATATTTTTTATATATGTTTATTAGTTTGTTGATAAGTATAAAATATTTAAAAGTAAATAAATATTTTATTAGCTATTAATTTACTATGAGTTAGGTTTTCTAGGTCTTGTTTCAAAAATGAGATTGAAATTCTTTCAAAAGGCTTAAAATATGCTTCCACAAATAAAGACAATCCAAAAACCTTTCGATCATTAGCCATAGACACTGGAATTGCTCTACGCAAGCACCCGTTGAAATTAAAACAGAGTTAGCCGTAAAAATTAAACAAATATCCGAAGAAGAAAAAACCTATAAAAGAACACCCTGTCAATCTCATGAAAATATAATGATTAAATCTATCAAATAAAAAATTAATTGCCATAATCTCATTTTAACTAAAGCTGATAAAGGACAAATTATTACTATTATAAATAAATCTGAAAATTGTGAAACATGTGACCAAGAAAACCTAACTCATAGTAAATTAATATCTCATAAAATATTTATTTACTTTTATCTTTATTAAAAATGTTTCACCTTTCACCAACACCACAATATCTATTAATTATTATAATATATTAATAGTGAAAAAATGTGGGTTTCACATAAAAGTTTTAATAAATCTAAAATCACTTGAAAAGGACCTTAGAATTTAAAATCGTGAATATTTTTTTTCTAACTTAATCACGTGTAATTCAATACAAAACAATTATCCGCCTAAGCGTCCTTTAACACTAACGCCTCTATAATCAGAATAACATTATACCTATATAGTCCCACTTCCCACATATATTTTTGTAAAATATTCGAAACTCTCCTCATTTTCTTAACTATCTCTCTTCTAAATTACCCCCACGGCACGTCTATGGTATCATCTGAACTCTTCTCATCCTCTAAGTGTTGCAAAAAGTACTTTTTTCTCTATTCCTATTGTGAACTATAGGTAGTCCTTCATTTTTAATTCTTTTAAACTCTTTTCAACATTCTCTTATAGCAAGAGATTTAAAAGTTTTATCTGCCTCTCCGATCGTCCAGGTTTCACATTCATATAGCACGATGCCACATCCATACATCTTTAGGAACATTTTTCTATTTTCTAGGCTAATTGTTAAAAAACATCTATTATTTTTCCTGGATTTGAATACCGGATTCGATGGATGTAATTTCGTTGTCTTGGAAGAGTAAGCTGATGAGAAATATCAAATAGAATATTTCGCCTGAAACCACTTAGATTACGCATTTCAATGAGGTAAACTTGTCAAGACAACACGATGCTCCGACCACAGATTCTGAAGTTGTTTTCAAGTGCAGATTGAAGCCTTATAATAGACTGGACAATGTCCAATGAACAGTCTATCTGGACTTAAAAAGACTCCAGAATTAAGAGACGAAACGTCGTGCAGCCTGATGAATTTATCTCATTAAAATGTGTAATCTAAGTCGTTGGAGACGAAATATATTTCCTGATAAACAATTCAACCTAAATCTTCAGAATATGCCTAATTAAAACTACTTATAATGAAGATCAAACCTTCGAAACCATAGCCTAACAAAGTATACTATACATATATATTGACTTGTATTTAGGTATAATGTGAAAGATTTCAATTTGCCGATGGTAATAGATTCAAATTTTCTTAAAAAATCATAAGATGGTGTCTTCTATTAAATCCGATGGAATAGAATATTTTTAATTATATGTCAGAAGGGTTGTTTTTCAACACCTCGGTGAGCCAGGTGGCCCGGATTGCTGTCACAGGCACTCGGGGGTCGATTCCCGAGAGGGTGAAAAACAACCCTTCTGACATATAATTTAAAATATTCCATTCCATCGGATTTATCAGATCACACTATCTTATGATTTTCTAAGAATATAGGTATATGTTTATTTGCATCAAGCAGGGAACAACTTCGGTGATTTTTACTTTATTTCCTATGAATCAACAACTATGCTATTCTCGGTAAGGTAAACTAAATCTTTTCAATTAGCAAAATTATTTTTGAATTAAAATTAAACCTTTGCAATTCTAGATTTAATTACTCTTTGACTTACCTTGTAACACGTTTATTTATTTTGTACCTATATAATTTTCTCTAAAATGAATATATTTTTCATCGAACAATGCCATAAAAACTCCTTGGGAATGTTTGGAATCTTATAAAATGTATATATTTGAATTTTAGTCGTTGCCTCTAGGGCGGGTTTATTGATATGATGTGATTAAAGTATATCTTAATAACTTCAATATTAGATTTAGTTTGAAAATTATATTAATGTAAATATGTATTTAAATTATCATTGTAGACTCTGCGATGTTTTTTCCCCCTCTAAAGCTACGATACTTGCATGTTTGTAGAATCTAAATCTAACACGTGATACATTCAAAAGCAGTCAATCATAACTTCGAAATCAAAATTTATATATTCATATGGATCTAAACTTTTTAATTCATTCATTAAATGTAAATCCGATGACAAGTAGCTGGCGAATTTCGTATTTTGTGAAAAAAACAGACATATGATTCTTACGATCGTAATTTGGGACGAAATTATTCACTAAATGAGATTGTTTATTTGCTGACTGTCATTTAAAAACGATTTTCGATTTAGAACGCCTGACGGACTGTGCTCGCCGAGCATCAGGACTATGTATTAAATTTTATCAAAAATTTAATTGTTTTTTTTAGAACTGTTAAAGCTTATTTATATTTCAGTGATTGTGTTTAAATCACACATAATTAATTATAATTATTTATTGAAGACGAACAGATAATAAATAAACTACGACGTTTCGATTATTTTATTCTATTCTACGAACGTTCTTAAGTATCTAAAATCCTGGTGCACTTATTAGGTGATGTTCTAAAAATCATCATTACTTATTGAATAATTGTATTTCATTTGAATTTTTTCTATTTGAGAATGTTATTATCTAAGGTTGCAAATACACTACTACTCTAGGTAGAAGAATCTGTCCACTAACCAGATTAAAGTGACCGTGGCCACAAGTACAGTTTATTCTATTTGTTTTGAAATAAGCGGCACTTATTCAACAACTACGTCATTCTGATCAGCGGACAGTCCTCTCTAGTTAGATTTTTCTACAGGTGTACAGGCACGTTAATAAGCGGTTCTTTCATTAGAAACTGACCGAAGAAAATTATTAAAAGGGCGTGAATAGAATGATCATTCTTCCTTTAGAATTGTGCGAAATTCAAGTCCAAACCTGTTTGGCACTATTAAAAATTAAGTTCTTAACTTCTAGGAACGAACATTTGCAATGTTCACTTGGACTAAAACGATACTCGTTAGAGGGAGAGAAAATTTGAGTTGATTTTTACTAAAATTCAAACACAAATTGAACATAGACTTATTACATTAGTTAACTCATTATATGGATTTTTTTTGACATTAAAAATATAATATTTCAAAATATTTTTTTTTAACTCACTCTTAAAAAGTTCGTGAATTCTTTAAATATTTTTTATAGAATTCGTGGATTTTAACCTCCTATTATCTCAAATTAATTTGTATTCACTTGAACGTATTTTATATTTAAGAGTAGATTTTTTTATGAAACGTAAGACTTCTGGAGAATTAACATAATGGAAATTATCCTCAATGTTTAAGTATGTTTCTAATATTTACCAATTCGGCCGCCATAAAATTAGTAGATGGCAGCACTTGGTGGCAGCGCCTGTATCTAGACAACCAATATAGACGAAGAATTGGACTAAATAAAGATGCCAGGCAGTTATGTGTAACATTGCATGACATTAAATACAAATATATTGTAAACTTCTAGTAATTTTGAATAATACACCATTTTTTATAAAATATTTGCAATTATTAAATAAATAATCATCAGTTAACCAAAAATAGGAGTGGGTGCTCATGCTCGTACATGAGAACGATCACAGAATAACCGATCAAAACGTTGTAGTAATATTGTATTATTTGTTTTTGTTCACTAAATAATTATAATTAATTCTGTGTGATTTAAACAAAATTTCAACTTTTTTTTTGTTTAATTCTTCAAATTCAGGAATTTCTGAAACGTTAGTTTTTCTGTCAGAGTAGCAGTGTTAGTTGATAAACCAAAGTCAAAGGCTCCTAATTGGTTTATTCGGGTGCCGGAATGTTTGTCTTTCGATAAATTTTAGACTTTCTCCATTCAGAAATATGAGATGAATAAGCCGGCCATATGGGGTCCGTACATGCATACTAATGGACTTATGCCTTATATATCTTCCAAATTACTTAAAATATCAAATTCGTTCTTATTATTCAATAATAAAGACAGAATAAGGGAATTTATTTAATTTTTTCATTATTTCAAGTTAAAGCCACTTCTTGAGGAGGTATGAACAAAAATCAACAAAAAATGGTTACTTTAGGACTTTTTCACATCGTAATTATAAAGTAAAATAAATTTATAAAAAATTAGTTAAAAATATCTTTACATATACATCTAATAATAAAAAATATTTTAAAGGAATGAGCATCGATAGTTAAAATATCGATGTTCACTATTGATATAAAAATCGGCGCTAACCATAGATGTGATAATAATTTCGACTTGAAAACATCGATGTATATTGAAAAACAATAATGGTTTAAGGAAATTTGGCGAAATTCATAAATAAACTGAAATATTTTCATGAAAAATATCGATGTTAAAAGTTCAACGTTTTTTTGAAAGCAATATTCTATCAATACGTTCTCATTGCTGGTCTCAGTATTTCAATTCATCATTAATTTATAAAAATTAATGAAAAAATAAAAAAATACTGTTAATATTTAAAAACGTTGATGTCGGGGATAAACATGGATGTAGCAAAAATATTGGTTGTTTTCCATCGATGTAGAAAACATCGATCATCGACATGAAAACAACGATGTTTTGAATACATATGGGCCATCGATTCACATTCCTAATTGAACCCATAAAAAATGTGTTTCTTTATAATATAATCATTCGATTAAAAATGTAATATTATTTTTATATTACAGAGTAAATAAATAGAAATAACTTATAAATTTCAAATTTCCGTTTCTTATTTAGTTTATTAGTTATGAAATCCTTTGAGATATGAACAACCAAATATGCATTGTAGTGACACTAATAAGGTGTCATTTTACTCTTGCACATAAACTATAGAAATATTTTTATTGATACTCGTAAATAAACATTAAGTATAGAATCGAGTTAGTTTACAAAAAATTCAGTCGTTCAAATTGTAAATTTCTTAAAAAATCGAAGGATAATAACAGGTCATTCAATAAGTCCGTAGGATAAGTAAGAAAAAAACAAAATTTTGACAAAACTCGATTTTATTATTCAACATAGTTGCCTTCGAGGGCGATACAACGAGTATAGCGATTTTCCAACTTTTCGATACCACTTTTATAGTACGATTTCTCTTTCTCGTCAAAATAGGCCTCAGTTTCAGCGATTACTTCATCATTGGACTTAAATTTCTTTCCAGCAAGCATTCTCTTGAGATCTGAAAACAGGAAAAAGTCGCTGGGGGCTAAATCTGGAGAATATGGTGGGTGGGTAAGCAATTTGAAGCCCAATTCATTCAATTTTGCCATCGTTTTCATCGATCTGTGACACGGTGCATTGTCTTGGTGAAACAACACTTTTTTCTTTTTCAAATGTGGCAGTTTCTTTGCGATTTCAGCCTTCAATCGATCCAAAAGTGCACAGTAATAGTCGCTGTTGATGGTGGTCCCTTTTTGGAGATAGTCAATTAATATTATTCCATTCTCATCGCAAAATACAGACGCCATCACCTTACCGGCCGACTTTTGCGTCTTTGCTCGCTTTGGATTCGGTTCGTCGACTGCTGTCCACTCAGCTGACTGCCTTTTGGATTCTGGTGTGTAATAGCGAAGCCTTGGCTCATCCATTGTCACATTTCGACGATAGAATTCCATTTTATTGCGGTTTAACAGCGCCAAACACTCCTCTGAAGCATCCGTTGTAGTTTTTGGTCGACTGTGAGGTCACGTGGCACCCACTTTTCAGAGAGCTTTCGCATACCCAAATGTTCGTGTAAAATGGTAAAAATACTACCATCTGATATCTTTACAATGTCACCTAGCTCGTGCACCTTCAATTTGCGATCGTTCATAACCAATTTGTGGATTTTTTGTTTTCTGGAATAACAGCCTCATTTGGGCGTCCTCTGCGCTCTGCATCATTCGTGCTGGTACGACCATGTTTAAATTCAGCAATTCACTTCTCTACCATTTGTCTCGATGGACCAGAGTTCGGATAATGTTTATCAAGCCATTATTTGGTTTCCACTGTATTTTTTTTCATCAAAAAGCAATGCTTTATTAAAACTCGAAATTCACTTTTTTCCATTTTTTTCCAATAACAAAAGTTGCTTCACACAAAATGCTATAACTCACGAATCAATAGTCAGATTGCTGTCAAATTTATACACGTATCGTTTGAAGGTTAGTACTAAATAAAAATCATATGGAAAAATTCTAGTAACGCCATCTATGTGTCATCCTATGGACTTTTTGAATGGACTATTAGAATGACTTTTTTATATTGATACAAGAAGAAGTTGCACCAAAAAGGTACAACCACTGTACTCCAGGGTGACCCTTGTATTGTGAAGAAGAAGAAGGGTGAAGTGGAGGTTACAAGTGAAAGTCGTGTAGTGCACACATCCGTTTATTTTAAGTAAAAATGCAATTGAATTTAATTATCGTTTTAATCATCACTTTACATGTTGGTTTGTAGATGCAAATTTGGGGTAAGTAAAAAACAAGAGATGGGGTTCACACATCAGATTTTTTTTACTTTATCCAAATGGCAGCATGGGGAAAGTATTGTAATCGGTCTCGCGGCAAGCGCGACTTTAAAGGGTCCTCAGGTAAAGACTAAGGAACCCATGGTCTCAATTAAAGTCACAAATTATAGTATAGGAAATTATTAAGATGATGGATGAATTTTAGTTTTGTCTCGAAGGGTTAGCTAGAAGGATGCTCGCCGGGCTTGGATGGGAGATCTTCAGAGATTAAAATCTCTTTTGGCGGCGGGGAGCCAGAAAATGTTATTTTAAAAAGCATTTTATATTGAAAGGAGTAGAGAATAGAATCCTACAATAGTATTCAATTAGGTTGAATTTTATCACGTGACGGTTTTGCCAAAAATTACATGGGGTCTCGTCGAGAGGCCAAAAAGTGCGACTTTTTAATTGTGTGCGTGCCGATGTATGTATGTATGTATGGATGGATCTGTCTAAATGGGCTGTGTTCCCGTGGACAATAAATAAAATTAAAAAAAAATGGATGGATGGATGGATATGGTCGTTTTTTTCGTCCAGTGGAAGAGATTCGCAAAAATGCAAGCATGTTTTTCATTTTTATAATAGATTATAATCAAGCTTGAGTTGTTTACCAAGAAAAAATTTGGTCTTTTTGATTTTAAATCGATTCTTCCACGTTTTCAGTAGATTAATAGTCAAAACATCAAAAATGGAATGTAATAAAGTCATTTCTCTAGTATTAGATAAGAATCAATTGTTATTTATGATTTTAACTCGATTCCTCCATGTCTTCATCAATGTTTACCAATAATAACCGAAACGTCAAAAATCCAATGTAGAATTGTTATTTCTCAAATACTAGATGAGAATCAATCGCTATTTTGAAATTTAAGTCCATGGACTGAAAATATCATATGATATCTGATTAACAATAAAGGAATAAACATATTAAAATTTCAAATAACTTTGGATAAAGTTTAGCAACGATCCGTTGCAGTTTATTTTTATTATATATATTTCCAACCGGAAGAAGTTTCCTTCCATAAATGACGAGAATTGTAAAATAAAATTCAAATTCATTTTAGATTTTATGAACATGGACTCAGGAAAACTTTTTTTTGTTTGTTTGACACACTTGTCATTTGCAAACGAAAGCTTTTGCGGAGGTGTGTGTGTGTATGTGTTTGTGTGAGGGATAGATAGATACGGGACGTTTTCGCATTAAAAGGAAATTGCCAATTTGACAAGGCTTGATCTACAGGTTTCAATGTTTATGGGTGATAAAAAAAATTGCTCGACAGAAGGGTCTTCTCTTGGTCAAAACGATTGCTTTCGATTCGAGAAAAATAATAAATAAATAAAATAAAAAAATAAATAAATCTGATGAAATTTGAATAAAACTTTTGTGAAATGAATGTTTTTATATTGTTTGTTCATAAGGAACTTAATAATTATATACTAGGATATATATATATATTTTTGTGGAGGGGAGGGAGAAATTAGTAGTTAATAAAAATCTTTATTAAATAAATTTAGTTTTTTTATAAATCAATACCAAAACGTTTATTAGAAATCCATTGATTTCTTCTAAAAAAATATTAGCTTTCTTCGATTTTTGATTGGAATTTCTATTATTTTAAATTATTCTTGAACCCCCCCCCCCTTCATCATTTTTAGGTCATTATAAATTTAAATTAGTGAGTAATTAGTAATTTTCATAAGGTCATATAGGGTGCATATGCGAAATTTCGTACAAATCGATCAAAGGGTCTAGAACAGGGCTGTCCAGCCCGCGGTCCAGCACTGCAATGAATGCGGCCCAACATAAATTTATAAACTTCCTTAAAACATTGAGATTTATATGTAGTTCCTGGAAAAGACATAACAATTTGGCCTGGTAATTTTCTTTCTCTAAAATAAGAAATCTACCGAAAAGTTTTCGAAAAATAAGTGTTAGTTTTAAATTTTGAATCTTTTTTTTATGAAAATGATGAGAGAAGGAGTTACACCAAAAAGATGCAACCCCTAAAGGTCTGGGTTGGCCCCTCCATCGTGAAAAGAAGAAGAATTAATTTGATAGGGTCGAAGGTATCTGTGGATACGGGTCTTAAATAGCTGAAGGTTATAAGTCGCGGGAAAGATGGTGGCAGGGAGCGAGTTCCAGTCTCTGGAGGTTATAGGGATAAAAGAGTTGGCGAAAGCGCTTGTTCGACTTTTATCCAATTTGACAGCGAAGGGGTGCTGAGCGTTCGAAAACCGCGTGTTTCTCTTAAAGAGGGCATTAGGGGGGATAATTGATTTCAGCTCGACTGAACAGACACCGTGATAGTATCTGTAGTACAGGGAAAGGGCAGAAACGGTTCTTCGGTGAGCCAGGGAGTTGAGTGAGTATAAAGAGAATAAAATTAAAGATTTCCGCAAAAATAATGACAATTTTGGTCTATTTTCGACTCCATTTTCATTATTTATAAATTTTTTACCTGCAAACTTTCTGACACATATAACTTATAAATCTTCAAAACTTCAACACCTATGCCCTCCACCCTTTCTCCTCTTCGCTAATGCAGGGATCTTTCGAGATTCATAGATGCCGCATCTTCATGGACATCTTGCATTCGTTAACATAAAAAAAAAATTATCTGAGGCCCGAGACATTTTTTTTCTTCAAATGTGGCCCGTGTAAGTTAAAAGGTTGGACACACCTGGTCTAGAAGTTATATTGAATAGTTATATTTTATAATCTCCCCAACCACAATTTCGGCCCCTGAAAAAATAATGTCTCTTTTATAATAAATTCCATTTTGTTTCTTATTTTTAAAATTTTATAATTATAATTTTAGAAGAGCCCGATTTCAACTAAAATCTAATCAGATTTTAATCTCAATATAAAGAATCTATAAGTAGGTTAAGACATATATGAGAAATTTCGTTTTGATATTCACACCATGTTTTTGAGCTAGACCGTACTCAAAATTTGGAAACGTACTGACGTACTAACAGACATTTGAATAAAATAATTAATATCTCGTAACATATAATTTTTTGAATGTTCACTCATTAAAGGTTTTTCGTAGACCAAAACAAAAGGGTTTGGCTCAATTTTTTTGATCAAAATAGTTCAAGCCGTTTTAGAGATAATTCGAAAAAACACTTTTTTCATGCACGATTACAATACTAACTATATCCTGTATGGTAAAGTAAAAAATTGTGATTTATTGTTGTTATCAATAGAAACTTATGTATATATAATAAATAAAGAAAGAAAAGAAGCAGGAAATCTTCTGAAACGATCTGCGTTCTCCCCTACGTGTCTACCTATATAAAGATGATGGGGTTGAGTAAATAAAACCATCCCTTCATGGCATTTTAGCCTAGGGGTTGACGAAAACGAAACTAAACCAACCAAGCTTAACTCTCAAAAGTCAACCTCGTTGACTTTTTAAGAAGAATATAGAATAATTCTAAAATTCTAAAATGTTCAAAATTCTTATTCAATTTTCCTATTAAAATTGTAGTTATTGGAATTTTTTAAGCCTTACTATTTCAAACAACATTAGATAAAGAAAAAAATGTGATAGTAAAATTATATTGATATTTATTTAGTGATTAATGTAATATTTACTGTATTGTCACCGAAAATGCATTAGTCTTCAAAATTTCAACGCAATCAATACGTTAGAAATCGCTCAATTTTTGATTACAAGATTCTACTTGTTTTTGGAATTTTACATTATACTGAGCAACAAATTAAAAATTAGAATATACATTTCGATTTCACGAGTATCTTGTAAGCAGTAAAATTTCGTTCTCTTAGACGAAAATACGATAAGGGTGGCATCTATTCAAGATAGATACAATTAAAAAGTTATCACTAATTCTTTGTATCTGTGAACAACAACTTTTCTACCCAGCCTTTAACCTTGCTCATTTTTTCCAATAATGCTATATACAGGGTGGGATCTACCACATTTTGAGGTATAAAAAAAAGAAAAAATTTAACTAAAAAAAATTGAATGTATTTTTGGAAAGAACATAAAATATTTTTTTTTTTTTAATATGTTTTAAACATTATCAGACAAAAGGGCGGGGGGGTTAAAAATGAAAATTCTAGCCCTTTCGACCAAACTCAACCAAATGTTGTATACATATTTTGTGGGCCCCAAACAAGCTAGAAATGCAAAAACTAACCACCCAAAATGGGGAGGAAGAGTCAAAAATAAAAATTCTAGCCCTTTTGACCAAACTGAACCAAATTTTGTATACATATTCTGTTGATCCCCAGAAGGCTAGAAATGCAAAAACTAACCAAATTTTGTATACATAGTGTGATCGAAAGGGCTAGAATTTTCATTTTTGGCCCCCTCGTTTTGGGTGGTTAGTTTTTGCATTTCTAGCCTTCTCGGGGTCCACAGAATACAAAATTTGGTTGAGTTTGGTCGACAGAACTAGAATATTCATTTTGCCCCCCCCTTTTTTCGGCTGATATATGTTTAAAATACATTAAAAAAAATATTTTATTTTCTTTTCAAAAATATATTCAGTTTTTTTCTAAATATATTTTTTCATTTATTATATCTCTTCAAAATGTTATAGATCTTTATGCCTCACCCTGTATGATTTTAACTCAAAGATTAAAGAAAAAGAAAATCCGTGAAAAGTAATTCAACAAGTAAAAATTTGGGAGTCAGACGACTTGTATTCAAGTGACGTCACGAACTCTATTCTCCATTTTAGCCTTAAATTATTCTATATAATATGATACTTGTTTAATTTTTTCTGTGTAGTGACATAAAATAAATTGACCAATTTGAGTAAAAACACACACGAGGAGAAGAAGAGCGTCCACAAACTCATATATATATATATATATATATATATATATATATATATATATATATATATATATATACACATATATATATATCCAGGTGCGAGTGTATGAATATTTCATTTAAACTTTGTGGTTTTGTAAATATTAACTTTGAATTTATTCAGAACAAAATTAAAAAAAAATACGTACTATATCTATCTCTCACATACAAATCGACAAAGAAAAACAAACTGACCATGATGTGGTCGAAGGGGGGGGGGGGGTTCAGTGTTTGTTAATAATTTGATTTTCGTAATAAAAATACACTTTTTTTAATGAAAGCTGTTTGATATGTAAAGGAAAATCTAAAAATTAAATAATCCACTAACTGATGTGTATTTTTTAACTTTTATTTTTATTAAAAAATAAACCAAACAAAAATGTGTCCCACTCTCTTGTTATTTGGATAGTTAAAATTGATTTTTAGTTAAAATTTTAGGATAAAGTTAAACTTTTGCAAGACTCGATACGGTCTTTGCAGTTTCGATGGAATAATAATAATTTTCGTCACCAAGGATATTTTTTGAATATTTTTTCATTTTTTTAGCCAGAGATCTGGAGCGAGAAAGCCCAAAATCTGGTCAGCTTTCCCCATTAAATATACAATTAATAATTATAAATGATAAATATCTAAATTTGATATTGATTTCGATTTAATATTTTCTTACCAGATCGAATGAATTCCGTTACTCGATTAGATTACCAAGCGGGCCAACTTTCTCCGAATTATAATCAATAGCCGGATACTGACTGAGCGAGAAGCCTCGCGAGGCTGCCTCAGGCGTTTGCCGTAGAACCGTCCTGAGTGAACACAGTAAACGACCTGAGGCGCCTTTGAGCATTCACAAAAACAGACAACCAACGTTTTGCCTTCGGCGAGGCACGCACTGACCGACCAGGCATTTGCCTCAAGGGACTGGCCTCGCGAAGAAAACCCTCAGTCAGTATCCGGGTAATAGCAAGCTTTTGAGGCAAATGCCTGGTCGGTCAGTACGTGCCTCGCCCAAGGCAAAAGTGCCCGTTGCCTCGTCTGAGGCTGCCTCGGAACGATCGATCGGTTGTCGGTTTTTGTGAACGCTCAAAGGCACATCGGGTCGTTTCCTGTGTTCACTCAGGAAGCGTTCTGCGGCAAATACCAGAGACAGCCTTGCGAGGCAGTCAGTATCCGGCTAATGAAAAATTATCAAATACATTTTTTAAGCAATCTATTATTTTTTCATTAAAATTAATTAACACAAAGAGACTAATTAAATATAGAGGGTGTCATGCTAGCTAATTTAGGGTATATTTCAGAAATTTTTATAGCTATGAATTGTTTATATTTAACAAGGGTTTATTAAAGATTCGTGGTATTTATTTTATTTAAAAATTCCGTTTGACTTTTGGGCTATTGGTTATATCTTTTTAACGGGAATTTGTCAATATTTATTTTTTAGGGTAGTTAAATATTCGAGCACTTTTTTCATGTTATTTACGACAGAGTAACAATAATTATTATTTATTAATAAACCATTCAATAAAAATATATTTTTAAAAAACATGCTCTTTTTCAAATAATTAGGAGCAACTTTTTGACTCTAGCTAAGAAAATATTAAATTGAAATTAATGTCAGATTTAGATATTTGTTATTTAAAATTATTAATTAATTCATCGAAACTGCAAACAGCGTACCGACTCTTGAAAAATCTAAACTATTTCCATCACTTTTATCTTAAACTTACTCACTCTAACTAAGATTTTTCTAATATAAATGACAATTTCCTTTAATTATTTATTTTTTAAAACGAGAAATATTTTTATTTTTCCTTTTTACCCCCTCCATCTACTTCTCTCTCTTTTCTCTAAACTTCATCCAATCATTAAAAAAGACAAAAGAAAAATAAATAAATCTATTTCTCTTTTGCAAAATGAAAAGCTCTTTGGTTTAATTTATGATTAATGAACATGAACAAAAATAAGAAAGGAAGAGGAAAAAATTAGACTAATGGTAGAAATATTAAAAAGATTGGAAAAAAGTAAAAATAAAAAAAAATAAAAAATTATATTTATTTTCTGTTAATCTTTCGCTTTTTATTTAAATTCAATTTTTTATCATCTCGAGAGAGACTGGGGGGAGGGGGTTGATACTTTGTCATGTTATCGTCTCATTTGTTAATTTAACCCCACCCACACTGCCCCTTAAGGGATGATGAGATCAATTTCAGCTAAATTCTTTTGATTTACTTTTTTATTTTTTTTTTTTTATAAGCCCTACATATTAAGATTATATAATGCCATTATTTGAATTGAAATTTAATCGTATTAACTTTTTTCTTCTCGAATAAAATATTCTTGTGTTTTTATTTATTTATTTTTTGGTAAAAAATGAGAAAGCAATTTAAAGTATGAAGGAAATCCGGCATTCCTTTGTTGAGTGGCCTGCTTAATATTACGAGGAAACGGATTTTTTTATTTTTATTTTAATGATATTGATGAGCGAACGAGTTACAACAAAAAAGTGCATCCCCTAAAGGCATGGGTTGGCCCATGTTGGCAGGCAATATTATTTCTTCAAATGTGGCCCAAGGATACCAAAAGGTTGAGCACCCCTCTTCTAGAATATTTAATCAGAAAGTTTGCAAGTAGAAAATTTATTTCTAATGAAAAGTAAGTCGAAAATATACCAAAATGATGATTATTTTTTCAGAAATCTTGAAATCTAGTTCCAGATTCAAAATTAGCACTTATATTTTTCGAAAACTTCACAGTAGATTTTCAGATTTCTTATTTTAGAGAGAAAAAAATTATAAGGCCAAATTGTTTTTTCCAGTATCTATATATAAATCTCAATGCTTTAAGTAATTTTATGACTTTATATTGGGCCACGGGTTGGACAGCAGTGGTTTAAATTGAATGGGATTAAAGAAGAATATGAGGAATGATAATTTATTTTTTAAAAGGGTCACTGATATAATCCCTGACTATCCATTTTCTATTGACTAGTAAGAACGTGCAAAGATCTAAAAGACAAGTCCTGACAAGTTTTAGTTCAGGGGAGAAATTGTCAATTAATTGTGATTGTTCTAGAAAAGCCCAATTCCTTGTCTCCTTGTACTAGAATGATATAACTATAGACTTGGTTAGTGTCGTAGCATACAAATTACTGAAATAATAAATATTTTTGAAAATGAAAATATGAGATGAAGAATTTTTAAATATTCGAAACTTCATTATTTTTTTTTTATCTAATTTAGTTGAGCTTATAATTTTGCCTTTAGTAAATTTTTTTCTTCAAAAATGCTTCACGTAAATATTGTACAAGTGTACGTTCATATTTCGAAAAAGGGAATAAATATATCTCTACATATAAATCTCAACGTTTTAAGGAAGTTTATGATTTTATTTTGGGCCCCACTCATTGCAGTGCTGGGCCGCATGCGGCCCACGGGCCACGGGTTGGACAGCCCTGTAGATATTCAACTGAGATGGAGAATAGCTATCACAGGCTTATCACTTAAAACTAGTTCATCTAGATTTTTACTTTATTTTATTTTGACTAATTTTCAATTTATTTTTTTTTTCTGTGTTTCTTGTCTGACTACTTATGTGAACAATTTATATTTTTTTCTCTGACTACTACTTAGGTATATAAGAATTCAGTAAAGCCATACGATAAATAAATAAATTTCCAGAAAAAATGTTATAAAGTCATAATTAAGTAATGGAGAGGGATTCAGTCAATAGTAGCTCTGCTGAATAAAAAACTCCCAATTATAGAAAACGTTTCGGCTTTAATTAAATAATGCCATCATCAGTTCCTAAGAGAGTATTAGCGACACAATTAATTTTATAAATAAATGGTGTGTCGCTAATACTTCTCTTAGGAACTGATGATGGCATTATTTAATTAAAGCCGAAACGTTTTCTATAATTGGGAGTTTTTTATTCAGCAGAGGCTACCCATTGGTTGAATCCCTCTCCATTACTTAATTATATACATATACAGCCATCAAATTTTATCAATGTTATAAAGTCATTTTTATTAATTTTTATTTGTTTAGCTCTTTAAACATAACTTAAAATTAACTTCTATACTAAATTTAAAAAAATCGATATTTAAACTAGTTTAATTAACATCATGTCATGTATCTAATATTCGTGTCTTTTGCCTCAATAGAGTATAAACCTTTTGAGGCGGCCACAAAGTATGGTTCGCTGATCCCTTTATTAGTTTCGCTTCTCTATCCAACTATAGAGTGGGGGTGGGATGAAATAAAAACGGTATACTCATCATCTATCAAATGTCTCTTAATATTCCAAGAGGTTATCTTGTTCCAAGTGATAATTAAGGGTGTTAGAGATTGTTAATAAGAACGAACAAAGGAGCATTACAACCAAAACATGGCCCTTTGTGTAATAAATTAATGACAATTCCTTATCGCGCACAACAATCTCATTAACAGTAATTGTTTACCATTCAGGGAGAAAAACGAGAGTTGTTTCGTCATTTACTACTAGTAGATAAATAATTAACACGTGACATTTAAGCGAATTACTTTTTTTAAGTAATAGTGTGTCATAAGGAGAATTCAATGGGGTTGTTCTCTACTTGATAAACATATACATAGATAATGTTATTATTAATAATTTTTATTTGTTAAAACAATAGTTTATAGAAAATATTGTGGTTTGTTTAAAGTAAATAATTTAGAATGAACAAAAAATAATAATTTCTATCAGTCTATTAATATTGTTAGTTAATTCATTAACAAAGAATGATTTCGATGTCAGCTACAAATTGATAAATTTAATCCACTTGTGAATTAGTATTTGGGTTTAGGATCTCTGTCACAGTTTAAAGTGAAGAAAATGGCTCGTGACGTCACTTGTCTGGATCCCAAATTTTCACTTATTGGATCAATTTACCACAGATTAGTTTCATTTTCTTCAATCTCTGGGATGAAATTCTAGAATATCTTATAAAGATTATTGGAAAAAATGGGCAACAATTAGAGGCTGGGTAGAAAATTTGTTGCTCACTGATACGAAAAATTAGTGATAGCTTTTTAATTGTATATATCTTGAATAGATGCAACCCTTATCAAATCGCACAACGTACACAGCCCAAGTTCAAGCATTATCTTGGCCGTACACTCTGTACGCTATTTACACGAACCATTTCGACCCCGCTGCAGCTCGGAACCCAATTGAGATACAGAGCTGAAATATAATTATGTAATCCATTTTGAGGAGAGTACCGAATTTCATAATATAGCTTAAATGTATTCTGAGATATGGACCTGAGAAAATAGCTAATTTTGGCACTCACTCACTGACAGGTCATCAAAACACGAAGGGGGGTGGACCGCGATTGGAATTAGGTGTACACCGTCTTTGGAATTATTTGGAATTACTTTAGAATTCATTAGATAATCTATTGTCATCTATTGTCTACTACTTGGAAATTAATGTGGAAGTGCAAGTAGGTGTACACAATTTTAGGTCGCGGTTCACCCCTCATCAAAACCTATAGGATAGTTCCAATCATTCCAGGATCATGAAATTTAGCCTGATAGTAGAGTTTGGGACACAAACGAAGGGAAAATTTCAAAAATCCAAGCTTTCTATCTTTCAACTCCTTCAAAATGGGGGGAGGGTCAAAAATGAAAATTCTAGCCCGTTGGACCAAACTCAAATTTTGTATACATTTTCTGTGGGGCCCGTGAAGGCTAGAAATGCAAAAATTAACCACTCAAAATGGTGGGGGTCAAATAAAATGGGGAGGGGGCAAAATAAAAATTTTAGCCCTTTGGACCAAACTCAACCAAATTTTGTATACATATTCTGTGGGCCTCCTCTCCTGAAGGCTAGAAATGCAAAAACTAACCTCTCAAAATGGGGAGAGGGGGTCAAAAATAAAAATTCTAGCCCTTTGGACCAACGGCTTCCTCATAGCTTTCAAAAAGAAGAGAAATCTCAACCAACACATTCTGTAAAAAAACAGACCAACTTCGAAAAAGTAGTGAAACCTAGTGTGTAGCCAAGTTATATTAGCCAAGAATAATTAAGTTGAGAGATCTACTATTTTCTCAATTTAATTATTCTTATCGAATTAACTTGGTTACACCTAGATTTCACTACTTTTTCGAACTTGGTCTATTTTTTCACAGAATGTTTTGGTTGAGATTTCTATTCTTTTTGTAAGATATGATCATATTTTCCTCAATGAGAAAGAAATTTTAGGGCTTACAAGATATGTATTTTTTTTTTTTTTTGAGGTGGGGATTTCTCGGCTTTAACCATTAGCTATTTTACGATACTAAATATTAATTTTTTCTCAAGTATGTAGGAATCAGAATAAATTCGGATTGATATGATAGATATTATTGAAGTCGAAATGTATTTTCTACTTTTAATTTGCTGATCTCCGGTAAGTGTAATACAAAAACCCAAAGACTAGTAGAATCTTGTAATCAAAAATTGAGGAATTGCTTTAAAATTTCGAAGACTAGTCTATTTATACAGTAAATATTTCATTAATCACTAAATAAATATCAATATATTTATTTTTCTTTGTCTAATGTTGTTTAAATAAAGGCTTAAAAAATTTCAATTACTATAACTTTAATATAAAAATTAAATAAGAATTTCGGAATTTTTTTAGAACTTTAGAATTATTCGATCTTCTTCTTAAAAATTCAAGGAGGTTGACTTTTGAGTTTACCTTGGCTGGTGTAGTTTCGTTTTCGTCAACCCCTGGGCTAAAATGCAATGAAGGGATGGTTTTATTTATTCAATCCCATCATCTTTATATAGGTAGACACGAAGGGGAGAACGTAGATCGTCGCCAAGATATCAAGCCTATTTTCTTTCTTTCTTTATACTTCTAACATTCTAGCAACAATAACAATATATCACAATTTTTATATACCTATTAATTGACGAAAATTTAATTAATTATTTATATCTTATTAAGATAGAGTGGAAATAATATTCTAAAAATATTTTTAAATATCTGAAGAAAATTCTTTAAAAAATATATTTTACGTCTATATTTCTAAAAAACTGTCTTTGTGAGTATGAATTCCAATATACTATAACCCCAAAGGAAGATTGAAGATCCAGAGGAGCTCATATTAGTTTCGAGGAAGAGGGGGTGGAGAAAAAAATTGTACTAAATTCTGCTGAGAATGAAATTCTGTCTAATATTGTTACTGCCACTGAGAGAGGAGTCAGAGGGGAATGTCACATTGTATTTCCTTCACTGACCTTTCAAAACCCTGAAGAAGGAGGGAATAAGCCTCCGAAACGACGGCTTTGAATAAAAAAAGATAGTTATAGCTCGAAAACTAGTATGAATATCAAAACGAAATTTCACATGTAGTTTTGGTGCATTGAGATTAAGAGCTAATTAGATTTTGGTTGAAATCGGACCCAAAATTAAGAGGGGATCAAAAATTAAAACTATAAGATTTTCAAACTAAAAAAAACAAGAAAAATCAAATCCATATACCATATATAAAATTAAGTTTTTGTCTGTACATTGCTCCAAATCACACCAAATTTTGGTTGCACGCGTTTCAAGCAAAGTTATGAACGAAAACACCCTCAACAAAATTCCTGTCTGTCCGTCTGTTTCAGTGGTTTCCGCGAAAAGTTGCTCACGATTCATGTCAAAACGGCTAAAGGGATTATTATGAAATTTCATAATTGTATCAGATGTCTTCTAACTAACGTTTGTAGCTATATAACGTTTTGATATTTTGACCCCAAAAGGGTGTTTGGGGGGCACACGAATGAAAATTATCAAATAACTTCTAAACTATTAGCTCAACGGCAAATTAAACTTTTGTTTAAAAAAATTGCCCCAAAAAACCACCCAAAAAGAGGGGAGGGTGAAAAATATGTAAATTCTTGCCCTTGGAGCAAATTCAACCAAATTTTTTATACATAGCCACTAAAAGGTTAGAAATGTAAAATCTAGCTACCATAATAGCTAAAAATCTGTAAAAATTCTCAAGGATAGCTACTACTATAAGAATAAAGTATATAGAGTTTCAAAATTTTTGATCCATTACTTTGGGCAGAATAAAAAAATGATCGTTCACTGCCAAAAACCAGATGTTTTTCAGATGGGAAACTTGCATTGCTGTGCGGTACAAGTTAAAATTGAGATAGAGACTTAAAACTTGTGGGATATATTTTTTTTATTTATTTCGAACAATATCTCTGTCAGCGTAAAAGTTCGAAAATACCCAAAATAAGGACTGCCCTATATTTAAAATAAGCTGACGCGTTCTGATGTGGCCATCCACTTGACTTTACCATACAACCTGCCCCCTAAAATTATTTATAATCATGTAGAGGGGGGGGGGGTAGTTTTTGCATTATTATACTTCTGGGGTCCCACTAATTATGTATACAAAATTTGGTTGAGTATGCTAAATGGCCAAGATTTTTATTTTTTGACCTTACACCCCCCCCACATCCATTTTGGACTGTTTGCTTTTGCATTTTTAGACTTCTGGGGGTCCACTGATTATGTATACAAAATTTGGTTGAGTTTGGTAAATAGCCAAGATTTTCATTTTTTGACTACCCCCCCCCCCCATTTTGGGCAGTTAGTTTTTCCATTTTTAGACTTCTGGAGGTCCATTGATTATGTATACAAAATTTGGTTGACTTTGCTCAAATGGCCTAGGTTTTTAATTTTTAACCCTACACCCCCCCCTCCCATTTTGGGAGGTTAGTTTTTGCATTTTTAGACTTCTGGGGGTCCACTGATTATGTATACAAAATTTGGTGTAGTTTGCTCAAACGGCCTAGATCTTTTATTTTTAACACCCCCCCCTTAATTTTGGGTCGATATGCACCAAAATCTAATCAGCTCTTAATCTCATTGAACCAAAACTACCTATGAAATTTGGTTTCGATATTCACACTAGTTTTGAGCTATCTTATCCACAAAAATTTGGTAACGCACAGACTAACAACCAAACAGACAACCAAACATTTTGACAAAACAATTATTATCTCAAAAAATATAATTTTTTCGATGTTCAGTTATAGGAGCTTTTTTGTAGAGCGAAGTAGGATGGTTTCGCTCAATTTTTTTAATCAAAATAGTTTCAGCCGTTTTTGAGATATTTCGAAAAAAAGAAGGAAAAACCACATTTTTCATGCACGATTACAATACTTGACCATATGGTAAAGTAAAAACAATATTCAAACGTTTAATTAAGAATTTCTCTCATTATCAACGGAATTTTTTAATTTTCTCAAAAGAATTGTAGATATTAAATAAATTATATCTGTATATAATTTTATATGAAATCGGCTCTTAGTCATCATCTGGTTAACTCAATAAAGAGAAGGAAAGCTAAATTAAAGTGAGTATCGAGTTCATGAGCCTGTTTCCCTCCCTAATCGCGCCTCTGGGGCAAGCTCACAAGTTTATTTAAAAAGAACGAGCATAAAAAAATCAATTATTTAGAGGATAAAAAGAATATTGACAAGTTGGAAAATAAAGAAAACCTGACGGGATAATCCCGGGATTCTCTCTCTCTTTTCCTCCTTTTTCTTTTCTTGTTACAAAAAGGAAATCGAATGGATTCTCGGACAATTATTCCATCTCAGCTTTAAACCAATTTCATTCGTAACCGACATTCTTAATCCACCACTGCACATCGTTTTCACATTGGAAATTAAATTTAGAAATTCTAGAAATGCCGCACTCGAATCCTGTCAATTTCGCTTATATTCGCGTTCGTATATCATCGTATTAAACTACAGATAATAATTATTCCAAAACCAATTTTATTTTATGTACTATATCTATATATATATAACGTATATAACTAAATAAATTCGTAAAATGGAAAATAAATTGCAATCCTATATAAAACTGTTCAATAAACTTAGGCAATTAAATAAAAAATAAAAAAAAAACGTTATAAACGAGTTTTTAATAGCGTGAAATCGATAAAAAAAAGATCAAGCTTTTGAAGGACATTTACAAGATCATTAAAAAAGTTTTTCAACTTTGTGTTTGACAATTTTATATGAGTACTTTAATAATCATCTTTAGCGATAACAATCTTTATAAAAGTATCTAAATATGGTACAATGTTAGATTTTTGAAAAGTCCCGAAAGAGGGAGATTTAGGGCCTTAATTTTTTTTATTTAATGATATTGATGCAAAAAAGATGTTACTACAGGTGCTAAACCTACCAGTGATTGACCCCAGCAAAGTTAAAAGAAGAAGGAAAAGAGGAAGAAATTTCAGATGTTGGGTCGTACTCAAAGGTGTCTGTGGATACTTGTGTTGAAAGAAGGTAGTAGATCATAGGAAAGAGGAGTTCCAGTCTCTAGAAATCATAGGGAGAAACGTGTTGGCGTTCGAATCGTATCTGATTTCACACTGAATTGGTTATAAGCTTTAAAAAACTCCTGTGTTTAATATGTTTCACTATAAACCAACTACGCTTTTCCCTAAATGTAATTTAAAATTACACTTAAATGACCATTTATTGGGGTATTGAATTGAATCTGATAGAAGAACTGAGAGTAATAAATAAATGCAACAAATAAAATAATAATAACTTAAAAATAAAATAAAATCCACTAAAAGGTATAAAATAATTATCTTATTTAGTTACATTTAAACGACGAAATATTAACATGAAATTACTTTTGAAGTCGGTGCCAAACAAACTATACCTATAAGCGAGCGTACCTGCCAAACGTACTAAGTAAGATCCGTCAAGTGCGATTCATAAAATGTATATGTTTGGCACCGACTTCAAAAAGTAATTTCATGTTAATATTTCGTCGTTTAGTTGTAACTAAATAAGATAATTATTTTATACCTTTTAGTGGATTTTATTTTATTTTTAAGTTATTATTATTTTATATTGTTGCATTTAAGTTTTTTGAAGTCGGTTTTATTTTTTTTATAAAAATTATTTTTATTTTTCTCTTTTTAGTGATGTTATTAATAGTGACTTAATATAATACCTTGCATGCATCTCGTAAGAGAAAGCGTCAGGCGAATGAATCAGAAAATGATAATAAAATTCAATTCATAAATATAGAAATTCTCTCGAAACGTTTGCGGGTTTTAAATGAATGTTATAAGATTTTTTATAAAAGATTTTATTTATCATAATTTCGATTATTTGCTCATAAGAATTGGAGATTTACGTTATTTCGTCGTTGATCATATCATCAGAACTTGACCAAATTAATATGGCACCATCCCTAAGATACCCCCTTTCCAATAAAAAAGAATCATCGAAATCGGTTCATAAACAAAGAAGTTAGGCCTGAACAAACCTAACAAAAAGGTCTAATACCAATGAAAAAACGGGACCAATCGGAAGCTAGACTGAACCCAATGCAAAAAAATCTTCAAAATCGGTTCACAATTGGCGGAGATATGAGGTAACATAGACACACAAAAAAAATTCAGTCGAATAAAGAACCTCCTCCTTTTTGAACTCTGTTAATAAAAGAGCTACTTTTGTAGAATACTGAATAAATAATCTATATTTTTATTATTTAATATGAAATTGAAGACAAAGATAAATTTTTAGATAAAGATATGGTAGAAATAAAATTGTGGCTATATTCTTGGTATAATAATTAACTTAAAAATCATATATATATATATATATATATATATATATATATTCTTCAAACCTCAATCGTATCCTTTTACAACTAACTAACCTCTGTCCTGAAGAAGAGTACCAGTGAATGTACGAAATGTCGAAAGAAAGATTGAATAAATATATTGTTTACACCGAGATTTTGACAGGAATTTTATTTCTATCTATACCTAAAAAATATAAATAATTATTATTATTTAATATTTGAAAAAAAAAATGATTATTTCGTGCAAATATTGTATTCTAAAAAAAGGGTAATCGAACCAGAGTGCTTTAGTCTGATGCCGACTATTTGGAAGCGAGTCTAAATTATTAAGTACTTACCAGGAATTGAAGATTTAATGCTTTGTTAGTTGAATTGTTTAATTGTTTATGGAAAGAGAAACTTCGGTTAAAACCACCTAGAATGTACATTTTTAATGACAAACATGGTTATATTCAGCATCTTGTTATGTGGAAGATATTGGGAAAGCACCATATAAAGAATGCTTTTATTCGCAATATAAATCAGGTAGATTTTCTAGATTATTACGTTTGAATAGAGGTGGATGGTTGTGCAAAATTAGTCTTAGGAATATATAATAGAGTATAGTGATGATGATCAAAGACTATTCAAGTTTACCAGCCCTAAGCTGTTTAATAAACTTCGCATAGAATCTGAAAACAAGTCCAGAGTTTGGTGTTGAAAAGTCGTGTATTCTGATATATTTTCATATTAAAAATTAGCTTATTATTCCAAGATTCTACATCTCATTTAATCTCATAGGAGACCCGCCGATATCCAACTTATTTGATTCCTTGGCTGACCGTAGATCTGTTTCTGCCTATTCCTAGTACTATAGTACTAACAAGGTGTTGAAATCAAAATGATTCCCCAAAGCCTTATTTGTAAGAAACACACGGTTTTCGAACGCCCAACACCCCTTCGCTGTCAAATTGAATAAGAATCGACCCAACGGTTTTGCTAAATCGTTTATCCCTATGACCTCTAGAGACAGGATCTACTAACGATATTTAACCTTCAGCTGTTTAAAATCCGCATCCACGACACATAAAACCCATAAAATCTCTTCTTCTTCTTTTCGCCAAAGAGGGGCCAATCCAGGTCTTTAGGGACTTCACCTTTTTGATGTAACTCCTTCTTGCATCAATATCATTAAAAGCAAAAATGGTACATTTTTGAGACTTTCAAAATCCATGAGCGACATCTTAAAAAAAAAAACATTGAGCTAAAATTTAGTGAAGGTTCTTAAAACATGAAATACTAACAGATTTTTATACGAGACTCAAAAAATAAGCTGGTAAATATGAGTCACCCTAATGGGTATTAATATAATTTATAGGATACCTGCCTAGTAAATATGTATAATTAAATATTGATTGTGCGAAATTGATCGGTAAATCTGAATTTAATTTGAATATTGTCTGTCTGAGTCTGGTGTGTTATTAAATTGTTTACTCCTCTGTTCTGACAAACCAGCCCTATAGTTCATTACTCATGCTGCTGCATAAGGTAACCAAACAAGTTCATCACGATTATCTAATTAGTGGGCCTGGCCCCTCGGTTTCCCAAGAACAGCAGGATGCACGCATTGTTGGAAATTAAACCACCCCTATCCGCCCCGCTCTCATACATACATGCGTTGTTTTCATTTTGTCCATTTTAAAATTAGAAGATTTTTAATCAAGACGATTAAATTCAAGACAATTTAATGTCTAACTTAGTGTTTGTTCTCTTCTCTCTGTAATTGTCAGCAATTTATTTAACTAATCTTGGGATATATAAAATAGATGTCTATCTGGTAAACACTCGCATTAAATGAGACTAATTTGCCAGCTTAGCTCTAATGCTGAGATAATCACTTACATGACCAAGTCACATGTACAAGTCAAATTATATGAGAATTAGATCATCCAATTATGTATCTAAGAAATTTATTTTAAAATGTCTAAATATGTAATAAGTTAATAAAAGTTCAAATTGCCGATATAAATAGACTTTAAATTTGGAATAAAATCATAAGAGTTTGTCATTTATTAGATTCGAGATGGAATTGATTATTTTTAATTATATGTTAGATGGAATGTTTTTACCCTCTGAAAAGTCTTATTCATTCAATAGAATAAAAAATAATCAAGAATTTATTTAAAAATATATTTTAAACTAGCTGCAAGGCCCGCCTTCGGCGTCCTCTTCCTAGCGAGGGAACACGCCCCAGCGCACGAACCCCACCCTCGCTACCCCACTCCCCACCCAACGACCCTCACCGCACCTCCCACCCCGCACCATGCACCCGTGCCCAACCAACGCCCCACCCACCACCAGGCATCCCAGCCCCCGCACCATCCCACTACGCCCCTGGACCCTCACCTGAACCCCCCACTCCACCCTGCACCACCCCGCCCCCAATCCCGCACCACCCCACCAAGCCTCTGGATCCTCACCTGAGCCCTCGCTTCCATTGCACTGCCCCACCCCCATGCTCCCTCTACTCTGCCCCACCCCGCCACCCTGGACACACCCCACTACGCCTCTGGACCCTCACCTGAGCCTCCCCTTCATTATGCTTTTGGACCCTCACCTAAACCCTCCACTCCACTATGCACCCCCCGCACCATCATTTCACCCCCGCACCCGGTTTTCATTTATAGCCTTCTGGTGTCCCACAGATTATGTATACAAAGTGGTTAAGTTGGCTCTAAGGATAAAATTTTTTATTTTTTGATCCCCCCTCCATTTTGTGTGGTTAGTTTTTGCATTTCTAGCTTTCTAGTGACCCACAGATTATGTATACAAAATTTGGTTGAGTTTGGTCAAAGAGCAAGAATTTTCTATATTTTGACCCTCCCCACCTTTTTGGGTGGTTTTGGGGAATTTTTTTAAACAAAAGTTGTCAGAAATCACATTCCTCCCTACACCTTTGCTCATAATAAAATTTCCCGTAGAGTTAATAGTTTAGGAGTTATTTTATAATTTTCATTCGTGAGCTCCCCCAACCCCCCTTCTGGGGTCGAAATATCAAAACGTTATATTGCTAAAAACCTAAGTTAGAAGACATTTAATCTAAATATGAAATTTCATAATAATAAGCCGTTTTTACGTGAATCGTGAGCAACTTTTTGGAAACGACGGAAACATACAGACATACAGACAGACAGGAATTTCGTTGAGGGTGTTTTCGTTCATAACTTTGTTTGAAACGTGTGGAACCAAAATTTGGCGTGATTTGGAACAATGTACAGACAAAACCTTAATTTTATATATACCTATAGATAATCAGCCGTGGTGGGGTCTGGGGGCCCTGGTGGTGGTGGAGTAAGGGGGTTCAGGCGAGGGTCAGAAGCGTAGTGGGGTGGGGGCGGTCGGATTGGCGGGGGGTGGGAGGTGTTGGGTGGGGTTCGGGGGCAGGGGTATGAGAGGGGGTCCATGGGCGTGCCCCCTGGCTAGCAAGAGGCCGCCGAAGGCAGCCGCGCAGCTTAGTTAAATATTTAAAAAATTGAAAACTTTTTCAAGACTCGGTACAATATAGAGATACCATAGTAAAGATTAATTAACTTAAATATAAATTGTTCATTAATGGCTATAGGTACTATATATAACATCCTCTTAAAATCTCAATAGAATAATTCAAAAAATATTTTCTGCATTTTGAACCAGATATTGCAAAATCTAATCAGTAGGTATTATGTATTGATACAAATGAACTTTTTGACTTTCAATTCTTGGGTTATCATGGGTATCAGAATTCAGACACACAAAGAGAAAAAAATCATAGTTGTAAAATATTTTTCTCTGCGTTTCAGACATTTAAAGGTGACAATGAGCAAAAATTTATTTTATTCGTGATTTAATTCATTTAATTTGGAATATGCCTTCTACCAGCGCGTCAGTCAGTTTTCAACTATGAAAAAAATCGAAACATCACCAGAAGAAGCTGAAGTAAATCTTGATTGAAGGAGCAATAAAAGAGTGTGTCTTCTGCTGGAATTATAAATTTTGTTGTTATAACGAGGACTTTATGAAGACGGCAAAGCCCATCGAAACTTCAAATCAAAATTTATAATTCCAGCATGAAGTACACTCTGTTTTATTGTCTCCTTCAATATATAAAAATTCTGCTACTGTCGGCAAAAACTTTCAATTTAAATCTTGATTATTCGAACTGTTTAAATATCAATTGATAAAAAATCTAATGTTAAATATGAAAAAAATAACTAAAAATTCTATGATGCAGTTATCAATAAATTTTGCAAAAATGAGCGAAGAATAAAATAAAATTAAAAAAAAATGAAGGTCTATTTTTTGGACTCCATCACTCTGGTTGAAAAGTCACCACCCGCCACTGTTGTTTATTTTCTAAAGTGAGATTTTCTAATATTAAATTGAAAATTCTGAAAATTGAAATGTGATTTTATATTATTTAGTTGAGGAAATTTTCAAATACAATTGACCAATTACCTACAAAGTATTTTTAATCAACCTTATTTAAAAGATTTCATTTAGTACCGACATCAATATAGTCTTGGCGCTGGACCGGTGTAGGCTGCCAATATAGTTTCGACCCAGTAACTATATGGTACCAATTTAAGCTGCCTATATGGTTCCATTTTGGTGTTGTTCCTATATAGGGAAAATATATACAGTAAAACCTCGTTTATCCGGCTCTCCTTTATCTAGGCCTCCGGATTATCCGGATCGGATTTGTAGACATTTTTATTTTAATAAATGTTCTCATAAATTTTTTTAGTTCTGACAGCAAGAATTTAATTATAATTTCACCAATAATTCGCTTTAAATTTGATATTTGACGCTAATTGACGATTCTACCCTCACCGACTCCCTCGACTCGCTAGCTCATCGAAAAAATGTCTCTGCCCTTACCCTTTTCTATAGATACTATCACGGCAGGTGCTCTGATGAAATAAAATCAATAGTTCCCCCCAAAGCATGCTTTGCGCGTAGCACGCGTTTTGCCGACTCCCAACACTCTTTCGCGGTCAAATTAGAAAAGTGCCGGACCACTTCATTCGCCAATACGTATATCCCCATGACTTCAAGGAACTGGAACTCTCTTCCAGCCTCCATCTTTCCCAGCACTTATAATCTTCAAACCTTCAAAACCCGAGTGCATAAACACCTACGTCTACACCCTCTCACTTAATCAACTTTCCCTTCTCTTCGGTAATGCAAGGGTATTTCGAGATCCACGGTGCTGCATCTTTACTGGCTGCACCCTTCTTGCATTCGATTGCATTAAAAAAATATATTGACAAAGTCGGAACAGAGTAAAGAGAGACGATGATGTGAAAAGTTATTTTTTTTAAACGTCTGTATTTTTTTAAACAATTCTATATAATTTTGATATAAAGATGTTTTTTATCGTAATAAATTCAAATACGCTTATTTGAGGATTTTTTTAACCATATATTCGGATTATCCGGGAGGATTTTCTGAAATTAACTTGATATTTTCTGAAATAAAATTGGAACAGGGGTAGATATTAAGTTAGATTAATTTCGACATATATCATCGGCTTAGAGTGTAAACCTGCTAACTCCATTTTTTTATCATATATGACATATTAATACCGTTCAAAGGAAAAAGAGATGCAGCATCGTTCAGGTAAAACTGCTATTAAAATTTACAATCAGCAAGTTGTAGAAAAAAAATGTGAAAAATCGTTTCTTTCCATAACAACAATATTAAATTTTAGTGTGTTTTTTCTCTGACCTGTAAAATTTCCTTGTTGTGAGTCAGCAGGTTTACTCTCTAAGGTGACGATATGTGAAAGTAAAAATCAATGAAATAACAGGCCAAATGCTTTTTAGCCGAGGCCATATAAAAATAAAAAACTATTTATTTATTTTTTATCACCAGAGAAAGTAATATTGTTAAACCGTTTTACTGTAAATGTAACGATAGTATCAATTAATCTGGAGTCTGTTTTAAGCCGGAAATCCACTGTAAATGTCTTTGACTGTTTTATTTCTGTTTCAATAAATAAATTTACACCTAATGCATGCAATAATTCTCTGATTAAAATCTTTCAATTTGGCCATCATCCCTGGTAGCAATTGCTGACCGCCTCTGCCATTCTAAAGTGGTGAATTAATCGAGTCACGCTATATCCTCTCAGGCGATGAAATGAATATCTCGCCCACCCTTGAAATGGGCTACAGGGGTGGTTGGGGGTGTGGGGGTTGCATTTTGGTTGACAGTGTGCCTGCCTGGCGGTCCCGGTTCGCCGCCGGCCGGGTCGTTGCTTCGTTGGCGCCGCGTCATTGATTTTCGTGGCCAAGTTCCTCAGCACAGGCTCTTCGGGGTAGATTTGAAGCTTATCGCCCTGAGGAAGGGGCGAAGCTCGGTGCTCATCTTCGTTTCTTGCTTTGTTTACTTAACCCCGACGTTCAACACCTCAGCTCAAGCTGATCCCACGTGAACCCGCACCGGAGCAGACTTAACTCGAAAAAAAAACATTTTATACCCGAAAGTCTCCCTCTAGCGAAATTGAGATCAAAAGTTGAAGGGGAAATTAATCGGTGAAAACATTTATCCCTTTATTTTTAGCCCCAAGACCCACTTTAGACGAGACAACTATTATTAAGATAAGTATCTACTAGGTCAAATAAAGGACCAAGCAGATTCGCGTCAAGCTAGGTCATCGCCCTTCTGTAAAACTAACTTTTTACAGACATAATTAGAAATTAGAAAGGTTTAGCTATATTCTTTTTTCTTTTTGAAGTGAAACTTCTTTAGCGACGTATCTGTTTGATTTTTTTGTTACATTAAAGAAGAAATGACTCAATAGAGGGGAAATATTTTTTTTTTAAAACCCACTAATATTTCATGATAAATAAAATTTATGAAAATTAGGAAATTTAAATTATTATTTTGAAACCCACTAATATTTCATGACAAATAAAATTTATGAAAATTAGGAAATTTAAATTATTTTTATAAAATCTACGGCTAAAGAAGTTTCACTTCCCCGTGAGCCTAAGTGAATGAGGCTCACACATACTTTTTTACAGTTTTTATTTAAAGATAGTAAAATGTGTTTTAATTGAAAACATTTTGTTTTGCCAGAAGTAGCAGAGCTGTTGATACATGAAGAGTTACCAATGAGGTTGTCCGCCTGATCCAACTAATCATATACATATACATTATATTTACATAAATGTATTTAGAAAAAATATTAATTTTAGAAATGATGTTTATTTTTGCATTATAGGTGTTTTATATATTTCTTTTTTTTAAAGCAACCGTTTTTCCGCTTTTTTTAATTAAAATTTCCCTTGATAAAAGGAGAATTTCTCCCGAAACGTTTGGAGTTAAAATAAAAGTTTTAAGATTCTTTTTATGTGTGATATTTTCGGAAAGACGAATGGTTGAACCAAATATTCTTATTTTCTTTGGCGTATTGAAACCGTAATTTTTGGTACAGATATATTAGAGCAACTTATTCGGACAAGATTCGAATTTCCAACAAAGCTGTTTTATCTAGTTTTTGGCACTTTTCGCCATAAATAAAAAGATCTCGATCTTATGTTTATCGATTTCATCTATCTTAAGGTTCATAGTATTATTCTAATATAAGAAAATAGTATATTAAATCAAGTTTCTCGTCTCCGGCCGCAAGTCGACTAGAAATGTACAAAAGATTTATTTATTTCTCTTTAGATATTTGTTCAAATCTATTGAAATTTTATATCTCTCTGTTATTTTCATTGATCTTTTATATCAAAAAATTAGTATTAGAAAATTTGCATTTTAAAGGGTAGTTTATTTGAAGTCCAATTTAAAAAAACGATAATAAATCCATTGAATATTTATTTAAAAATATGAAATTAATATATATTATAAAACAATTAATTATTAATAATTTAATTTAATTTTGAACAGAAATCGATTCAGTACTTTTTGAGAAAATCGTCAAAAACTCCGAAAGCCGTCTATGAAAGGCCAGTTTTAGAGAGCACGAAATGCCTGTTAAAAAAAGTTAAAAAGTCATATGAAACGAAACATTGACTTGTGACATGGAGGTGAATTTTCAAGTTCTCTCTAAAACGGCCTTTCATAGACGGTTTTCGGGGTTTTCGACAATTTTCTCAAAAAGTACTGAATCGATTTCCTTACAAAATTGAATTAAATTATTAATAATTAATTGTTTTATAATTTCTATTAATTTCAAATTTTTAAAAAAAATTTCAGCGGAGTTATTAGCGTTTTTTGAAAATGTCCTTCAAATAAACTTCCCTTTAAAATGCAAATTTTCTAATAATAATTGTTTGATATAAAAGATAAATAAAAATAAGAGAGATATATGAAATTTTAATAGATTTGAATAAATATCTAATGAGAAAAAAAATAAAACTTTTGTACATTTCTAGTCGACTTGCTGCCTGAGACGAGAAAATGAATCTTTTCATAAGATTTCATTTAAAATATAAAATTCTTAATTAAAATGCTATTTTCTCATATTAGAATGATACTGTGAGCCTTAAGATAGATGAAATCGATCAATTATAGATTTATTTTTCATTTATAATACTTTTATGGCCTGTTTTATCGAAAGCAAATACCTATATCCCCATGACTTCAAGGAACTGGAACTCTCTTCCAGCCTCTATCTTTCCCAGCACCTATAATCTTCAAACCTTCAAAACTGGTGCATAGACACCTACGTCTACACCCTCTCACTTAATCAACTTTCTCTTCTCTTCGGTAATGCAAGGGTCTTTCGAGATCCATAGGGGCTGCATCTTTACTGGTGCACCCTTTCTTGCATTCGATTGCATTAAAAAAAAAAAAAAAAAAAAGACAGCGACGCAAACCTCTCGCCATGATCTCCATGTCAGAGGCAATAAAAATGGAATTTTGTTGATGTCACGGATTTCGTTAAAACTTTTTGTGATATTAAAGGAAACAACCCTTTATCATAAAAAGTGAATATTTTTAAAAAATTATTCTTATTTTAACCAAAAAAAAATCGTGAATATAAATTTTAAATCTTTGTCTATCTTCTAAATTATTAGTATGAGCAAATTAATTATAAAAGATTTTTTGTACTACGTTTAAATCCTAAAAATTGTTTAATGTAACTTTTTTTGTAGGTGACTTACTTTTGCTGTATAAGAAAACAAATTTGAAATGAAACATATATTTCACTATTTTTGCCTAACCATTTGAAATACAAAACTTTGCATAATGACCTTTGTTAAAGTAAATTCAATTTTAAACAAAAAATGTCAATAAGTGTCAAAGCTCTACGATGAATAATTAAAAAGTTATTGCAGTTGATATAATTTAGTCTGAAAATTCAATCCCAATGATTTGATCAGATAATTTTTCGAATCAAAAAAAGTGGAAATTGGTTGATGTCACGGATTTCGCTAAAAATCTTTGAGATATTAAAGGAAACGACCATTTACCCGAAACCGAAAATTTATTTGAAAAATCATTTTTATTTTCACAAAAAAAAAATCATCAATGTAAATTGAAAAACCTCGTCTATGCTCTAAAGCAGAGGTGGGCAACTTCTTTTATCAACGGGCCAATTTCATTTTTCATATCATTGACGCGGTTTAACAAAAATTTATTATTTCAAAAATAATTTTAATTTTGTTTTAAATGAAATCACATGTACACTTGCATCATAAATAAATAGTCATTTTCCTTGTAGTGATAAATTCAATTCATTTAAATATGATAACAAATCAACTGAGATGAAAAAGTCATTCAACCATTGTTCATCATTTAGTTCTTCAAATTCGTTTAGCTTGTTTTTAATATTTAAGAAGTTCACGCGGGCCGGATTTAACATCGTAACGGGCCGGATTAGGCCCGCGGACCGGTAATTGCCCACTCCTGCTATAGGTGGTGGTTTCAGCCAAAACTCGTCTTTTTATATACAATTCAACCACCATAGAATCAAATTTACAATTAACATTTTTTTTCTACAAAAATATTTAAATGAACTTTTTTCTCGTATATAGCAGTAGTACATAATACATAATGTCGGATTTCGCATCATAATAAATTTCCATACAACGTAATATACTTAAAGAAAGTGGAAAAGAGAAAGGAGGCGTGCGCTTTCATTAAAATATCTTTCTAAAATATTACATTCTCTTTCATTAAATTTTCTATGCATAACTTAGAAGAAAGAGATAGAGAGAGTGTGTTGCAAATGGATGGTAACCAAGAGAATGGAGGAATTCTCTGAAGAAAAAATTACCCCCCCCCTCTTCCCGCCCTTTTAGTGAATGTTCCATATTAATTTATCTTTAAAGTTTTCGTCATAAATTAGACCGATTATATGGTTCATTATTTCTTTAACTATCCCACTAGTTTACATCAGCAGAGGTGGTACTCTATTTTATGTAGGTACCTAGACATTCATAGTACTTTTATGTGAAAAAAAATTCTGACTTGCCAGACAAATAAGAAGTCTATCAAGATTAAATTAAAAGAATAAAAAACTTGAATTGATAAAGGGTGAAAAAATTTCTTTAAACAAGGGATTTTAGGTTATACATTTTATAGACCGTTTGTTCTGGCTCTCTCGCAACTTCTTGAAATAATCTAACTAATTAATTTTATTAAAAGAGCAAAAATTGTATACATTCGATGCGATTCTGCAACATTTTTCTTCAAATGAAAAGAAAAAATTAATGACTTCCGCAAATCATCACTTTGTTCGACATTTTTAACATGATGAAAAAATATGATATTATTTGTTCAATGACTTGATGTATATTAAATATGTTTAACAGATGTCATACCAACCAAACAAAAAAAAATTAAGGCTCGTTCACATTAAATGTTCCCTATCGACACATTTGAATCTTAACGCTCACTTTATACTGGTATACCTAGTATATAAGAAAATACATATAATACCTATATTATTCAAGAAAATTTGAATATACCATGCATACAGCCAGTCAACTAACCTGAGACTTAATTTCGAATTTTTTATCACAAAATTTTAGATAAAAAACCAAACTTAGAAAAAAGATTAATTTTACGAATGATTGAAATTTTAAATAACAAAAATTAAATTAACAAAAGGTTAGATTTTTACTGCTTTTCTAATATTTATGAAAAATTATTTTTCGTAAATATTTAATTTTTTAAATAAGTGAACTGTGAAAGTTAAATAAATTATTTCAATAATTTCTGACTGTCAATTCTACATATTATCTAGATTCAAGAAATTATTTATTATTTTTGAAAAAGAAAAAATGAAATTGAGTGCGGTTCACTTAATTAAATAATAATTATTACTAATCCTTTAAGCAAATGTGTCTAAATTATATATATATATATATATTTTAAATAAAGGTAATTTTGTCACCAATACTATTTATATCATTGTCTATATTCAAAATATTTAATTTCTTTTCTGTTTCTATTTATTCATTAGAAAAATCAACTTTTTTCTTTTTCAAGGTTTAAAAATTCATTGATAAAAGGAGGAATTCTCCCTAAACGTTTGAAGATTATTTTTTTAAAGATTTGTATTTATTTTAATTATAAAACAATCAATATTTTTTTTTCAAAATATATATTTATAAACAGTGTGTCTCAAAAAACAATGTTAATCCGGGAACAAGCTATGGCCAGTTTATGGGGGCACTGAAGTCTCAAAGTTTTCGAGTTAGGTATATACTTTTTTAAAAATTGTAAAAATCACTACCCGGAACCGAATTTTTAAATGCTGTGACTACAAATTTCCATATTTTATGATTATAATTTTTGTTACACAGCCCGTAATAACCCAGCTATTGACCACGATATAAAATAAACCCCTCTGAAATACTCTATGTATCACGCTAAATATTTCACTCAAAGAACTTAAATCTTCTTTCTAAGATTCTTCCGAAACTTAAGTGACTTATGTAGAATTTAAATTTTATAAATTAAAGGGTTTCTTTAGTCACATAAAATAAATAAATACAGTAGTTTTAATCAATTATTATTAATTTGATTGACTTAGGATACAGTCTCGGCCAACCATGGGTGATTGAAACTGTCTGGTAAATAAATCAAATAAATAATAATAATTGTAATTAATCAAATAAAGGGAGCGTAGTTTCACAGTGAATGAAATAAAACTCAAAGAGTTTTATACAAACTCAATATATTTCGGATTATTAGTTCATCATCAGGAGTTTACAGATTGAATTTATATTTAGATGTTATATTTTGCGATCGCATGTTCAAATATTATTAGTTTTTAATCTGAAAACTCCTGATGATAGACTAATAATCCGAAATATATTGAGTTTGTATAAGCCTCTTTGAGTTTTATTTCATTCACTGTGAAACTACACTCCCTTTATTTTATTAATTAATATAAAGTTTCACCTAAAACCTACACCACTTTCCTCAAAGTCAAAAAATAATAATTGATTAAAATTACTGTATTTATTTATTTTATGTGACTAAAAAAAATCCTTTAATTTCTAAAATGTAAGTAAATCTTCTTTTGTAAAATTTCCTGGTTTACTGATTCTAAATTTAAACACATACCATGCCATATAGTTTTAAAAAAGGTTCATCTTATAGGGAAGCCATTTGGCCCAGAGTCCTAATTTTAGCACACTGATTTGATTCCAGAGGGTGTAAAAACAACCCTTCTGACATATAATTAAAAGTAATCCATTCCATCTCGGATCTAATAGATGACAACCACTTATGATTTTCTTATAAAATTAAAGTCTATTTCTCTATAGGCAATTTAGACTTTGAATTTGATGATTTGAATATGCAGAGCCCAAGTCACCTTTTCCCTTATTTTTACGGATTTATTTTTCAATTTAAAGTTACATCAAACATCAAAAAGACAAGTTTTAGTATAACTATAAGCTGAGAGTAGGTATTCGGTCAAGCAATTCGCCGAGAAGAGTGTAAAAGCCGTGTTTCTATTTACTTGGCAGAGTGGGGTAACTTGTTCACCGCATTTACAGGCACTCTAATCATTAGCCAAGTCGGAATCTAGAAGTTCTGCCACTTCACCAAAAAGTCCCAAGTTTGCTGACATTGAATTAAACTAACATTGAAACAAATTAATTTATTATGAATTAAAATTTCTTATATTTAAGTCAAATTGTTTCTCTTACGTCGAAATTTTGAGATTAGTCGGTTCGGTAAGTCTCGAGGCCATGGTTTTGAAAACATTCGATTTTTTACATATTTTGTTTAGCAACGCCTGAAACATGGAGAAAATTATTTTTCTACTTTTTTAAGTAAATGAACCGCATAAGTTAAATAATTTATTAATTTATCCAGCATTTTCCATGACGCTTTTGAGGATTCGGATCATCTCCTGTCCGGAAAATGTAGGATATCTATAAATCTAAGAGTTTTATCAAAAAAGTGGCCTAAGTAAACGTTCAAGTAAATAAAATTTCCTAGACAATGAGATAAGAATCAAATTTATAGGATGAGTGATTTCCAATTTATGAAGGAAAAACTGCAATTTTTTGAAACAATGGATCATTTCTTGCCATAGAAAATGCTGGATATCTATAAATCTAAGAATTTAAACAAAAAAGTGGTCCAAGTAAATGTTCAAGTCAATAAAATTTCCTAGACAATGAGATAGGAATCAAGTTTCTAGGAAGAGTCATTTTATGAAGGAAAAACTGCGATTTTTTGCAAAAAATTGCATTTTTTAAAACTTCAATCTCATGTTAACATTATCCAATGAAGATAAAGCTTTATTCAAATTGTAGAAAATTTAATCTAGTTTAAAAATATATAGAGTCCTCTTTGTCGAAAACGTGCTGCTTCATGTTCAAAATGGGGAAAAATCGAAAAAAGTACGAATTTTAGGTATATTCAAAAGTGATTCCGGAGGCTGTTTTTTACAGGCGTTAGAACGGGTTCTACTAAACCTAAATAGATGAAATCTTTATTATTTTACTTGTAATTTAAAGAGCTTTAATTAATCTAATAGATATATTTTTGATGTGTTAAGCTGTTTTAGAGTTATTCAAGAAAAACTAAAAAAACTAAAGATTTTCTCATTTTGAGGCGGGTAGAAAAATTTCCACAACACAGATTTGGGGGAAAACTTGGGTAGTAATATTGGAGTACTAATAAGGTATTCCAGTAATAAAATATTTACCGGGAATTATTTCCTGTTAAAATCATAATCGGAATTATCGATTACGATTACTCGGAAACGTCAGTTTATAAAATAATGAAAATGTAATTCCAATAAAAATGTTTTATTCTGAATTTGTAGTTTATTTTATCTTTGAGCTGCTTTCAATCAATTTAAAATTAAAAAACTGTGAACAACTATATTTCAAATACACATTTATTACACGTAATACTTTAAGCTTTACTAGTGCTGTATACGACCACCCTGAAAATGTTACAGTGAACTTTATTATTTAAAAAAAAGGTTCCCGGCTCCTGTTGCAGGTACAGCATCAATCATTTCAGAAGACATTGCTTGACTTCGGTGATCCATTGGGAGCCGAACCTTTGAACATGGGATTATACCAACAAATCTCCATCTATCAACTATAATATAAACGCTTTGGTTTCAGCTTGTAAGTTAGTTTGAACCATATTATTGATTTATTAAGAGAAATCAATGAGGTTGTCTTCTGTCTGTTGCAAATAAAGATATACATATATATAATAAATTATATTTATATCACATTATATTATATATATATATATATATAAGTGATATAAAATATAATTTTTATTTGTTAGAGACTATTTAATGTCGAAGGTTTAACCTTCATCATCAGTCTTGTTAATTAGGATCATTTTATCAGTTATTTCTTATGGGTTCAAATACCCGATTGAATGTTTTAGTTTTTGTTATAATAATAAGCTGGTCAATTAATTTAATTTAATTAGCTTTTTGTGTGGCCAGCTTAATATTAGTTTTTGTTTTAATAATAAGCTGGTCAATTAATAAATTAATTCTCTTGTTATGTGACCAGCTTATTATTAAAACAAAAACTAATATTAAGCTGGTCACAAAACAAGCTAATTAAATTAAATTAATTAATTTGTTAATTCACCAGTTTTTTATTAAAACAAAAACTAAAACATTCAATCGGGTATTTGAACCCATAACTGATAAGATTAATCTAATAAATAAGACTGATGATGAAGATTTGGTCCCTTGATAAGTATGTAAAAACAAATTTTACAAACTCATCATTTCCCCCTCTCAATCTCTCCGACAACCCGGTAGCCATTGACGCCTCCAACAAAGCCGAAGCTTTTGCCTCATATTTCGCGTCCAACTCAAATCTGGGCGACAAAGGGCTTGAGCCACCCACATACCCCTCCAGTACTAATATAATGTCAGATACTGTTTTCAGGATACCGGCAATTCTAAAGATCATCCAGAATCTAAAGACCAAGTCTTCGGCTGGCCCTGACGAAATCCCAGCCATTCTCATTAAAAAATGCGCCCCTGAACTTGCTCCTATACGATCTAAATTATATAAGCTCTACTATAACTGCGGAATATTTCCGGAGGCCTGGAAACTAGCCAAAATCCAACCAATTAAGAAAAAAGGCGATTCTTCCAATTTAAAAAACTATCGGCCCATAGTAATCACTTCTGTCCTATCCATAATCATGGAAAAGGCCATCAACGAGCAAGTTCCACGACACTTAGAGTCGAATAAATTAATTCACGATAGGCAATACGGCTTCAGGCAGTCCCGGTCGACCGGTGACATCCTACTAGCATATGTAACTCATATCTGGAATGAAACCCTGGAGTCCGGGAATGAGATCCTCTGCGGTAGCTTTAGACATCTCAAAAGCCTTCGATATGGTCTGGCACAAAAATCTTCTTGCCAAATTGACCTCCGTCGGCCTTGCGCCGAAACTCTGCAAGTTGTTCGAAAGTTTTCTTTCGGACCGTAGAATTAAGGTTGTCATCGATGGAATATCATCTTCCTCTTTCCATACCAACTATGGAGTTCCTCAAGGATCGGTTATCTCCCCTACACTTTTTCTTATCTATATCAATGACCTTCTAAACTTGCCCTCCAATCCGGTACATTGTTACGCAGATGACAGCACCCTACATAACAACCCTGCTTTGCATAAAAACCGTGCAGACATTGCCTCTTCAATTAATTTAGACTTATGCAGATTTAAAAACTGGGGGTCCCAAAACTTAATTAACTTCAATGCAGTCAAAACTCAGTGTTGCCTTATTTCTAGGCGCGTCGACAGAAACCTCCCAAACATATCATTCGACCCAAACTCACTAGAATTTAGGGATAAAATTTCAATGCTAGGCGTAACTCTAGGGTCTGACCATTCATGGAATGACCATATCTCAACCACAAATTCGTCCCTGTCTCGAATATGGCTCTCATCTGTGGAGAGGGGCCTCCAAGCATTCTCTTGCTACACTGGATGCAATTCAGAAGCGAGCAATTAAACTAATAGGAGACCCGGCTCTAACCAACTCACTCGACTCCCTGGCTCACCGAAGAAACGTTTCTGCCCTTTTCCTGTTACTACAGATACTATCACGGTGTCTGTTCAGTCAAGCTGAAATCAATTATCCCCCTAAAGCCCTATTTACGAGAAACACGCGGTTTTCGAACGCTCAGCACCCCTTCACTGTCAAATTGGATAAAAATCGAACAGGCGCTTTCGCTAATTCTTTTATCCCTATGACCTCCAGAGACTGGAACTAGCTCCCTGCTACCATCTTTCCCGCGACTTATAACCTTCAGCTATTTAAGACCCGTATCCATAGATACCTTCGGCCCCCGCCCCACCCATAAAATTCTTTCTTTTTCTTTTCACGATGGAGGGGCCAACCTAGGCCTTTAGGGGTTGCACCATTTTGGTGTAACTCCTTCTCTCATCCTTTTCATTAAAAAAAAGGTTAAACCTTCTAAACTATAGTCTCTAACAAATAAATTATACATATATATGTACCTATGTTTATTTGAATCAAGCAGAGGACAGCCTCATTGATTTTTCTTAATGAACCATTTTTAACTTTCTGAAAAAAAAAATTTCACTTATTTTTCAATTTACCTATCGAAATACTTATATATTTATTAATTGCTCATTTTCACCTCTCTAATACTACTATTACTACCTGCTTACCCCTTTAATAATAATTGCTTTATAATTGTCATTTATTTTCCATAGGTATGTCAGCATACAATCTATCACTGTCACAAGATACCGAGAGACGTCCTGTCATCAATTACGTATTTGTATTTGAATAGGACAAAACAAACCGCCCTATATAAATAGGGAATTTAGTATTCAGCCCGCTCATTGTATATAACTCCGAATTGTATATTTTGTATAAAAAACAACAACTCTATTTGACATTTCCTTTTATTTCAATTACTAACTTCCATCCGGGTGTTTGCAATTTTTTTTTATTAAGACAAAATATATGCCAAATGAGAGCAAAAGTTTCCAAAATATATGACTCGAAAAATCCTCGCTTCTTAAAAATTAGCATAATATCAGTTTAAATTTTAATGATAAGCTAATTCAGTACAAAAGTGCAAGCTTCTAAGTCCCCAAACAGATTATTATTTGTACGTGTCAAAAATTGGACAAAATTTAAAAATGAAAATTTTAAAAATCAAAAAAAGATAAGTGTGGTCGTGGTTTTGAAAGCTTGAAGGTTGATTAACTCGAGAAAGATAGAAGAATTAGGCCAAAGTTCAATCAACTTTGAAAGAATCAAATGAGATGATGAGTTAATTCAAAATGTTTCTAATAATATTTTTACTACGGTAAATAATGTTCTTGCATTGGGGGCCTACCATAAATTACGGCATAGAGTAAGGGGGTGGGGCTTATCAGATTTGTCACAAAATGTGACAGGAGGGCCCGGGGATCTTAAAAATTTTGAAGTCACAAAAGTCAAATTAAAAATTTTCAAAAATTTTCAAATATACAATTTATAGAGTAAAAAGTGATAGTGTGACGTCACAATACAAAGGGGGCTCAATGAAAATGTGACAGAATGTTTCAGAGGGGGAAGGGGGTCTAAAAATCTTGAAACACCACCACTCCAACCTATTAAAATTTAAAATAAAATGACTCTAGAATGCTGAAATTTGCCATTCGAATAGCTTGAAGAACTAATAAAGTAAGAAATTGAAAAACTGAACTTTTCCTTCATCAGTCCTTAAAATATTCATTGTTATAATAACATAATTATAATCTTGTTAATTGAAAAAATTATGCAATAAATTTATATGTATTTCCATGAAGACTACCTCAATAGTAATTTTGTATTCTACTAGCTGCAAGTCTGTAAAAAAACGGCCAAGTTTGATTAATAAAAACCATTTGCCCAAAAAAGTAGTGAGATCTAATGTGCTGCCAAGTTCAACATCATCAATTTAGTAAATGAGTCGAGAATATAGAAACTGCAATTAAAACGCATGCTTTTCATTTTACAAGTCTATTTATATTTATTGATTCATTTTTTAGTTGAAATTATGCTCTTGCTGCCAATTATGATCTCATGAGTTATTAACTTAATTCATGACTTACATTACAATGCGTAAAAGCCAAGTTTCAGGAAAATAATTTCAACTAAAAATATGAAATCAATAAATATAGATACGCACGTAAATAAAAATCATGTGTTTTAATTGAAGTTACTATATTCTTAACTCATTTACTAAATTGACTATGTTAAACTTGGCAGCACATTAGATTTCACTACTTTTTTGGCAAACGGTTTTTCTTACTCGAACTTGGCCATTTTTTACACAAGTGCTTTTGCTGAGGTATATGAGTAAAAATCTTTAATATAGATACATAATATTCCTGTTTTTACTTTATTTTATTTCATTAAATTTTAAATTAAATATGGATTAATAAATTTTAATTATATATGTCAAAAAAATATTATGGCGAACATTTTAGTTAATTGAACAAAAAAATATATCAAAAAACGAGCGAATATGTGTATATCATGAATTTTGAAAACAAAAGCTATCACATAAATAAAGACATTATTACTTTTAAATATTACATACATATTTTCAGCATTCGTTCCTGACAATCATATTATTTATTTTATATTTTTGTTTCGTTTTCGGTTGGGATGAATAAAAATGAAATCTCAACAAAAATTCTTATAAATAAAGTGACTTTTAAGCAGGGAAGTTTGTTTTTCAGATTATATATTTTCGAAATCTTTATTTAATAAGTATAAATGAGCAGAGTGACAAAACGGAGTTTATTTTTAATAGTACAACTGACATATGAGAGTCGGGGAGAAAAATAAATTGAGTATAATCATTTAAAAGCAACAGTCGTAGGTAGAAATTCCTTTCTAAACTTGTCTAGGAAAAGTATTTATTTGTAATTTTAGCGCTTTATAATTTAAGGGCATTTTTTTTAATGGAACATAAGATTTATGAAGAATTAACATAATAGAAATTATTCTCATTGCTTAAATATGTTTCTTATTATTTACTAATTTGGCCGGTATGAAATTAGTAGATGGCACCACTTGATGGAAACGCCTGTATTTAGACAACCTGACTAGACGAAGTATTGGAACTAGACGGCAAGTATGGTAACAGGCAGCTACGAGACTCATATTGAATGACTAAATAAAATTCAAATTAATATATTGTAAGCTTTTAATACTGAGTATTCCCCCCCCCCCGAGGTAACCGAGGTAAATTCGTTTTGATGGTACTATAACAATCGAACAACAAACTTTTGTTAAGAGACCAGCTTACTGTAATAACAAAACGAATTTACCTACATTGGATCGGGTATTTGAACCCTTGAGAAATGCCAGTTAAAATATTTATATTTAAAAAACTGATGATAATGAAGGTCAAACCTTCGAAACTATAGTCTCAAACAAATAAACTATAATAAAACATTTATATTAATTTTATATATATATATATATATATATATATATATATATATATATATATATAGTAGGGTGGTCTTTATTTTGGGTATTTTCGAATTTTTGCGCGGACAAGGGCTCATATGGTTCGAAATAAATAAAAAAAATATCCCCCAAGTTTCAAGTCTCTATCTCAATTATAACTTTTGCCCTGTGATGTAGGTTTCTCATCTAAATAACATGGGGTTTTTGGCATTAAAATATCAATTTTTTTATTCAGGCCAAAGTAATGGTTCAAAAAATTTGACACTCTGTATACTTTATCCTTATAATACTAGCTATACATAAGAATTATTACAGATTTTTAGCTATTATAATTTTGGAGTTACAGCTAGGTAAAATACTGAGCTATATCTTAGTGTTACTAAGTTATAGACTAAAATTATAATAGCTAAAAATCTGTCAAAATTCTGAGAGACACTTACTAATATAAGAATAAAGTCTACAGAGTTTCAAATTTTTTGAACCATTACTTTGGTCGGAATAAAAAATTGAACTTTCAATGACAAAAAACCCCATGTTATTTAAATTTTTTTTTATAATTTTTCTAATTAATATAACAAAGAATAATTGCTATATCAATGAGAATTGTTTTTGACCGCGCTTATTTGAAAAAGATATTTATTTTATTGATAGCGTAATCCGCAGTAGTCTCGCGATAAATATCTTGTTCAAATAAGCGCGGTCAAAAACAATTCTCATTGATATAGCAATTATTCTTTGTTATATTAATTAGAAAAATTAGAAAAAAAATTATTTAAGATCATTATTTCAAGTTAGAAATATATAAGTTCAAATATTATTTTCACTCAATATTTGACAAAAATTCCCTATATTTGATTCGCGATTGAATCAAATGTAGAAAACATTCGATTAATCCATGTTATTTAGATGAGAAACTTAGATCGCTGGGGGCACAGGTTATAATTGAGATAGGGACTAGAAACTTGGGATATATTTTATTTTATTTATTTCGAACCATATGAGCTCTTGTCAGCATAAATATTCGAAAATAACCCAAATACGGACCACCCTAATATATAGGTAGATACTAGATATAGGTAATGCGTTTATTTGCATCAAGCAAAGGACAACCTCATTGATTTCTCTTCATAAATCAATAACTCTGCTTCTCTTGGCAAAGGAAAATCTTTTCAATTAATTCTCTACAAATTCATATTTTCCAATTTCTTTTTTTTATAAATTGAAATACTTGATCTCTATTCAATGACAACGAATTTTTTATTAATTTCAATGGAATCTTTAATATTTCTTTAAATACAAATCCTCCCTCGAGAAATCTCTATAGATTTTCCATTTGCATAATTATTATGAAATTAATAGGTATGTAATTGAAAGTTCCTGGATGAATTATTGGAGATATTCGCTGAGAGGGAAATATTATCCCGCGAAGAGAGACAATGGGACGGGACTTGCGGTTATCTCCAATTCATAATTTATTATTATATTAATTTTCATATTGATTAATCCTAATCGCTTCTGCATATTTCACGTTAATTTCAATTCTTGTAATCACATACAATTATTATTTCATAAAAGAGATGTTAACTATTCAATAAAAAACATATAACTCACGACTTTCACCTAAATTGTCTCTTTATTTCATTATTCATCAAAAATAAATATTATATAAAAATTGAACTTACAAATGAAGAATGAAGTAGAGTGAGGTTCACCTGAAACAAACAAGAAAATTATTTATTAGTAAAATAAGATAAAATAAATATACCAGTCAAATATCATTTAAAAATAAGATTCCTATAGATCACCGGTCGGCAATCTATGGTCCAAGGTACACCGGGGCTCCCTAATTTTAGTGATTAGCAAAGAAATTCAAATATTATTTAAATTCACTGAGCTCATTTATTATAATTTTTAAGGTAGTTGTATCGCGACAATACTAGCAAAAAGTTAATGCTATAGTATATAGAACAGATTTATAATTCATAAGCCCAAAACTTTTTGCTGTTTATGTACCACTACTAGCCAATCCCGTGTTCGTTTGATACATCTGGCAACACTGTCCCAGCTTATATCTATTTTATGATATAAATTTTAGATAAAGTACATTATAAAGGAAGATTTATAAAACAAAAAGTTTTTAATAAGCGATTGAAAGCTGTTGCGACAATGGCTGAAGCGAAAAAACATCAAAAAAATTACTAAAGTTAACCCACTTTTTAGGTTAAATAAATGCGTTGTTGCCAGCTGGTTTTTAGTGTAAATATTTCATTATTTATTTATTATTATCTCAGAAACTGAGTTGTAACTATGAATTAAAATTTTGTTAAAAAATGTATTAGTTATTGTTTAATGTTGGTTTAGTTTTTTATAACAATGGTAAGAAGAATTTCTTAATTATAATTAAAAATGTATGTAAACTTTCCGATATCCCATATAGTGCAATGTATAAGAGTCTGAAAAACTCTATCTTTGGAATTTAATATCGCCGGAACTATATTGTTCATAAATTTCGTTTTGCACCAATCGATGCAGAATTATTTAAATAATAATCTATCTAAATTTCAAAAAAATCCTAAGAAAACCCATATGGTGAAACAACTACCTTAAGTAAAAAATAAATTTTGTTTTAGTTCTATTGTTATATGTAAAATAGAACAAGAATGTATTATTGGGAATTTGTAACAAAAACTACTGTGATTTACAGAACTTCAGCCTCCAAGGCGCAAATAGAAAAAGTAACAAACCGAATGAATGCAATTAAACAAGTTTTTAAAATTAATGAATAGGAAAATATTTATTTACATCAAGCAGAGAAAAACCCCAATGATATCTCGTTATATAACATTTTTTAAATTTTAAATGATTTAGTCACGAAAAAATTATACTGCTAAACAAAAATTAAAGAAAAATTTGTAACCATAAACCTATCAATGGATTCGAGTAGTTTTTTTTATACGCTGATTATCATTACAACAGGTCAGAGTTTTGAGTTATTATTGGTCAAAACGACTAAAAAGGCCATTTTGACCTATTTTTGAGTCCCATTAGATATTAAACAGCAATATTTAAAATCAAAATATTTTATTGACGTAATAGAAAACAGCTTCCTCTTTGATTTTCAAATAGCCAATTGTTCGTAGGTGAATTAAAACTCGAGTTATAACTAAAAAACTTAGACCATATGTTTTTATCTATGTTTATATTTATTATCCTTTATAATCATGTAGTTTTTTGTTTTAGTTATAACATAACTTTTAATTGAGCTAAAAACAAGTGGTAATTGAAAATCAAAGAGGAAGCAGTTTTCTATTATACAGGATGGGGCATAAAGTTCTCCCAAATTTTGAAAAGGTATAAAAAATGAAAAAATTTAACTAGGAAATAACTGAATATATTTAAAAAAAAACATAAAATATATATTTTTTTTAATGTGTTTTCGACGTTAAATCAGACAAAAAATGGGGGGGGTCAAATATAAAAATTCTAGCCTTTTCGACCAAACTCAACCAAATTTTGTATACTTATTCTGTGGACACCCAGAAGACTAGAAATGCAAAAATTAACCACTCAAAATGGAGGGAGGAGGGTCAAAAATGAAAATTCTAGCCCTTTTGGCCAAACTCAACCAAACATTAGGCTAAAATTTTCAAAATTTCGTCGAAAAGGCTATAATTTTCAAAATTTCGTCGAAAAGGCTAGAATTTTCATTTATGATCATCTTCCCCCTATTAGTTTTTGCATTTCTAGCCTGCTGGGACCCACAGAATATGTATACAAAATTTGGTGGAGTTTTGTCAATGGTAGAATTTTCATTTTTGACCCCTCCCCCCACATTTTTTGTCTGATATAATGTTTAAAAAACATTTAAAAAAAAATATTTTATGTTCTTTTCAAAAAATATATTCCAGTCTGCTAAGAGCCGTCAATGCGAACGGTCGTGGCTAGAGGCATCCAATATTATCAAAGTGTTTCTCTTTATTTCTGGACTAAGATCTTTGGCAGCGGAGCGATAGCACGCAGATAAGCATACCTCTTGCTTACTTTTTATTTTTATAATAATAATCATTTATTTGTGTTTGTTTTACCTATATAATCTATTCTTGTATAGAAGAAGACATTCATAAAAATGAAATGCCCTGAGGGGTCTCCCCCTCAGGGTATCGTAACTCTATAATAGATTTTTGTGATAATGAATATCGAAATACCGATACTGGACCATTTTTCATTTTCTTAGAAAAAAAATCACAATTAAATATTTTATCGATAAAGATGGAAATGAAATTCTCATAGATGAAGATACTCTACTTGGAGATATTGATGAAATCAAATCCAAAACAATATCTAAACCTATCCACCCAATGGTGTTTGGTAAATTTATTTACCAAAATATGAATAAATTCAACCACTCAATCCTTGGAATCTCACAAATAAACAAATTCAAAATTAGAATCCAGTTCCAAACCTCAACTGATGCAAATGCATTCATTAAAGACCCCATATTGGAAAATTCTGAATACACCGGATATATTCCCTTATTTTTTACTACTAGAATAGGAGTAGTTAGAAACTATCCTCAGGAATTAGATGCAAATGATTTCCTAGAAAATTGCTTCTGCACTTCTCCTTATAAAATTCTTAAAGCGGAGAGGATGAACCGTTTGTTGAATTCCAAAGATAATAATAATCCTCAACTATTACCAACGAATTCAATTAAAATTACATTTGGCAGCCAAATACTTCCTTCTTATATTTGTATACATTCCGTCAGATGCGAAGTTATTCCGTTTATTCCTAAGCCTCCAATATGCAAAATCTGCTGGCGCTTTAACCATGTTTCCAGGAATTGCAGAAGCAAAAAACCTAGATGCAAAGCCTGTGGAGCGCTTGACAATCATGAGCTTGATCGCTGTCCCATGAAAGACAAGCCTATTTGTATAAATTGCAAAAAGGATCATTTTTGTTCAGAACTCGACAAATGTGAAGACTACTCGAGACATAAAAAAATTAGAGAATTGATGGTTTTAAAATGCTACTCTTATAAAGAAGCACAAGACACAATAAAATACAAACCATTTTCAGATGCTTTTGCATATGTCCCTTCTAAACCCTTTACCTATGATATGGAAAGTTTTCCTTCTTTAAAATCTAATTTTAATTCTAATAATTCAAACAAGAAAAGAACTATTCAACCAAATGAAAATAATGAGATAAGCGAGAGAAGGCATGTTAAAATTAAATATAAAAGAACTGATAAAGTTCCCCAAACCAAGCCCTCGCCAAATTTTATATTACCTAATGAACAAATTAACACATGCACATCTCCGTTGCCTGCGAATCCTTATGGACCCAGGCAGCAAGACATTAGAAATGATTTAATGTCTAAAGATAGAGATGTAGATATGACTTCTCCGAATCCAGTTGAAAAATTTCAAAACAATCATATAATTATTAATAAATTCAATTCTGAAGAAATATCAACTAATACTCTTCCGAAAAGATAACAAAAATAAATAAAAAATAAATAAATGATTAAATATATTTATATATACCTATACTATATTAAAAATTACACGAGAAATTATTTTATTATTATATAATTTGTTTAAAAAGCTATCTCATAAAATTTTTATATTATGTATGACTAATGTTCTACCATCTAGTTTGTTACATACCCTTTGATTTATTGAACTCTGTAAAAAAAAACATTGTAATACTTTCTTCATAATGTAATGTATATATATTTATGTAATTTTATGTATTTTGTTTGGCCTAATGACCTAATGTTCTCTGTAACAAGGTTATATTTTAATAAAAAAAAAAAAAAAAAAAAAAAAAATATATTCAGTTTTTTCTAGCTTAAATTTTTTAATCTTTACACCTCTTCAAAATGAGGGAGATCTTTATGCCCCACACTGTATTATGTCAACAAAATATTGTGTTTACAAATATTGCTATTTAATATCTAATTGGAATTGAAAATAGGTCAAAATGGTCTTTTTTGTCGTTTTGACCGATAATATCTCCAAAACAAGAGCTAATCGGTAATTTTTATGGTGATTTTTGAATTCAGCAGGTGGAATCAGCTATTTTTGGTCCCGAAACATCTTTATTGTTAGCCAGTGTTATTAAATTACCCAAATTTGCACTGAGCATACTGCGTCTTGAAAATATGTGTTTACTTTTTCCTCTGATTTTTATAATAATTTTTCTATTAATTAATTTTAATCACTTATCCATTAATCGACATTAATTTTCCTTTCTGTAATTACACACAATAATTATCATTGCTCTGATATAGGGTGCAATATCACAGATACCAACTGTTTAATAAAAAAAAGGCAAAAAGAGAGGGACAATATCAGATGAGATGAGGTTGTGACATGACTTTGCAATTAGCAGTTAGTAACAATCAGTTGGAGTGTGGAATTAACCCAAAATGGGTTGTTGTTGTTTATTCATTAATCCCCTGTAAATTTCCAACGCTCGCTCGCTTGCGTGTTGTTTTCTATTTATTTATTAATGTTCTTCGTTAACGTTCGTGATGGCTGTGTATTAAGAAATTTTTAACTTTCGACAGTTTTCAGATAAAAGAAAAAAAAAACAAAAAAAAAATACAACGAAAAAATCGACGTTCTTTTTTTGTTAAACTTGTTAAATTTTCAATTAGTAGTTATCTTGTTGGGGAAACTTTTGGCAAAAGTAAATAAAGGTTTTTAACTAGAAATTAAGATTTAATCAAGACTAAAACATTGTGTAATGCATTAACTAATTTTCATAATTAATAAAAAATTAAACAAGAAATTTTCTCTTCGATCTTGGGTAGTTATATATTAAAAAAAAAATACTTTAAAGTTAAAAACTTAAGTTCATCAGTAATTGAAAAGAATTTGTTTTGTCTCGAAGTGCAGAGTTGTTTAATATTCATAAAGAAAAATAAACTTGTACATATTTATTATCTATAACGAATATAAATATCATTCTATCTATCTAAAATTTATTTGTTAAAGACTATATATAGTGCTTTCGAAGATTTTTCTCTCATCATCATTCATTTTAATTAGAAATATTTTATATGTTATTTCTTATGGATTCAAATACTCAAATTATTAATTTTTTTTTTTTTTAAACCAATTATTTTACATTAATTAATGTATACATTGTATTTTTGATTCGATTCCGGAGATTACTTCTCCACCATCGAGTGTCCTTATTCATCTTTAGTCCTTGTTTTTAATAAGAGGAAAAATCTAATTAGATAAAAAAAACTCTTTTCCGATAATTATTTCAATTCCATTATTCCCCAATTGGTAATCAACCTATTGCCCATCAATCAATTATTCTTTTCAATTATTAATTTTTATGACAAGCTCACTATTATCATGCAATCGGGTAATTGAACCCATGAGAAATAAGAGATAAAATATATTTTTTAATTAATAAGACTAAATGATGAAGACTTAATCTTCAAAACTATACTCTTTAACAAATAAATTATATATATATATATATGTTAACGTTGGATGAACATTCCAAATAAAAATTTATTATTGAATATTCGAACAAAATTCATCTGTTTCGATTCCCCTAAGAATGAGACAGATGGACTTTATAGCATATATATATATTTATATATATATCTATATTCATTATAAACAGGTATAGTTTATCAAGCATAGGTCAATCTCATTGATTTATATTGTTTTTTACTTTTATTGCTTATGGTGTATGAAACACTCCCAATTTTTATAGAGAAAGCTCCCTTTTAAATGGAAATTTTTAAAAAGAGCTACTTTAAAAAGGAAATATAAAACAGTTATAAACAAATAAATATTTTGAAAATAGACAATGATATAGATTGACTTGGAGATAAAATTTCCTTAAAAACTTGAAAATGAAAAAAAATATATAATTTTTTTATAAATACCAATTAGAAAAACAATCCATTTTTTGAATTTTTATTAATAGAATTTTTTAAAATATAATCTAAATATGTAGAATTAGCATAAGAAATTATTGATTACATTATTTAACTTTCTCGGCTCAAATTGCTTTAAGAAAAAAATTAAAACTAACTATATACTAAATAATTAAAAATTATTTTATTTAAAAAACAGAAGACTCTCTCATTTTATTTTATTTTTAACCTAAAATAAAAACAATTCTGTTACCATCGACAGTGAAATCTTTTATTCAACTAATAAAACTAACGTTTAAAAAATAATTTGTCGAAAACATATAACGTCGCTGATCTTAGAAAACCTCGTAAGTCCGATTTTTGGTCGAATACTTATTATACGTTTATACCGACCAACTTTTCACGGCGCATCTGTCTATTGGAACCTTATTATTCTATTCCAATTTAATTTCGCGCTACGGATAAATAATAAATTTTGCATTGTATTTGTTTGTATTCGTGTTTAAAATGATTTTTCTTGTTTTCTGGCAAGCAAGAATTTAGAACTTACGAGGATTTTGTAGGATCAGCGACGATAAGTAACTATACTTTACCGTAAATAGTAAAAAGCCGCGAAAAGGAAAAATGAATTTTTGTTGTTTAAAATTTCGATAATTTTTAAAATTAATTTAATATCTTTGACTTTTCCAATCCCACTAATTTACTACTGTATTAAATTCCATAATTTGAATTATGTGATACTCTAAAAATCATTATTACTAATTAAAGAATTGTATTTCTTTTGAAGTTTTTCTATTTGAGAATGTTATTATCTAAGGGTGCAAATACACTACTAGAGAAACTCTAGGTAGAAGAGACTGTCCGCTAATCAGATTAAAGTGAGCGTGGCCACAAGTGCAGTTTATTCCAATTGATTTGAAATAAGCGGCACTTATGCAACGCCTACGTCATTCTGATTAGCGGTCAGTCCTTTCTAGCTAGATTTTCTGTACACCTTAATAAATAAGAGGTTAAGCGGTTCTTTCATTAGAATCTGACCAAGGAAAATTACTAAAAATGGCGTGGATAGAATGATCGCTCTTCCTTTAGAACTGCCAAACTTATTTCGGACTATTAAAAATTAATCTCTTAATTTCTAACATTCTAGAAAAGACCATTTTCACTGTTCACTTGAACTAAAATAATACTTGTTAGAGGAAGAGAAAATATTTAATTAATTTTCACTATAATTCAGGGAAAAATTATATATAGAATTAGTTAATGATTTTTTTGTTTATATTTAAATTCTAATATTTCAATTTTTTTTAACTCACTCTAAAAAGATCGTGAATTCTTAAAATATTTTCTATAGAATCCTTGAATTTTAACCTCCTATTATTTCAAATCTATATGTCTTCATTATTCCTTCAGTTGAGCGTATTTTATTAAGAGTAGATTTTTTATGAAACATATAAGAGAGGAATGGAGAATTAACATAATAGAAATTATCCTTATTGCTTAAATATGTTTTTAATTATTATTTAGCAATCTAGAAAATTATTTATTAGTAGGTGGCAGAACTTGATAGTAACGCCTGTATTTAGACAACCTTACTAGACGAAGAAACGAATTTTTCAGGCTTTGATTAAAGACGACAGATGCCAGGCAACTATGTATATCATTGAATGACTATAATTAAATAAAATTAATATATTGTAAACTTGTATAATACTGAACAATACACAATTTTTTATTAATTATTTGCCAATAATAAATAAATAAATAGTCATCACAATAAAAAATAATTATTTAAGTTTAACTTCTTATGCGAGCTCGGATTTTTCCGGCGATAAGTATTTAACGCAAAAATGAATGAAAAGTTTAAAAATTTTACAAAAAGTCAAAATTTTCTAAAAAATGAAAATTCAGTTTTTCAAGAAATTCAAAATTTTCAAAAAAAAAAAAATGCATGATAACTTCCATGATGTTGGAGAATTTTTTCACTCGATATGATTAATAGTAGAGATGATATTCAACAAAAGCAGGAACAACAATAACTCAGTTTTTCCAAGAAACCTCAATAAAATTGATTAGAAACATTTCATATTTTAGTTAGCTCAATCCAGTTATTATTGTAGATTTAATACAAACATTATGAAAGTTAACGACGAATGATAATGCGGTATCTTAACTGTGTAATTATAATAAATATGAATATAATGACTAGAAAGAAATTAATACAAATTAATATACTGTCGACTCTCGATAATTCGAATTTTTTGATAATTGGAACTCTTCAGTTGTTAACTTCGCTAAATCAAAAAAATGCTGTATATTTTTATATGTTCGATAACTCGAAATCCTTTTTCTAATAAGAGGGAGAGAACGTTCTATAATTTGAACTAGGCCACTTCCCCTCTTTTTAATTCGAATTTTTCCTAGCAATCTTTACTCCTAATTTTCCAATTAAATATGTAATTGTTTTGTTCTTTTTTTGTCGTTTTCATTATTTTTACTTTTTTACTTGAGGCTATATATAAAAAGTAGTTAACTCATACATATTTTCAAAAATATAATAAAAACGCTTAATAATTCGAATTTTTTTAATCATTGATCATATCATCAGAACTTGACCAAATTAATATGGGACTACCCCTAAGGCACCCCCTTTCCAATAAAAAAAGAATCATCGAAATTATCAGTTAACATAGACACACAAAAAAATTCAGTCGAATTGAGAACCTCCTCCTTTTTTGAAGTCGGTTAAAAAAAAACTCAGGGAACGCAGTGTTGGTTGATAGTGGGACATTTTGTTAAATTATATACTTCAATCAAATGAGTAGATGAATAAGGCCAATTTAATCAACTAATTTGATTAAAATATAGTCATGAAGCCCGGAGTTGTTATTTTTGAAAAGAATTTCATCTAATTTTCAAAAATAAAACACTCAAATGTTTATATTATATACTTCAAGCTCAAACTCATTATAATTTAACAAATTAATATGATAAATGCAAATACATTTTGTAAATAAAAATTAACTACTGTTTTTTATAAATAAAAAATACATATATACTATTCGATACAGGGTGATTCACGGTCGATGGCACGTTAGAAGTTTATGGAAAACGGAACACAGAATTTTTCTGAAAATTTAGCACTTTACATTTTCTTACCTGTTCTATCCTTCTAAAATATTTTCAGCATTGCGACGTTTCGGCTTCCATCGCAACTCCATAGCAACTTTATTTTTTTAAATGCAACACCCCGTATATTAACACATTTTTAGAACCGACCTTTTATTAAAATACTTTTTTGTTAATATACCTATCTCTATCGGTTTTGGAGATAAAAAATAATTTGTGTTAAATATGGTCCAAAACATGACCCTAATTAAACTTAAATAAATTAGTGCTCTCCATTCATGAAAAGTTGATATTTTAGTGGTAGTTTAGACACAGCCTACATATTTAATTTATGCCAAAAAATCGACGCCATATCATACAGGGTGTGCTAAAATTACTATTATTTCCGTTATTCATAAAAGGGTTCAAAAGTTTGTTTTTTCAAATGAGACCTCCTATATATTACTCAATAAATTGAAAGACGAAGAAAAATGCTTTAAGATGATATATCATATCCCTATACTTAAAACATCAAATTTTCTTAATAAAGGTGCTTTTTCGTGAAAAATTACTTTTTAATGAATTTAATTTTAACTAACCATGGCAATATCAAGGTTATGACAGTTTGTTGACTATTTATAAGAAACTTATAAGGTTTATTGACGGTGTTCAAAAATATTTAAAAAGAACTTCGTTTTAATAATCTATATTTGCGATCATTTTGGGAGATTTTTTTGAACACCGTCAATAAATTCTTTATAAGTTTCTTATAAATAGTCTACAAACTGTCATAAGCTTGGTATTTCCATGGTTAGTTAAAATTAAATTCATTAAAAAGTAATTTTTCACGGAAAAGTGTCTTTATTAAGAAAACTTGATGTTTTAGGTATAAGGACATGACATATCGTCTTAAAGCATTTTTCTTCGTCTTTCTTTCAATTTATTGAGTAGTATACAGAGAGTCTCATTTGAAAAAAAACTTTTGACCCCATTTATGAATAACGGAAATAATAGTAATCTTAGCACGCCCTGTATAATATAAAGTCGATTTTTCGGCGTAAATTAAATACTTCGGGTGTGTCTAAACTACCACTAAAATATCAACTTTTCATGAATGGAGAGCACTAATTTATTTAAGTTTAATTAGGGCCATGTTTTGGACCATATTTAACACAAATTATTTTTTATCTCCAAAACCAATAGAGATAGGTATAGGACTGACAATATTAACAAAAAGTATTTTAATAAAAGGACGGTTCTAAAAATGTGTTAATATACGGGGTGTTCCATTTAAAAAAATAAAGTTGCTACGACTTTTCGATGGAAACCGAAACGTCGCAATGCTGAAAATATCTTAGATCGATAGAACAAGTAAGAAAATGTAAGGTGCTAAATTTTCAGAAAAATCCTATGTTCCGTTTTCCATAAATGTCTAACGTGCCATCGACCGTGAAACACCCTGTATATGAAAATTTCTCACTTTTGTAATCACTGCTTCTCCTTTACTATATTCACATATATCGCTTTACGGCTGCATAAAAATTACAGTTTCATCGATAATCACGAGACTAATGAAGTTTTATTTTTATTTTTTAATGATTAGAGAATCCACCATTAAACTACTTGATATGGATTGAATCTACAGGGATCGCCCATATTTATATTATTTTTGACCTTATTCGGAATGAATGAATATTACTGCACATATTCCGCTCGCTGGATTACCACAAGACGAGAATTCCTCAGCTTCTCTCTCTTTCTCTGTCCATTATTAGAGCCAACCTCATGTTGTACACACCCGATTATCCAAGTTTACGAACAAGGAATTCGCTGTCCAACTTTTGCAGAGAGAGACGTGCCAAATACCGTTGCCCAGGGATTTGCCAATTGTCTAATGGAGGATCACTTTAATTTGATTGCTTTACTTTTATAGAGTAATCGATTTACACAGAGATAGAAGTGCGTCAAGCTGTCTGATAAATTGTCAATGTTAGTTCTCGAACAACTTTCTTCATTTGAACATATTATTTACTCAGGGTTGTCCAATCCACTGCTCAGCGTACTATGAATGCGACCCTATCCATATAAAACATAAACTTTATTAAGACATTTGGATTTGGACGTACTTAATAGAAAACGTACCTGATAAAATTTGTCCTGATAAAAACAGGCGATTTTTCCAAAATAAGCATCTCATTAGCTAGATTCATAGAAAAATTGGAAAAATACTGAAAAAGATTTAAATAATAAATTGATTTTTAAATTTTAAATTTAAGATTCGATTTCAAGATTTCAGAATCCAGTGCGATAATTAATCGGATCATTTTTAAGTGTGTTTTCAAACAAGTTTTTTTTTAATATACCTAATTGTTATAATCAAAATTCATTAATAATATTTATTAATTCTACTACAAATCTCAAAAAAACTATTGGATATATTTTTGAAAAGTTGTATAAATTCTTGAAATAATATTTTTAGGGTTCCGTTTAAAAAAGTAAAACGGGAACCATTAATTTCGATACAATGTTTGTTTGTCCATCTGTCAGAGTGTATTGTTGCCCTTTAAACAAATATGATAAAAATTTGAAATTTCGAAATTAGATATGTATTTTTCTCGATTATCAAAATTCGTATGAAAATCCTAAATGATTGTTTTTGGGAGGATTGAATTTTATGTAAAGAATATTTTTTATAATAGCGTGAGGTATCACTGTAAAGTTCTAATTAGGCAAAATTAAGTTTTTTTTTGTTGAGGGAAAATGGTGTAGGATGTTGGTGAAACATATTAAATAAATTATTTTGATTATTTATGTCCATCGATTAAATTAATAAGTTGTAGGGAAATAAGGACAATAGCTCATGCAAATATTTTTTATTTTATTCAACGTTTCGTCAACTTTGTTGACTTTCTCAGGAGCTCAAACAAATTAACTTCTTTGCATATTTGTCATTTTATAAATATTCATTCTTAGGAAATACATATAGGCACAGATTGAAAATATTTCCTATTTAAATCTAAATAGGAAATATTTCGAAATGTTGGCATAAAATAAAAAATATTTGCATAAGCTATTGTCCTTATTTCCCTACAACAACTTATTAATTTAAATTGAGTAAAGTAAAGAAAATTAAGTTTATTTTTAATTTATTTTGATATAAAATAAATTTGTGGAAGAGATCCAATATTGTCTATTTTAGATTATTTTTATAAATGTCGGCCTTTAGAAATAAGTAAACCTTAAATTATGAAAAATTCCACAAATTCACTCATTCACTCCTTATCAACGATAAATAAGCAGAACGATATCATATCGTCAGTATTTTGGAAGATAGAATCATTTCTCTACAGCCTGCTGTTCTGCGCTGGGCGAGACTAAAGCCTGCTGTACACGAGGCCTTTTCCTCTACCTGTTTTCGGGATGGGAGCTCTCTGTTTGCAATTTGGAGGCCTGTCGGGATTGAAATGACGTCACAGCTGGCTGTATTTCTGGCTAGCTTGCTTGATTTAAAAGATAGGGCATGTAGGTACTATTTTCTGGCTTAGTCCTGGGTAGCCATTTTCTAGCAGCACGCAGACAAAAAATTATTAAAACAAGCCTCGTGTGCAGCGACCTTAAGTATTTTATTCACAGAGAGATCTGCTATTCACCAAGCAATATACTCGTATACATATATATTAGTTACGGGATCCTCGTTATTCGAGTCCAACTCGCACTTGTCTGGCTTATTCCTGTATTAATAACGAATAAGTTTAAAAGTAAATAAAAAAAATAATGTTTATTTCTTTCTAATTGCCAAGAGAAAAAAGCAAAAAAACAAGGACCATTTATCTTATTTAAAAAATAAATACCTACTTTATTCTTTATGAGCAATTAAGTTCATAGAGCTGATATTTATTATAGGTTATTACAGGGTAATAATATAGTCCATTGAGTCAAATAATATGACTGAATATGAAATATGAACACTATAATAGGCATAATTTTTTAATAAAACAAAAAAATAAATAAATAAATAAAAATAAATGGACTGGATCCAAAATATTTTTATTTATCCTTTAAGAGACATTTATAAATATTCAAAGAATATTCCGGTTTGTTATTTGAAAATTTTAAATCTTCCCGAACCCGTTCGAAACTTGGCAACGCTGAGTAGTTGCCTATATATTTATTTATTTATTTTTATCTAATGATTAGTATGCAAGAAGTGCAACACCTTAAGTCAAGAGTAATGTTCGCATCCATAAGAAAGAACTGAACATGCAACCGTCGGGTCGGAGGTAATTAGAAAAGAATTCTAGTTTAGTTTAGTGAAATAAAAGATAAAAACGATTCGAGAAAACTTTAGTTTTCGATTTTATTGAAAATTTTCAATTTTTAATTAAGTATTATGTACCTGTAGATTCAATATTCTCGCAATGAGTTGGAAGATTTTTTCAATATTTTGAAAATAAAATTGGAGGAAAAAGTGAAGTTTTTTGAAGACTCGGTACGCTGTTTGGAGTTTCGGTGAATTAATAATTTTAAATGATAAATATCTAAATTTGATATTATTATATATTTCGATTTTATATTTTCTTACCTAGAGTCAAAAAAGGCCGTTTCTAGAATAACAGAAATTAAGAAATTAATTTCTACTAGTCTGAACAAAAGGTCTGGACTTTTATTTATTACCATTTGGCATTCTTGCAATGCTTTAAGGACGTTCCCTAATATAGCTCAGATGTAGTTCCCTCTTTCCCCTACTCTCACATGCGCAGAAAGGCAAAAATATTTCCACTGCGTCGTTTCTTGGATCTGGCAACATTGCATTCTTACCGACTCTAAAAGACAAAGAATAAAAAAACACTTTCTGAAACAGCTCAATGCGTAATTCCAGATGAGAACAGTATAGTTAGGTTGAGTGAATTAGCTAAAAATCTCAAATGCACCAGTTGCAGAAGTTTTTTAGATATCGATGGATAAATTGAGTGATTTTAGTGCGACGTTGCCAAGTCGCCATCTCTTACTATCCATGCCATGATAAAAAAATGAAAAACATCAAAAGTACCTAACTTTTAACATTTTTCATATAAAACGAATACCGCTTGATACAATTATTTTAGCAGGAAAATATTTTTTATATCTTCAGTTAATGATTCTCAGCTTTTAAAAATAAAATCAAGAAAATTACGATTGTTATTTAATGAAACAGTCGTTTTAACATCAATTGGGATAGGGTTCGCGTGTTAAATATGCAAATTTCAATGGAAAATATTTATAAATTTAGTACCCCAAGGACTATTGAAAAAATTCTACGTATAAAGGACACTTACAAATATGTGTATTCCAAGTTTTAAAAGGATAGCAAGAAAATCGATTTATTAGAGAATGTCCTTAACTCAAAAGTAATAGATATCATTCTAAAATATCTATTTATTAAATAACAAAAAAGTGAAAAATTATTTACTCTATAGACGCTCTTATAAGAAATTAAAAATAAATTTAAATATAAATTGTTCATTTAGGCCTATATTATAAATCCATCGTTTTAAAATCACATCAAATAATTATGTTTTCTGCATTTTGAACCAGAAATTTTAAATCTAGAAAGCCTAAAATCTAATCATTTATTCGCATTGAAATCATCGCAAACATTTTAGCACAAGAACGAACTTTCTCTTTCTTAATTGACAGTGTTATCTGAATCCAGACACACAGACAGACACACATACAGAAAAATAATAATAGAAATTATTTTTCTCCGTATTTCAGACATTTTTAAACAAAATGAGTAAAAAAAATTGAAAATATTTCCGTGAATTTAATATTTTTTTTGCAACGAAATTTTCTCTGAGAGAGACGGACTGGTAGAAATTTTAATTGAAGGTAATGGAAGGCAGCCCAGGGGTAGTGAGGAAAGAAAAATTAACACATATCAAATAAGGTGTAATTTATTGGAATCCTTCCTCCTTTCCTTTCAAACCGACGTTTAGGAGGATTTTCCCTCCTTCTTCAGGGTTTCAAAGGGTCAATGAATGAAACAAATAAAATGTTTCTTCTTCTCTCCACAATAGTGTTCAAAACTTTCTTGTTTTTTAACAAAGGCATAGAAAAACAATTTTTTTCTTCTTTTTTCTCCTAATTAAAAAGGAGGAAAAATAAAAGAAAATTGTTTTTTCTATGCCTTTGTTAAAAAACAAGAAAGTTTTGAACACTACTGTGGAGAGAAGAAGGAAACATTTTATTTGTTTCATTCATTGACCCTTTGAAACCCTGAAGAAGGAGGGAAAATCCTCCGAACGTCGGTTTGAAAGGAAAGGAGGAAGGATTCCAATAAATTACACCTTATTTGATATGTGTTAATTTTTCTTTCCTAACTACACCTGGGCTGCCTTCCATTACCTTCAATTATTTTTTTTAATCTTGTAGTATGTCAAGAAATCAATTATATATGCCTAACTTCGAAGATGTTTAGCTCTGGATGCTTTCTTTATAGGTACATGCCAATTTTTGATTCATTCATTAAAAATTCTGCTACTCCTGGCAAAAAACTTTCAATTTAATATTCATCATCATTTATTAAGTCAGGAAATCATTTCTATATGCCAAACTTCCATGATGTTTAATATTTGATCCTCTATACATGCCAATTTCTCATAAATTCATTAGCTATAATCTTTGATTAAGTCAAGAAATCAATTTTCCATAAAGTTCTTATACAACCAGACAAATTAAGAAATTGTTACTATTGTTATCAAAATTTTACCAATTCAAATATTCTCTGTCTTTATAAAGTTTCTTTGACAAGGATTACTTTTAAAGTTTTGATGAGTATTTTTCAGAGAGGAAATAAGAATGAGAATAAAAATAGAAAAAAAAACTCTGCTGATTTCCATTTGTCCTTAAGTCCAAACTTATCCAAACTTTCTTTTAGGGCTTCATGATGAAACAAATCTATAAGTTTCGAAACAATCAAGTTAGCAACGCAGTTAGACCGAGTTAATAGACTTTTAGATAGTATTATCTACCATGGAACAAAACTGGCAGAACTGATTAACAACTCGAACGTTCTACCTCTTATTTTATAAAATAATACTTACAAATTATCTTCATCAAAGCTTAAAATTAATAATTAAACGAAGTTAAATAGGTTGAAATAATTATGGGTTGAAATTTCGTTTAAATCACACATAATTAGGTATAATTATTTATTGAAAACAAACAAATAATTCAATATAACAAGGAAGTTTCGGTCGGCTTATTCTGTGAACGTTCTCAAGTATGAGCACCCGCTACAATTTTAGTTTAACTGAATTTGCTTCGCCATTGTCTAGTTATATATAGGATGGGAGTTCAGTGGCTCTCAGGGCCGTGCCGTGCTATGATGCATAAGCAGCGAAATCAAAACGGAACCAATGGACGATTAACAGTCTTTGCACGATGCTTTGTATGGTCTAAATACCATACAAAAAGTGAAAAATTATAGAAAATCTGGATATGATCAAATGAAAATTGCAGCTAATGATATATTGCAGAGAATCTATTATAGAATGGAGTACAGGAATTACTTCCGAAACTGAAGTAGAGCAATAAGGTAAAAGCGTTAATTTGACCATGAAGGCTGTTGAGTGGGTTTTAGGCACCCGGGGTGAGATTTTACCAGGTCTCCCCCCCCCTATACAGTACGTTTTTTATAATGTCATTATTGGCCAATGGCCGTGGTGTACTGACTGACTAACACTAACCTCCATGAAAAAGTAAGCAAATTAATATCGATCGACTCTCACCCTCACCATTACTGATACTGAAAGCATCATCATCATCACCGTCATCTAGATGCTAGTAAAGCTATTTTTATATTCATTTAATTAATTTTGGGTCTATGTTTTCTGAAAACCTTTAATTTACACCCCCCTCACTACACCCTACACCCCTCATTCATATAGCCGCATCATGAGCCCGAGTTTTCAGTTATAAAAATTGGAATGTTAAATTGGACGGATCGATTAAATTTTAATTTTGTACGTTTTCTACTTCGGAATCAAAAAAGTTCAAAAATGTTATAAGATTCAAAATTTACAACACTAATGTCTTTTTTTTAAACCCCGGCGCCCCCTTTGCCGCGGCACCAGGTTGCCCCCGCCCACGAAACGGCCCTGTATGAAGGAACTATCAATAAACCCTTATCAGAGGAGAATAAATTTAAAATAAACTTTTTCAATTATATTCTGGACATTGTTATTAAGTCTCTGAATGAACGATACACGCTTCTGGAAGCCCATAGCAACAATTTTCAGTTTTTATCAGATATTTTAAAACTCAATATATACCTATAGATGATAAAATGTTAGAAAATTATTGTACCAGTCTTCAGTCAATACTTTCAGTCTGCAGAAGGCAAAGTACTAATATACGAAACCTGCGTCAGTCAGGTGATTACTTATGGTGCCGAATCAAGAGCGGATATGACTCTCAAGAAACAACTCAGATCATCAGAGATGAGGATTATTAGAACTATACACGGCAAGACCATACGAGACAAAATCCGCAGTGAGGATCTCAGGGAACAATGCAAGATTTAAGATATATCCGACTGGGTAGGCGTTCGAAGAAAGTCCTGGGCCGACCATGTTGAGAGGATGCCTGAAAATCGTTTGCGATAACCGTCCACAAGGATCAAGAAGCAGAGGGAGGTCAAAAAAAGATGGGATCAATATTTTGACAGCAGCTAATTAATTAATTGGAAGTACAGGCGCAAGTTCCTATTAAGAAGAAGAAGAAAATAAATCAAATATATACGAGATACAAATGATCTTAATTCAAGAAGAATTAGGTGATGTATCCCGAATGCTATCATATTCTATGAAACCGTTGGATGTTTTAAATTATTTGTGCCAAAATATCTGAATTACTTTGTATCCAAATATTCTATTGCAGCTCTGAGAATTTTATTAACACCCTCTGTTTGTGTAGCTAGTGTGGAAATAAGTTTTTTCCAAATTAAAATTAATAAAACACTAATTATGAAGTCAAACAAAACTTAGAAATCCGTCATTAATTTCTATTGAATCTCCATTGCCTGTCACTCTAGACTACACATCCCTAATTAACGAATTTGCTAGAGTTAAAGTCAGAAGGGTAAAACTGTAGTAGATTGTTATATGTAATTGATATCATTATTTTTAAAGTACATAGTTTATATTTTCAAAATAAAAATACTATTCGTATATTTTGTGTTATTATTTTTTTAATCACAACCGAAGGTTATTTTTAAAGAAAAAACATTTAAGGGACGGCATTTCAAAGACTTTGATCATACTGAAAAAATCTACCGCCCTAAGTGCTATACCTGTGCTTCATTTTTTAACCGACTTCAAAATAGGAGGAGGTTCTCAATTCGACTGAATTTTTTTTGTGTCTATGTTACCTGATATTTTCGCCAATTCTAAACCGATTTTGATGATTTTTTTTCATTAGGTTCAGTCTAGTTTCCGATTGGTAAAAATATAAATTTCATTGGTATTGGACCTTTTTTGTTATGTTTGTTCACCCATAACTTCTTTGCTTATGAATCGATTTTAATGATTCTTTCTGCGTTTGGATCAGTATAGCTTTAAGATAGTCAAGATACCTATTTATTTATTTTATGTATGTTCAGCGAGAACTTTTTTCCACGTGGACCGATTTCGATGATTCTTTTTTTATTAGAAAGGGGGTACCTTAGGGGTAGTCCCATATTAATTTGGTCAAGCTTTGATGATATGATCAATAATGAAATAACGTAAATCTTCAATTCTTATGAGCAAATAAATAATCAAAATTATAATAAATAAAATCTTTTATAAAAAAATCTTAAAACATTCATTTAAAACCCGCTAACGTTTCGAGATAATTTCTCTATTTATGAATTGAATTTTATTATCATTTTCTGATTCATTAGCCCGATGTTTTCTCTTACGAGATGCTTGCAAGGTATTATATATATTAAGTCACTATTAATAACATCACTAAAAAGAGAAAAATAAAAATAATTATTATAAAAAAAAATAAAACTGACTTCAAAAAAAACTAAATGCAACAAATAAAATAATAAGAACTCAAAAATAAAATAAAATGCACTAAAAGTTATAAAATAATTATCTAATTTAGTTACAACTAAACGACCAAATATTAACATGAAAAATCACTTTTTGAAGTCGATGCTAAACAAACTATATAAGCGAGCGTACCCGCCAAAGTAAGTAAGTAAGTAAGTAAGATCCATAGCGAGTCATAAAATGTATATGTTTTGCACCGACTTCAAAAAAGTGAAGACTTTGATCATACTGAAAAATCTACCGCCCTGAGTGCTATACCTGTGCCTCATTTTTATAGTATATACCTATATGTTTATTTGCATCAAGTAGAGGACGAACTCATTGATTTCTCTTTATGAATCAACAACTCTGGTTCTCTCGGCAAATTTTTCAATTAAACTTAATTTTCTGAATAGATTCTTACAAATTCAGAAGTTGATTCAGAAGTTAAAGGCACCTTTGATCCTTTGAATATTTATAAATTGTAGTTTAAAAGCCCCTCCGTTGTACACGAACAATGGCCCCGAATTCAATTCTATATTGATTTACATCTGAATACTTATCTAATTACAGATAAATGAATAATTATTTGATTCCATTATGTTTACACACATATAGAGCACTTGATAAATAATTAAATTAACAGCCATAATAGAAATTAATTGGCTTAGTCGAGAGGAAATTCAATTTGGTGAAATGCCTCCTGGCTTCCAGCAATTTCTGAAACAGTCAGAAGCTTCTTTCTTATAAGCTTTCAGAATTAATAAAAAAAAAAAAAAAAAAAAAAAATTATATTTAAAATGTATATATTATATTGTAATTTAATTATTATTTTTACATAGATGTAAAAAATACTGTTTTTAGAGTTTTTATTGAATTTTTTCAATTTTTTACCTCGCTTTTTAAATATTATATTAGGGAAAGTTCATATTTGTTTATTTTAATTAATTCTTAATTTATTTTTTTTATTCGATATTAGATTCTTTTAATTATATTTTATTATTAATATTATCATTAAACTCTTACTTCAAGAAAATATCTAATTAACTTTAAGATCTATCTCGTGTTATATTTTCCGCTCCTTTTTTACTTTCACGTATATTTTATATTCTCTATATTATGTAGTAATGGTATATGATATGATGTGAAGGATTGGGAAGGCCTACAGGGGTCCTGATACTTTGAGGAAGCTTCTATCTCCTATGTGAAAAAAAGTTGTTTTTTGGCTTATCGGCCTTTCTAGCCATAAGCCAATTTAAGATACTAATTTTTTTTTTTTAATTTGTCTACCCGGGGTCTGGTTTTAGCTGGATGCCTCGAGTCGGATTCGAACCCGGATCCACTTGGTTAGCAAGATAACACGCTAACCCCTAGCCTACCCGACCCCCGGTTTAAAAAAGTTAATTTCACTTTGCGACTTCTAGGTGGAAAGAATCATGCCCTTAATAGTTTGAAACTGGATTTAAAAAAAACATTATTACGTGTGTACGTACATATAGGTATATGCGAGGGGTAAACCGCGAGCTAAAATCGTGTACACCTACTTCCAATTCCACTTTCATTTCCAAGTAGAAGACAATAGATGACAATAGATTATCTAATGAATTCCAAATTAATTCCAAATAATTTCAAAGAAGGTGTACACATAATTCCAATCGCGGTTCACCCCTCGGGCATATGTATGTATTAGTGGCGGTTGGTGACTTTGCACCCAGGGGATGCTAACTACCTTCATTTTTTGAAATTTTATTTTAATTTTTGTTTATTTTTTTTTTAATTTTTTTTTTAATCATTTTCGTTATTTTTCAAATTTAACATTAATTTTTAAAAAAAATATATTTAAGCACCTTCGCCCTAAACGGATACTGCTTTGTATGAGTGAGAGTAGGAGTCAAAAATTAATGTTTGTTACTTAAACTCCACATCGACGATCGTTTTACGGACGGTCTTCGCTCAAGAAGAGTCAACAGAAGTTCCGCTCAAGTCAGTAATGTAAAGAATAGTAATTAGGTTTTGTTTTTGAATAAATAAATATATCAAAAATATGTTTGTTTATTTACTAGGGCTCCTGCTATCACCAAACGACACCAGAGTTAAGTCAGGTTTTTTCCGAATTTTGACACAACAAACTCATAAGGTTCGCCAGCACTGAATTATTCTCTATTGCATTCTTAGTTATTTCCGATCTTATAGATTGATAGTTCTTACACAAATGGATTAGACCCAAAGATTCTAAATATATTTTAAATCAACTGCTGTGAGCAACACACGACTTTTTCATTAGTTTCTACCTTATTTGAAATCACCATAGCAATTTTTTTCATCCAAATTTCATTCAATTTGGGTTCCCTTCAAGCCAAGCAATTCCTACCCCCCCCTTATTTTATCTTTAATTTAAAATAAAAATTACTACTAAGTTAGGATTTATTCTTTGGAGTTGGACTGATAGATTTATTCAGGATTGGATGGAAGGTAAAGAAATAAATTAGAGACTATTTCCAATAAAAGAGTATTTTATATTAAAAATGTTTTTCTTTATAATATTTTGAATAACCCTTTAGATTTTGAAGAATGGGGTAAGATCTTCCGAAAAGTCTGTTTCAAAATATTATAAAGGGAAAACATATCCAATAGTTCTCTTTTTAACCTACTTTGAGAAAAAAAAAGGAGGAGGTTATCATTTCAATGGATTTTGGTTTTTTTGAGTTTGTCCTTTGATTTATCTTTACAATGTGAACCGATTTCCATGATTTTTTGCATTGGGTTCAGTCTAGATTGCGATTGGTCCGTATAAATTTCATTTGGATAGAACCTTTTTTGTTATGTATGTTCACGAATAACTTCTTTGTTTATGGACCGATTTCCATGATTCTTTCTTTATTGGAAATGGGGTAGCTTAGGAGTAGTCCAATATTAATTTGGTCAAGTAAAATAAACACTCTTAAAGTTCATTTAAAACCCGCTAACGTTTCAAGATAATTTCTCTATTTATGAATTGAATTTTATTATCAATTTCTGATTCCTTCGACGAATCTTTCTCTTAAGAGATACATGCAGCTATTATCATAAGTCGCTATTCTTAACATTACTAAAAAGAGAAAATAAAAATAATTTTTAGAAAAAAAACGAGACTTCAAAAAAATTAAATGCAACAAATAACTAAAAACTCAAAAATAAAATAAAATACACTAAAAGGTATAAAATAATTATCTAATTTAGTTACAACTAAACGATGAAATTGCTACATGAAATCACTTTTTGAAGTCGGTGCCAAACAAACTATATAAGCGAGCTTACGCGATGTTGTCTTCATTACCCGTCAAACGTAATAAGATCCGTCAAGTGCGATTCATAAAATGTATATATGTTTGGCACCGACTTCAAAAAGTGATTTCATGTAATAATTTCATAATTTAGTTGTAACCGAGGGTGAACCGCGACCTAATATGCTGTACACCTACTTCCACTTGTACTTCCATATATTTCCAAGTACTTCAAATGTTTCCAAGTACTTTCAAATATTTCCAAGTACTTCCAAATACTCCCAAGTATAAAGGAGACAATAAAAGAGTTTGTCTTCTGCTGGAATTATAAATTTTATTTATTTATAACGAGACTATAGTTTCGAGGGCTTTGATGAAGGGGCAAAGCCCTCCGAAACTATAGTCTCGTTATAAATAAATAAAATTTATAATTCCAGCAGAAGACACACTCTTTTATTGTCTCCTTCAAAATAATTAGTAGAGATTTTGGTGTTGGTGCAAGGTGAAACATCTATAATAAAGATAAGAGTAAATAAATATTATATTTAATATTGATTTACTATGAGTTAAGGATACTAGGTCACTTATTTCACATTAAAATTAAAAAATTAAAAGAAATAATTTTTTTTTCTTTTTCAATATTTATATTTCGGGCTATCAACCCATCTTCAGGAAGTTCAGAAAGTAACCTAGAAAATGTGACCTAGTATGCTTAACTCATAGTAAATCAATATTAAATATAATAAGATTGAGTACTTTTGGAGACGGACTGATAAGTGAATTAAGTGGATATTGACGAGGCAGTCCAAAAAAAGAAGAAGATAATTTACACTATCTTTTTATTCATAAAACCGACGTTTCGGAGGCTATTCCTCCTTCTTCAGGGTTTTGAAAAGTCAGTGAAGGAAATCCAATGCGGCATTCCCCTCTGTCTCCTCTTTCAGTGGCAGTAACAATAATATATTGTATTTCATTATCAGCAGAATACTACATTACACATTACATTATAATTCTGCTGATAATGAAATACAATATATTATTGTTACTGCCACTGAAAGGAGACAGAGGAATGCTGCACCGCTCACTGATTTTCAAAACCTGAAGAAGGAGGGATAGCCTCCGAAACGTCGGTTTCATGAATAAAAAGATAGTGTAAATTATCTTCTTCTTCTTGGACTGCCTCATCAATATCCACTTAATTAAATATAATATTTATTTACTCTTATCTTCCTTCAATTATAAAAATTCTGCTTCTCTAGGCAAAAACTTTCATTTTAATACTCCCAAGTACTTCCAAATACTCCCAAGCACTTTCAAATATTTCCAAGTACTTTCAAATATTCCAGGTGCTTCCAAATATTTCCAAGTAATTCCAAAATAATTCCAAAGAGGTGTACACTTACTTCCAATCGCGGATCACCCTTCGGTTTTAGCTAAATTAGATAATTATTTTATACCTTTTAGTGCATTTTATTTGATTTTTGGGTTCTTATTATTTTATTTGTTGCATTTATATTAGAAATAGTCTTTTATTTATTTCTGGCCTACCTTCCATGCAATCCTGAGCTACTACTAAGTAATTGAAAGTTGTAGTAGGTACTTTTTGTGTAAAAGATTCTTCATTTGCTTTTGTTTTTATTAGAGGCTGCTTCTTTTGGAAGTGGTCGTTTTCTTAGACGAATCTCTTGGAGTCGTTCTTGCGTGAATGTCCCAGGTTAAAAATTCAGAAGGCAGGTGGTTTGGTCGTGGTGATTGTAGGTAGCCAGCCCTTTGAACGGGCTTTTCTCTGATGTCAATCGTCGTCAAGCTGCTGCTCGTTTGCAGCCAGGGTTAGTTGCCCCCAGGGCTGTTTGCTGCGGTTGCTCTTCCACCCCTGCCTCTGAATTTGCTTGCCTTTTCACCCCTGCCCTCTCGTCGTTTGATACCCATTCAACCTCTGCCTTTGATTATATTTGCACAGCGAAAAACAATCTCAAGACTCAATTGGCTCTCTAAAAAGTAAAAGAGCTTCACTCCTGTTCTTTTAATTAGAACCAATCTAATCTAATTAGACTCGCGGATTCAACTTGCCATTCAGTTAAGATATTGATCTGCATAAAACAATTAAATTAAACATATTCATATATAAGAAAGAAGAATGGTCAAATTTTAGATTTTGTTAGATAACTAATATTATAATTGAAAAGTTTTTTGTTTTGCGGAGAGTAGCAGAGTTGTTGATTCACAAAGAGAAAGAAAGAGGTTGTCCTCGGCTTGATCCAAATAAACATACACACATATACATCGAGATGATATATCTATATATCTATATTATTTATTTGTTTGAGACTATAGTTTTAGTTCTATCTGTCTATTCAGCTGAGAAAAAGGAAAAAATGTTCAATATCCACGCGATACTGATCCCATGAAAAATAATATTTATAATTAAAAAGACTGATGATGAGGGCCAAGCCTTCAAAACTATAGTCTCAAACAAATAAATAATATATATATACAGATACATAATTTCGATATTTATGTGTGTGTATGTTTATTTGCATCGACAACCTCTTTGTTTCTTTTTTTGTGAATCAACAATTCTGCTACTCTCGGCAAAACAAAAACTTTTCAATATACAATAATAGAGTAGTGTTTAAATACAAAAACACATACGGTACATTAAACATATAGTTTAGTAAGACCGGGTCGGGAGTCAGAGTTGTTACAGAATTTCTTATAATAATAATAATAATAATAATGAGATGGAATTCACAAGCTACAAAGAAATTGGGAAAAAGTTCTAGCAAATGATGGCAATTTTATTCAATACATTTTTACTTTTACGTTTATATTCTATAGAATATTTAAATATGAAGTATTAGATTGCCTGCCGGGGTCCTGACTCTTTCAGAGCTTGTATCTGATTGACGAAAAAAGTTAATTTCATTTTGTAACTTCTAGGTGGAAGGAATCGATGCCCTTAATAGTTGGAAACCGGATTTAGGACATAAAACCTGATATTGTGGTCCCCAGAGGCCAAAAAGTGGCCAAAGATCCATTGGTTAGTGTGTAGGTAGTATGTACGTATGTGGGTTGATTTTTGAAAACATACTCTTTTTTTTCAAAAAAGACACTTAAAAAGATGCTTAAATCTTGACGATAATTATTTAAATAAAGGGACTTACATTGAAAACTTTTTTCAGTTTAGCCTGATTTTTTGCTTTTCCTTTCTAGTTGAAAGGATTGAAAAATCTTTAGCTATATATTTCTTTTATATGTTGAATATCGGGGAGAGATTTGTCTTAATGGTTTGTCTAACGGCACGGAAACCTAATTAGCGCTTAGGTTCGATTCCTAAGGGGACGAAGCCCTCTCATATGAAATGCAAAAAAATTTCTAGTAAAATCTTAGATTCGTTCCTAAATAAAATAAATTCATTTCTTAAAATTATATATGACGTAGTCATTCAATGACTCATGCATGCACAGCCCAAACCGCTAGAAATATGAAATTTGGACTGTATATTCTTTCTACGATCTATGGGTGTACAAAGAAGGAATTTTTTGAAATTCGAACCCTAAAGGGGAAAAGGACCCTAAAATGATTTTTAAGATCTCACAAACCAGAAAAGACATCGACATGGCTTTATCTTAGAAATGTGAAGTATTAAAATACGAAACAACATATTTGGGTATTTTCCTCTATTTGCCCCCGAAAGGGAAATATAGTCATTATATCACATATGTTATAAAGAAAAACAAAGAGGTTATTTTCTCGAATGTTTTCTACATTTGATTCAATCGCGAATCAAATGTAGGGAAATTTTGTCAAATATTGAGTGAAAATAATTTTTGAACTTATATATTTCTAACTTGAAATAATGATCTTAAATAAAGTTTTATAATTTTTCTAACTAATATAACAAAGAATAATTGCTATATCAATGAGAATTGTTTTTGACCGCGCTTATTTGAAAAATATATTTATCGCGAGACTACTGCGTTATTGAAGTCTGCGTAGTCTTAAGTCTGGACCAAGAGAGAAAAAGATGTGATCCACTTAGCTTACAATCCAACGTCATTTCGCGTATAGCCCGCTAGACATTCGGATGGATCACCAAGTGAATTTGAAATCTCAGATGTTATATATTTAATCTCCCAGTCCAGAGCGCTCGGTCTATTAGCTTGTATGTTAGATGCTTGCCATAAATTAATCGAATGTTTTCTACATTTGATTCAATCGCGAATCAAATGTAGGGAATTTTTGTCAAATATTGAGTGAAAATAATATTTGAACTTATATATTTCTAACTTGAAATAATGAGTCCAGACTTAAGACTCCGCAGACTTAAATAGCGTAATCTGCAGTAGTTTCGCGATAAATATCTATTTCAAATAATTGCGGCCAAAAACAATTCTCATTGATATAGCAATTATTCTTTGTTATATTAGTTAGAAAAATTATAAAAGGTTATTCTCTGTTTGATGCAAATAAACATACACATGTATGTATATATGAAAAAATAAATAATTATAATATATATTATTTATTTGTTTGAGACTATAGTTTCGAAGGCTTGGCTTGATCATCAGTCTTTTTAATTATAAATATTATTTATCATGGGGTTAGTATCTCGTGGATTTAAAAATCTGTTTACACAGAGGCTAGCTGGCTAAACACAACAAAAACTTTTCAATTATATATGCTATTTGCATCAAGCAGAGGATATCCTCATTTATTTCTCTTTATGAATCGAACATTTTGTTAATTAATTGATTTTTTGTAACATGATCGCCAATAATTGAGCAAAAACAAAAATCAAACATAATTTTATTCTATGCGTAATTTATTAATAAACTGTGACCAGCTTGCTGGCTAGTTGGTGAATAGTGCCGGATGAGTGATGATCGGGCGAATCAATAACCCACAGAGCATATTGGCCCGATTGGCAATAACTTGGGAAATGTAAAATAATGATAAAGACTGCCCCCCGGGGGGTTCCTTTCCATTTGGAGGGCAGAATCGTTCCGAAGGGAAATAACCACGCTAATACTGAAAGCTTTCCCAAATGATGAGCTTTCATTTACTAATAAGCCATTAGGGAAACCACAATTTACTACAGATCATATTCAGAATGATAATAATTTGGCAAAAAAAAATCCCAGATAATTTGACATCAAAGAAAAGCGAAAGAGAATTCAAATAATTAACTCAAAAGGGAAAGAAAAATGATTTTATATAAATCAAATATGCTAGGTATATACCTATGTGTAAGCCTTGCCATGTCTAAAACATCCACACTAAAGATTAAGAAAAATATAACTCTATATAAAAAGGGAAATCAATTAGGTTATCCTCTGCTGGATGCTAATAAACATGTACATATAGAAAGCGAATATAAATATGTATATATGTATATTAGGGTGGTCCTTATTTTGGGTTTTTCGAATTTTTACGTTGGCAGAGGCTAATATGGTTTGAAATGCGTTTCTGTCCGCCTCCGTGGTGTAATGGTCAGAGTAACTGACTGGCAACCCGGAGGTCTCGGGTTCGATTCCCGGCTATACCCAGACATTTTTTCTGTAAGTATAGGGTCTGGTAATAAAAATTAAGTGGGAGATAAATTTAACCTAATTTATCGCGCGGAGAATTTACCACTGCTCGAAGCCCCTAAAACCTTAGTAAATTGGATATTGAATTGTATCTAAGTTTCTGAGATTGGCTCGTGATCCCGGCTTCTTTTCCTTATGCTCTGTTCTTTTCACGATGGAGGGGCCAGCCCATATTGGCCTTTAGGGGATCCACCTTCTGGTGTATCTCCTTCTCACATCAATATCATTAAAAAAAAAAAAAAAAAAAAAACATATCTTCCAAATTTCAAACCTGTGTCTCAGAGCGATTCAAGTTTCCCATCTAAATAACCTGGGGTTTTTGGCATTGAACGATCAATTTTTTATTCCGGCCAAAGTAATATTTCAAAAAATTTGGATCCCTGTAAACTTTACCCTTATAATAGTAGCTATCCTTCAGAGTTTTTTTTAGATTTTTAGTTATTATAATTTTGGAGTTACAGCTAGATAAAATACTGCCATATCTTAGTGTTAGTAAGTTATAGACTCCAAAATTATAATAGCTACAAATCTGTAAAAATTCTGAAGGGTAGCTACTAGTATAAGGATAAAATCTACAGTTTCAAATTTTTTAAACAATTGCTTTGGCCCGAATAAAAAATTGATCGTTCAATGACAAAAACCCCATGTTATTTTGATGGGAATCTTACATCGCTCTGAGGCATATGTTAAAATTGAAATAGGGGATTGAAACTTAGGGGATGTTTTTTTTTTATTTATTTCGAACCATATGAGCCTCTGCCAGCGTAAAAATTCGAAAATACCCAAAATAAGGACCACCCTAATATATATATAAAATTTATTTGTTAGAGCATTATAAAAGTATAGTTTGGTATGTGACGAGCTCGCTATTTCAATAATTCCAAAAGGGCTTCACTTTTATAATATTATGGGAAATAATTTTCTTAATAATAATCTCAATTATGAACGTGCCTTGAAATTTCAGCCTGAGTTAAAGAATTGTAGTATGTCTGGTTATTATGAACTGCACAGAACATTAAAGAAATCAACATTAATAACTGATTAATTATTGTCAAAGAAACAATCTCAATAGAAAACGAACATGAAGTTGACGCTACTTAAATTTGTTTAGAAGAACCATTGATTGCCCTTACCATACAAATTTGATGCCTTGAAGTTTCTTTTAGTGAGGAGAATTTTGAATAAGTTAAAAAACGATTCAAATATTACTAGAAAGCGACAAAATTTCTGAATAATATTATTTAAAAAAAAATTATATCAATCAATTAACTCTAAAACGCTTCTATTCCGAGATACAGTTTGACGACCCTAGTAACACAATGTTTCAAACTATATAGTAACTACATAGTGCCTATATAAATTTCGAGAATCTATATAGGCACTATATAGCTACTATATAAGTGGATATTGATGAGGCAATCCAAAAAAAAAAACAAGATAATTTATACTTTATTCTTATTTTTATTCAAAAACCGACGTTTCGGAAGATATTCCCTCCTTATTCAGGGTTTTGAAAAGTCAGTGAAGGAAATCCAATGCGACATTCCCCTCTGTCTCCTCTTTCAGAGGGGAATGTCGCATTGGATTTCCTTCACTGACTTTTCAAAACCCTGAAGAAGGAGGGATTAGCCCCTGAAACGTCGATTTTTGAATAAAAATAAAAAGATAGTATAAATTGTCTTGTTTTTTTTTTTGGACTGCCTCATCAATATCCACTTAATTAACTTATCAGTCCGTCTCCAAAAATTACTCCAATCTGAGTTACTATATAGTTTGAAACATTGTGCTACTAGGGGAGGTTCCAAAACCGAATAAAAAATTTACTTTCACAAATATCTTTGTTAATCCCCAAAAATTAAATTATTTTTCCTTACTAGGTAGGATATTTAAATTATAAGAGATGCTCACAATTCTGAGCTTGAATGCAATTTGAGTAATCTTACCCTGCTAGTTGCGGATATACAGGCGTCGCCATACAGTGCTGCCCTCTTCTAATCTTAAAGCGGTCAGATGGTAATTAAAAAATAGTTCTATGACAATAATATGTTCTATAAAAAAGCAATTAAATAAATAAACGCAAGAATTAAAATTAAAACAACTATGTATAAAAGTCTTCTAGGTAGTATTTTATTTTATTTAAAAAAACCGACTCCAAAAACTTAAATGCACTAAATAAAATAATAAGAACTGAAACATAAAATAAAATGCATTACAAAGTATATAAAGTATATATTACAAAGTATATAGAGTATCGTTTATGTACTCATAAGAATTGAAGATTTTCGTTATTTTGACATTAATCATATCATCAGAACTTGACCAAATTAATATGTGACCACCCCTAAGGTACCCCATTTCTAATAAAACAATAATCAACGAAATCAGTCCACATGGTAAAAAAAATTTCGCTGAACATACATAAAAACAAAAAAAAGAAAAGATTCCGACGAATTGAGAACCTCCTCCTGTTTTTTTTTTTTTTTTTTGAAGTTAGTTAACAAAACGAAAACATCCAATCGGGTATTTGAACTCATGAGAAATAACAGATAACATATTTATAATTAAAAAAAACTGATAATAAAGGTCAAACATTCGAATCTTCAGTCTCTAAGAAACAAATTAAATATACTATATATTGATATTTATATTTGTTTTATATAGTATACTCGTATATCCGACCAATTTCAAACCTTTCAAGTCATTCATCCTCATGTAACTATTAATTCGTGGTCTATTAGCCGAGATACTTCCGATGTATTGTAAAATGGAAAATGTTTACGGTCTCACGTCCAACCCCTTTTAGTCGCCTTTTACGACAAGCAGGGGATACTGTGGACGTATTCCTATCCCGGTCCACTGGGGAAAGGGTATCATACAGAAAGTTGTAACTTTTGGCACGAAAGTGAATTTTATTAATATAAGCTTGTATGCAAAATTTAAAAGTATTATCTACAAATTATAAAATATAGAATAAATTTTAATTTTGTTAAGCAAGAATGGGGTGGTCTTTTGATGAAACATATTTAAATAAAGTAATGAAAATTTTAAAAAATTTAAGAAACTTTTAAAATATAAAATTCGAGGTACCTAGGTTTCACAAAAAAAAATAAATAAATAAAAGGAAACTGTTTCTTCTGTAAACATCTGAAGATGGGCACATACCCCGAAATATAATTATATAGAGTCTTGCTAAACAAGCATCTTGACTTTTATTTTTTGTGAAAACTACATCGAAATTTATATTTTTAAATTTTAAAAGTTTCTAAATTTTTTAAAATTTTCTTTACTTTATATGAATAAATTTTAGTTTAGTTTCCCGTTACCTTCCTCTGGATTTGTGAGGCCCCTCGAATTTTTGACAAAAATGAAAATTGTCCTATTTAAGCCGAGAGTCTATCCCGAATCAACTTGATTTTGATTTTTAGGTTAAGTAACTGTTATGTTTTCTTAAGTATCACCAACTCTTATAAAACTGTAACAAAACATAACAGTTGCAATATTTGAAACCTATTTTGCTAGTTGAAAACAACTCTACTACTCAGAGTAAACAAAATGTTTTCAATAAAAAATCATTGTTGAAAATAAATGTTCTCCATTTTATTGGTATTTCTAAGCACAATAAGCAAAAATAAGTATAAGTGAATCCAATAACTCCGATGGTAACCGAGTAATTTTTTGTTAAGTAAACACTGCGTAACGTATTGCCTTTCATATAGAGAAAACAATAAGCGGCGTTGTTCAAATAACGAAACAAAAGGGTGAAGATTGGGAAATAGATATCGAAACCTCTCTCTTTGACCCTCTGGCTATGGATGGATGGTACTTGTAATATAAACGTGGTGTGTATAGAGGTTTAGAGAGGTATAGACAGAGAGCTCAAGATAATTAGAATTGTCAGTTAATCTAATAACAGTGGCCCAAATGGGGATTTGCAATCTCCATCGTTATTGACACAGCAACCTGTTTATTCACTCTCGGATAATGTCTCAATAGAATAGATGGAAATTGATTGCATCAGCCAATCAGGTGTTAAAGTCACTTTTATTATTATTAATTGAATTAATTATTTAGAAAAATCACTTTGGACAATGGAAAAACTAAGCAGAGAAGGATTTTAAACCAGAAGAAAAAAAAGTGTTTTTATGACAAATAGGATCTCTTGAATTCAATTCTAGTGTTATAAAATTTTTCCGACTTTTAGTTGTTTTTTTTCTCGAAAATTGAATCGCTTCATTCAAAAAGAGTGATTTATGATAATACCTTGCATTCATCTCGTAAGAGAAAGATTCTGGCGAAGGAATCAGAAATTGATAATAAAATTCAATTCATAAATAGAGAAATTATTTCGAAACGTTAGCGGGTTTTAAATGAACCTTTTAACATTGTTTTTTTTTTTTACTTGACCAAATTAATATGTGACTACCCCTAAGAAGTTATGCGTGAACATAGATAACAAAAAAGGTCCAATACCAATGAAAAAAAACGAGACCAATCGGGCACGAGACTGAACCCAATGAAAAAAATCATCCAAATCGGTTACATTGTAAAGAGAAATAAATGAACAAACACACAAAAAAAAACAGACATTCCGTTGAATTGATAACCTCCTCCTTTTTTTCAAAGTCCGTTAAAAAGGGCTTCAGTCCAAATTTTACAAAAATGAGTTTAAAAAGAAAAACAGTTTTTTGGTGTTTCCCAAAAATTAGTGAAATGTGACTGAAGGGAAGCTATTTTTGCATGAAGCAATTCAATTATTAGAAGATGGCAGCACTTGATGGTATTTAGACAACCAGACCAGACGGTGAATCATGATCTTCAAGCTTTGACGTTGGACATCTACAAGATTCCTTAAATGTTTATAGTTATTTAAATGAATTGTAAAATCAATTAATTCAAAAATTATAGTTTTATTAAATATATATCTGTTAAAATATAAATATGTACATAGAATTGTATTCTAGATAGATTTATATTCATAAGATTGGATTTTGAGAATTAAAAAAAAAAAATTTAAAGAATTTTTGGACCAATTTTTAACCTAAAAAAAGAAAAACTTGAGAAACTAAAAACTTCTTCAATTATGGATTAGATTTTAAATACGATCGCTGAAATTAATGCAAGAAAAGTAAGTGTCTATTTACCATCCTAAATATTTTTTTTAAGTCGAAGGACATTATTGTTTTTATTATTTTCAAATATATTTTGTTTATGTGAGTATTTTTATTTAATTTCCGAAAAATTGGCCCCCTTTTAGGAAATTTTGATACAGGACTTACTAGGGCTTAGTGATGAGCAAAGCAAAACCAAAACCAATACCACAAGAGTGTGTTAAGCTTGGTATCGGTCTTTGTCTTGCCCGTTAGGTCTTATAGTCTTGTTCTTGTTCAAATATTTCTAGTCTTGGTCTTGAGCTTACTCATCTAACCTTTATTTATTAACATTTTTTTTAATAATTGAAGGGTTTGCTGCAAAAAGGAGGTAGCTCCATCTTATGATGTTGGGAGATATTAACACTATCTTGTGCAAAAAAAAAAGATTTTGTTTGGTACAAGAAGGATGTAGCTCCAATCGTTATTTCCAGCGTTGCTCAACAGATGGAGCTCCCCGTCATTTTGAATTTTGTCGTCGTTTTGAATTTTTTAAACGTTTTTTTTGGTTTCCCAAAAACTTAAAAAATTGGAGCTACTTCCTTTTTGCAGCAAACCCTTCAATTTTTATAATCGCAATATCATTCAGGTTCTTTATAGGTATAAGTTATGAACTATAGATAAATAGTATCTAGCTAATAAAAATTTATTTAAATTCAATTAAAAAATAAACTAAAATATCATAACTTATTTTTTTTTAATAATAAATTATAGGTATATTCATTAAATTTCTGAGGATATTAATTCTCATTTAAATAAGTGTTGTTTTTTTGACAAAAATAACACAAGTTATATTTTTATCTTTTATCAACTTGATATGTATATTTTTTACGTTGAAGATGGCATAATTGTAAATGCCGAAACGTCCCATGGTCACAATAAATTTGATAAAATATAAAAAATAAAAATATAACCTGTGTTATTTTTGTCAAAAAAAAAAAAAAAAAAAAAAAAAAAACCAACACCTATTTAAATGAGAATTTATATCCTCAGAAATTTAATGAATATTATATAAAATAAGAAATTCTCAAAATCAATAACTTTTAAGGAGTTTGTTGTTGGTTCTAGGTGAAACATTTTAATATAATAATAAAACTTGACCAAGATGCGAGGTAGGTTTCACAAAAAAAGAAATGAAACAAAATTGAGTTTTGAATTCGATATATTTCTTGGGGGATGGGCTCAAAACTTTTGTTTTATTTCTTTTTTTGTGAAATCTACCTCGCATCATTATCAAATTTTATTATTATATTCTCAAACTCAATCTTATGCCTTCAATTACATGGCGGAATCCCTCAATATGCAAATATCAACATCCAAAACAAAATGCTTAGTAGTAAATAGAGAACGTCTGACCTGTAATATCAACCTTCAGGGATCACTAATTGAGCAAGTCCCTAAATTCAATTATCTGGGAGTTGAAATATCCAGCAATAGGGACTTGAATCTAGAAGTTAAGCACCAAATATTAAAAGGGACGCGTATAGCCGGATGCCTTAATAATGTCATATGGAAGAATAAACATATGTCCGTGGAAAGTAAAACCAAAATCTACAAGACGTGTGTGAGACCTGTCTTAACATACGGAATTGAAGCGAGAGCGGACACAACAGTGACACAACAACTACTCCAGACGGCAGAAATGAGGGTCATCAGAGCAATACAAGGGAAAACATTGTTGGATAAATTGAGAAACGAAGACCTTAGAGCAACATGTGGGATTCAGAACATCGTAGACTGGGTCAGGGTGCGCAGAAGAGAATGGGCAGCGCATGTGGAACGTATGGACGAAAGCAGGCTGCCGAAAATCGTCACGAGAAACCGTCCTGACGGCAAGAGAAACAGAGGAAGACCGAAGAAACGTTGGGCAGAAAGTTGAAGGACGGAACTCTTCCTTGGGAGAAAACAGGCTACCTAGCCTAAAAAGAAGATGAAGAAGAAGAAGAAGAAAATCAATCTGATAATTAAATATATTTTATTTTAGTAGACCATAAATTAATGCATAATAGCCATAGAGGGCTTAGTGTCAAAAAAAAGGTACGAAATTTAATTAAAGCACAACGAACAAAAATTTATATTTATTTGGTAAGATTTAGTTTGCCGAGAGTATAAGAGTTGTTAATTCATGAGGAGAAATCAATAAGGTTGTTCCCTGCTTCATAGAAATAAACATATGTCGGAATAAATATTAGTAGTTCAACAAAAAATTATCAAATCGATAAAGTTTGCGAATGTGGAACGAAAACTTGTTTAAATTTTTCTTTAAAATATTCTTGAAGTTTATCTTTCCATTGCATTTTTGAGCAATGATCGGATTTTCTTTCCAGTATCACAATCACAAATGATTGAAAATTTTCATCCCATTTTAATATCTAACTAAATCAATCAATCATTCAGTGGTCTATTAGATGTCAATCAAAAATTATCTCCACGCCATATGCAGCTGAGTGATTCAAATATTCCGATATATAGAGAGGATTCAAATATATGATATATCGTTTAAATATAAATATCCATTAAAAATGAATTATTTATTTATTTATTTTAAAATTTATTAAGTATAATGTAAAAAGACTATAAATAAAATATTTATGTTTTATTAATCAAATCTGATAATTATAAATGAATAAAAATTATATGTAAATTAAAATCATATTAATAACAATAAATTATTAATATTCATAAGTATTATATTTAGGTATTGGCGAAAATGACGCTAGGGGTGACATCTCTTTGAATTGAATAGAATTCATAATTACATGTAATGAAAGAGCGAATTCACCACTTTTTATGAATTTAAATTTTCTATTGAATGATAAAAATGAAGAAAAAAGTAAAACTTTTTCAAGATCCAGTACGTTACCAGTTAGAACAAGTATTTTTTTCACATTATTGTCTGAATTTTATTGAGGTTCAATTAAATATTTGCTCTCTCTATAACGAGTATAATTTTGATCCTAGAGCAAAAGAACATTCTTAGAAATTAAAAATTGAATCTTTAATAGTTTGAACAGGTCATGACTTTTATTTGGCTTGCATTTCTTTCACTATAAAGAAATAAGTTAGATAATTCTATCCACGCCCTTTTTAGTCATTTTCCTTGATCAAATTCTAATGAAAGAATCCCTCACCGGCACATTTATTAATTAAGAAAAAAATTAAAAATTTTTCTAATACTCGGTCGCTAAATATAAGGTAGTAATTAATAATACACTCAAATATAAATTGTTTATTTATGCCTATATTATGACTTTGCATTAAAATCTCAATAAATTCTTTCCTTTTTGCATATTTGAAAAGCTAAAGCAGTGTTTCTCAAACTTTTTTGGTTGACGGCACATTAAAAATATCTGGAATCATTTGGGACACATCTAAATATAAATCAACTGGTGTGTTAACCACACGACATTCACATTTTCATTTATTTGAAGTCGTCGGGACACTACTAATTTACACCCCATTCCTTTATTTCGTTTCGTCCAACGATTTTTTTAAAAATTAGTGTAATTTTCAAATGTCATGAGTTATTAGTTGTGTCAAATTTTTAATCTGATTGAATTAAAGGGAGGGGTTGTAAATTAGGTGTGTCGTAAAATAAATATTTTAATCCTTCATATCTCGTCTTCAGAAAGTCGCAGAGGCTTGAAATTTGAAACTTAAGCTATCTAGAGGCTACAAGAAGTATAACAAGATTTTGATTAAAATATAAGGTGTACAAATAAGTTTCCGCCGTTTGACAAAGCTGGTCCCACCAGTAAGTTATGATTAAAATTGTCAGAATTAAAACTTAATTATCTTAAGGTTGTATATTTGTTAACAAAATAACCTTGAAATCTTAGTGAATTTTCATCAGTATATTATATTGTTTTGTGTGCGAAAATGTCGAGTTTTGAGCCGAATAAGCGTCATTTGCGGGAGCTTTTGACTTACTTCTTCAAATTTGAAAAAACCTGCAGCTGAGGCGTATCCATTGCTTGGAGAAGCATATGGAGAGGCTTCTTTAAGTGAGAGAGGTTGAAATGAGTGGTTTAAAAAGTTTAAGAAGGCTGAATTTGACATCGAAGACAAAGAACACCTCGGAAGGCCGAAAGTGTACGAAGACGCGGAATTGAAAGCATTATCAGACTAAGATTAGTGCCAAACGCTAGAAGAACTTGCACATACATTAGGAGTGACTCAAAAAGCAATTTCACATTGGTTGAAATCATTGGGAATGATTCTAAAACAAGGAAATTGAGTTCCATATGAACTGACGCCGAGAAACGTTGAATGCCGATTTTTCACAAAACCGGTCAAAACCTTTTTGGAAATACTCAATTGGGAAGTTTTATCCCACCCGCTATATTCACCAGACATTACTCCTTCTGATGTCCATTTGTTTCGATCGAAGGCGAATGGCCTGTCTGAGCAGCACTTCACATCAAATGAAGATATCAAAAATTGGGTCGATTCGTGGATAGCCACAAAAGATGAAGCATTCTTCCGAAGCGGTATCCGTATGCTGCCAGAAAGGTGAAAGAAAGTAGTGGCCAGCGATGGAAAATACTTTGAATGATGATGTGTGTAACCAATTTTTATCATTAAAGCCTCAAGCTTTGGGAAAAACGGCGGAGGCAAAGTTGTACACCTTGTAGAAAAACCGGAAGTTGTTGTTTACGTACGTAAGAATGTACCCCACTTGCGTTTCGCAACCATAAGTCTCAGAGATACGAGATTCGAAACAAGCTTTAAATAGGCTAGAAGGAGTACATCACGCTTCTGGTTGAAATCGGAAGACCGGAAGTGGACATTTACATGAAGGATTTTTCGTTTTTTTTTTTATTTTTTCAAAAACGGCTCTAACGATTTTTTTGAAAATTAGTGTTTTTATCAAGTGTCATGAGTTATTAGTTGTATCAAATTTTTAATCAGATTGAAATAAAGGAAGGAGGTGAAAAGTAGGAATGTCGCGGCGCAGTTACAACTGAGATACAAGCTCTCAAAGTGTCAGGACCCAGACAGGTCATCGCAATACTTCCCCATAATATTCTGTGAAAGTAAAATTTTAAAAGTTTTATGATACAAAAAAAATGAAGTAATTACAAATACAATTTCAAAGTTACAAAACCCATGCAATTTTAATTATTTGTCAAAAAGCCTCACGGCGCATTTGACAATCCACCGCGGCACACAGATTAAGAAACACTGCTTTATGGTTTAAGCTAATCCAAAAACCAACGATTTAAATTTCATGTAGGTGCCGAAAATTATTGTTTTCCTAAATTTAAAATTTTTTGATTTTTTTGACCGCAAGGAGGCCTGGCAGCCAGCCTAAATACGGTTCTTTAAAAATGACATAAAATGCTTTGGGGCCCTTTCATAACATAATTTTAAAGCGAATTAAATAACAAATCGGAAAATGATATGAAAATCAATACAAAAAAAAAAACTCTACTTGGATTCGTTGTTAGCTTTACGGATAAAAATGTTCATTTAATTTTCGTCGATAAGTGTTATTTGATATTTACTTGAACAGCCTAAGTCTCAAATTTCATTTCCTTGGTATTTTTCATTTTAGAAACATCATCTCCGAAGTCTTGCTCACAGATCTACAAACAGATGGTCTTTTAGAATTCACAAGTCCAGTCAACAACCCCTCGATCACTACCGAAAAAAAAACTTGATAAATGTTTCTTCTTTTGTCCTCTTCGGAGGAGTCGAAACGCCGTGTATCTAATAGAAAATTCCATTATATGCGTCATTTGAAAACAGAAAAAAAACATGAAAGGCGATTGGATCACCTTTTAGGGAGAAGATGTTTCTGCTTTTTTCTCCGAGGCCGTTTACAAGTAAGTATTGTTGTGCTTGTTCACCCGAGGTGTAATTCCCCTCTGAAGGGGATCTTCACCAATTTACCACTTGCAATATAGGGGAAAGTGCGGTTTAATGGAGGGTCGCCCACTTGTAAACACCCTACTAATCATGACAATAAGCTGAACTTATCTTCGAAATCAATCAAACTTTTCAATACAACTTGAGCCTTATTTCTTCCACTTAGAAAGGATAATGCGAAAAAGTTTCAAAAAATTGCTAAAGAAAATCTATAGAGATGGTCATTTAATAAATCCGAGGTGTTATGGATTATTTTTATTATGTCAAAAGGATTGTTTCACCCCTTGACAAAAAGTTCAATTTTTTGGCATTCGGGATTGATTCCAGAAATGGTGAAACAATCCTTCTGTTATAATAAAAATAATTCATAACATCTCGGATTTAGTAAAAGACCATCTCTTGATTCTTATTCTTCTTTTAACTGCCATATCAGGTCTCCCTGACGTTTTGGCTCCTCTCCACATATACCTGTGCTGAGTGTGTTTAGTTGTTTTTACACAGATATACGGGACATACTTTTTAACGCCGGTTCCGAACGGCTAGTTTGGAGAGGTTACTAGGCAATTATACTCTTGGTAGGTTGTCATTGCTTTCCAAGAGGAGGCGATTGGAAATATCTGATCTGCCGAGACTCAGTCTCGAACCAGCGAACTTCGAGTCAGCGACCCGACACTCTACCCACTGACCCACAGTCGCCTCTTTCTCTCCCTGATTCTTATTAGAAATTTTAAAATTATTAGAGGAAAAGGTAGAATAATGGACCCCTGCTGGTTATATGGACCCCCTCTGTATCTGAATAGGTAGGCCACGATTTCAAGCACTGAACACTTTAACTTCTAGAACTAGTTCCTAAAAACCAATGTAGACTGTAATCATATGATAGTAATTTGATAAGTCTTGTTTTTTGTAGTTTATTCATGATAAGTCTAAACCTCTTTTATTTAAGGAGGACCTAATGTCCAAGCAGATTTTGAATTTATAATCTATACATACCATATAAAAGTATTATAAAAACAATGTTAGACCTAAGTTTTCCTTCATTTTACATAAAAATATAATTAAATAAACATTTTTTTAATTTTTCGAGTTTTTTTTTTTTTTTTTTTTTTTAATAACCAGCACAAAAGTTAAACTTTAAAAAATGCAGACGTTCGAAAAAAAATTTTATTTGTTTAAAATGTGAAAAAAATAAACCAAAACTTTACCATAATTGGTGTCAGATATTCCAAAGATATGTTTTTTTATTAATTTCAGGTCATTATACTAAAAATAAAAAAAAAGTTACATGAAAAAAAAGTAGGTAACTATCCACCTTTACTCTTACTATGGTATTTGTCTTTTATATTCCAAAAATTGATTTTGTGTGTCCGTTGAGATACCATTCTGAATTTAATACAAGGCCATTTTTTGTTTGATGTCAGCAACGTTTAAAGAATTCGAAATCATTTAAAAGAAAATGATTTGAGCTGAAAAGCCGAAACTTGGCAGATAGGTGCAGTTTATTAATATAAACATATATGCCAAATTTCAGCCTATTAGTTGAAGATCTTCATATGATAATTTCAGGGAGTTCAATTCCGGAAGGGGTGAAACAACCCTTCTGAAGTAAGAAAAATAATCCATACCTATCATCAAGGATTTAGTAGATGACTATCTCTCTTGATTTTCTTTAGAAATTTTTAAAATACTACTAAGCATTTTTTATCCAATAATTTAAAAAAATGTTTCACCAAGTACCAACACCAAATTCCTTAAAAACTACTACTAAGTAAATTGTACAGGTTTTATTATAAGAGATTTCAAGTTGCCGATAGAAATAGATTTAAATTTTCTAAGAAAATCATAAGTGTTATCTATTAGATCCAAGGGAATGGATTATTTTTAATTATATGTCAGAATGGTTGTTTTTACCCCTTCGGGAATCGAACCTTAGTGCCAGTAACAGCAATCCGGGCCATGTGGCTACCCTGTGAGGTACGAACCCGTCTGACATGTGTAATTGCGTTAAATATTTTACTCAACGATTTAAATCTTCATTTGTAAAATTTCACGATCAAGGGATTCTAAATTTAAACACATAGGCATCCCATATAGTTTAAATAAAGTTGAAAAACAACCCTTCTGACATATAATTAAAAATAATCCATTCCATCTGATCTAATAGATGAGACCAGCGGGTGATCCGCGATTGGAAGTAGGTGTACACCTCTTTGGAAGTATTTTGCAAGTACTTGGAAATATTTGGAAGTACTTGAAAATATTTGGAATTACTTGGAAATATTTGGAAGTACTTGGAAACATTTGGAAGTACTTGGAAATATTTGAAAGTACTTGGAAATATTTGGTAGTACTTGGAAATATTTGGAAGTACTTGGAAATATTTGGATGTACAAGTGGAAATAGGTGTAGAGCATATTAGGTCGTGGTTCACCCCTCGGATGAGACTCTTATGATTTTCTAAGGTTTTCTTTTCAATATATTTTATCTTCCTTTTTAAAGCAACTATTTTTTCAAAATTTATCAAATTTCAATTAAAGTTCTCCCGAAACTTTTGTATTTTTAATAAACGCATCTAGATTGTTTTATAAAAGATGTATACAATATAGGTTTATAGGTATTTATTTATTTGCATCAAGCAGAGGTCAACCTCATTGATTTCTCCTTAGGAATAAAAAATCACACTTTTTTCATACTTTGTATGTAAAAGTAAGACTTTCTCTTTATTAATGTGGTTTAATAATAAATGACAAAAAGTAAACATCTAACAATAGAGCTCTGTTGAAATATTTATTTTAAAAAAGGGATCCAGGACCCCAATGATCCACTATATAAATTTTTGTCTCTCGAAAGGAATTACTGCTGTGATTCCCTTTCGTTGATAATTGCACTATCAGTTAAATTTTAATTATATTGATGTCTCTCTTTAAACAGATGCTAAACTCATTATACTCGTACATGCATTAATTATTATTTGAACAATACGTTGCATGTTCTATTGATTTAACATTGGAATCCGACATGGCATTTTTTCCATACTTATCATAAATAATATATTAAATATCAAACTTTTTTTTCCATACATCTATTTTTCAAATATTTACTGATAATATTAAAATGTAATAATGATATTAATGTTTTCGAAAAATATATGGCTATTGATTAAATTTGAATATATTAATTTTTTTTTTACTTTACCATTCGCATAGTAATAAAGAAGTTTTTCTAAATTAATAAAACACTGTGGGTTGATGGAGATATCAGCCAAATTTGGATCCACCAGAATAAGAACTTTCCGCCTAAATTTTATTGGGCCATCCTCAGTTATTTGGAATTATTCACATATTATAATACGTACATGTGATCGAACCTAGTTTTGTCAACAATAAGAATTTTTAACCGGCTTCAAAAAAGGTTTTTTATTTTTATATAGTTATATAGTTATTTATTTAGTTTTATAGTTATTTATTCAATTTTATGTATGTTCAGCAAGAACTTTTTGCCACGAGGACCGATTTCGATGATACTTTTCTTCCTTAGGAGTGGTCCCATATTAATTTAGTCAAGTTCTAATGATATGATCAATGATGAAATAATGTAAATCTCCAACAAACCTTCAAAACCGGAGTGCATAGACATCTACGTCTACACCCTCTCACTTAGTCAACTTTCCCTTCTCTTCGGTAATGCAAGGGTCTTTCGAGATCCATAGGAGCTGCATCTTTACTGGTGCACCCCTTCTTGCATTCGATAGCATTAAAAAAAAAATCTTATGAGCAAATAATCGATATTATAATAAATAAAATCTTTTAACATTCATTTAAAAACCCGCAAACATTTCGAGAGATTTTCTATATTTATGAATTGAATTTTATTATCATTTTCTTATTCATTCGCCCGACGCTTTGTCTTACGAGATGCATACAAGGTATTATATTAAGTCACTATTAATAATATCACTAAAAAGAGAAAAATAAAAATAATTAAAAAAAAAATTAAACCGACTTCAAAAAAATTAAATGCAACAGATAAAATAATAAGAACTCAAAAATCAAATAAAATGCACTAAAAGGTATAAAATAATTAACTAATTTAGTTACAACTAAACGATGAAATTGTTACATGAAATCACTTTTTGAAGTCGATGCTAAACAAACTATATAAGCAAGCTTGCCTTCCAAACGTACTAAGTAAGATCCGCCGAGTTCGATTCATAAAATGTATAGTATTTCTGACACCGACTTCAAAAGTGATTTCATGTTAATATTTCGTCGTTTAGTTTTAACTAAATTAGATAATTATATTATACACTTTAGTGCATTTTATTTGATTTTTGAGTTCTTTATATTATTTATTGCATTTAATTTTTTTGAAGTCGTCTTAATTTTTTTTAGCATTTTACATCTTATTTGGAAATGTAATAATTTTTTCTTCACTATCCTTGGACTGCCTTCCATTACTTTTCAATTAAAAATTCTACCAGACCGTCTCTCTCCAAAGAGAAAATTTCTTCAAATATTAATAATATCAATATCAAACGTCTCCCCAAACCAGAGGTCGAAAATATTTTTTTAATTATCCCGGGGCGCAATCAGGCCGGGTCGAAAGAAAATTATAAATTAAATTAAATTAGGAAACGAAGAAAAGATTTTTTTATTATAGACAAAAGGATCAGTCGGGATTCGAACCCGGGATCTTCGCATGTGCACTGTGATGCCTTCATAAGAGCCTTAGTTCTTATCCTCTTGGCCACTGACCCCGAACTCAAACTAATACCTAAAGTCTATATGAATTTGGAATTTCATTTTTATTTAATCTTTAATCTCTTCCTCGTTCATTTTTGCAGCTCTGTGATGGCCGAACTATTATTAAACTATATTCAAACGCCTCCTAATCCATCACAAAAACAAAGGTCGAAAATAATGTTTTCTTTACCCTGGGGCGCAATCACAACGAGGCCGCGTCGAAAGACAATTATAAATTAATTAATTAATTAAATTAAATTAGAGAACGAAGAAAATATTTTTTATTACAGACAAAAGGATCAGCCGGGATTATACTTTAGGTATTAGCTTGAGTTCGGTGATCAGTGGTCAAGAGGATAAGAACTAAGGCTCTTATGAAGGCATCGCAGCGCACATGCGAAGATCCCGGGTTCGAATCCCGGCTGATCCTTTTGTCTATAATAAAAATCTTTTCTTCGTTCCCTAATTTAATTTAATTTATAATATTATTCCTAATTTTTATTTTGAGTTGTTCAGATATTATATATTCCCGTTTAAATATTCACTTTCTAGTATTATTATGGGGCAGAGGTAATTCCGATGTGATTTTAACAAATAGAGTCAAATTTTTCATTAAATTCTTCTGTCGTGATTCCCTCCTCTTTTGACCCAATTCCAGCTTCCAGCCCTCTTCTCCAGTACCTCTCATCTTGTACCGTCATCCATTTAACATGCTTTCAAAGGTTGTTCTCCTTTTTTTTCTCTCTCTCTTTCCCATGTCATTTGCCAACCGAGTTTATTGGCAAAATGCAGACATACCTGTACAGGTAATAAATAGCCTAATAAGTTATACTCGATACTTATATATTTATTTTTTCATTTTTTTTTTTGCCCCCAGCCTAAGTTAACACATCTCGTTGTAACGAGTGAGCATGCCACTACCACACGCCATGTTTGATAAATTGTGTCCATTAATTTATTTCAGGTGAGAAATTCCAAAATGCGGGCAGACTTACCGAGAGCAGCCCCGAAACGCCCAAATGGATCTCTCTCTCTCCCGGCGTGTGTGTGTGCGCATGTGTGCCTGTGGAAACAAAGCAAACAGCCAGATTAAATATTTGCTTAGAGAGGACACAAGAGACAATATAATAGTCCTAATAGAATGTCCACCATATGAATTAAAAATAACCACACGGTTGGCATTTGGAGCTACAATGCTACTGGAAACGAGAACACAGGAAAATTTAATATAAATCTTTGATAGGTAGGTATAATTTTATTTTAAAAATGAATTAAATATTGTCAGCATTGGCCGAATGTATAGATAGTTTATTTTATTATATGTAGAGACCGGATTTTTATGCAGTAAAAACTGCTAAAATATGCCATAAAATATACAGTCAAAATTGCTGAAATATTCAACTAATATGCAGAATAGGTTGAAATATGCAAATATATGCAGTAAAAGATGGCAAAAAAAATTTTATGCTCTAAAAAAATAAAATTGAAGACAAAAAGACTATATAATTGAAGGGGTGCCATGAAAGAAATAAAACCATGTGTCAAATATGTACTTTTATTGCGTAAAAAATAGCACAAAATTCTCATTAGGCATATACTTACCTATATATATATATATATATATTTTATTTATTTATTGTCACCGGGACATCCTATTTAGACAGTACATCAGTAAAGTGTTAGTAGTGTTAGTGAGGGAACCGAGATTTAGCCGGTCGAAATTTTATATGCTATGCAAGGCTCGAATCCGGGCCTCCCGTTTGAACATCGTAATAAATCAACATGATAAATATAATAATGTTTCAAAAAATTTGAACGAAAATATACGGGGGGAGGGGGGGTTTATTTAACAGACACAATTGTATTGTACTCCTTTTATTTTATTTTTATATTAAAAAGCTTTTCATATTGACGTACTACAAATAATAAACCAATAAAATATTTCAAATATTTGACCTGGTCTGATCCCTACACTAATTTACACACACTTACCCACATGAAAAAGACTATATAATTGAAGGGATGCTATAAAAGAAACACGAACACTCAATGGCCAAAATCTGCTATAGTTATCGAAGACTTTTTTTTTTTAAAAATAAGACCTCTTCTTGTTTTTCTTTTCATTCTTTCTCCGAAAATTACCTTTTAAAAAATCTGTATTTTGCACAAAAAATCCTTCAATTATGCAATTTTATGCATATTACGTGAGTCGTATGTGGCGGCAAACAAAATATGCAATTGCATAAGAATCCAGTCTCTAATTATATGTTATCAAGTCTGTTAAAGATTCATCTAGGTAGGGCTGTCCAACCCGTGGCCGTATGCGAGCCAGCACTGCAATGAGTGTGGCCTGAGGGGTGAACCGCGACACCTACTTCCACTTCCACTTTCATTTCCAAGTAGATGACAATAGATTATCTAATGAATTCCAAAGTAATTCCAAATAATTCCAAAGACGGTGCAAACCTAATTCCAATTGCGGTTCACCCCTCGGTGTGGCCCAACATAAAATCATAAACTTCCTTAAAACATTGAGATTTATATTTAGAGATATATTTATTTCCTTTTTCGAAATATGAATGTACATTTGTATAATACGTGAAGCTTTTTTCAAAAATAAAATTCACTAAAAGCAAAATTATAAGCTCAACTATAAATATAAGATAAAAAAAAATAATGAAGTTTCGAATATTTAAAAATTCTTCTTCTTCTCATATTTTCTTTTTCTAAAATATTTATTATTTCAGTAATTTATATCCTACGACACCAACCAAGTCTATATATATATCATTCTAGTACAGGAGGAATTGGGGTTTTCTAGAACAATAAGATTAATTGATAATTTCTCTCCTGGACTAAAACTTGTCAGGACTTGTCTTTTAGATCTTTGCACGTTCTTACATGTCAATAGATAATGGATATTCATGGATTATTATATCCGTGAGCCCTTTAAAAAATAAACAAGAAATTGGGGTTTTCTAGAACAATCTCAATTAATTGAAAATTTCTTTCCTGAACTAAAACTTGTCAGGACATGCCTTTTAGATCTTTTCACATGTCAATAGAAAATGGATAGTCAGGGATTATTATATCCGTGACTTTTAAAAAATAAATTATCATTGCTGTTCATATCCTGAACTTTTTTAACGATTCTTAATTTGAAATCCATTGATAAAGGGAGAAATTCTCCCGAAACGTTTAGATTTTAATGAATGTTTCAAGTAGGGTTTATATGTTACATAACCCGACATTTAGAAAACCGATTTTCGAATTTCAACTTTTCTATAAAACCGGTTTCGATTTTTTGCACATAAAATAAGACATTTACAACTTAAAATAGAAGATTTTAATTTTTGGCTTATGTAGCCGAGTTGATTAATTATTGGTAATATTTGGCCAAATTTTCCCATTACAGCAGCACCATAATGTTGTTTATATACCACACCGGCCTCTGTCTATGATTTTAGTATACGCAATTTAAGGGTTATATATACATGTTATGTATAAATTGAAAACCGCTTTCTTTCTAAAAACAATCTCAAAGGTCGATTCGCAGAGCCTTTACTATTTTATTTACTTTGAAATGACGGCTTCTATAAATAATCCGACACCTTTGTGCTGGTCAACACCTTGCTACCCTCACGGGGCAGCCCTTCTCGCTATACCTACTTAATGGCAACATTAAATACTAATTATTTGTATAATTAATATATGAGACGAGAAGTGTACCTATAATTAATATAGTGCTAGAGTATAAATTTAGTTATTAATCACCCACCTGTATTCAACGAGTTCAAAGCAGCTGTTTGTTAATCATTAATTCATTTAATTATCAGAACAGATAATCAAACATACATATAATTTGTAGGAGGGTGTAGATAAATATTAAACTGAATTTCATCTTTTTAATTATTTTCCAGATCAGTGAAATGGAAACTTATTGAAATCTGTCGCTACCTTCGTTTATCGTATTTTCCATGCCTTCTTCTAATCTCTTTATTATATTGGATTCTCTCTTCTTTTCAGCTTCTCGCTTTCCTCAATTTGTCTGTTTAAAATTCGAATTCCATCTTTTTAAATGAAGGGAGTTGTTTAATAATTGGCTTTTTCCCAGTATTATTAATTTATTTTAGTACAGTTGAGTAACTTAACTACCGCACAATCGCTCATCCCTATTGTTAGAATAACCTGTACCATCATCTCAAGAAAAAAATTAGTTTTGAAAATTTTCGAAAATCGAAATTTTCTAATTGTACCGGGTGATTCAATAAGGGTGACGAGGTACCGTATCTCAGGAACTAATAATCGTAGAAGTTTGGAAAAAAAATCCTTCAGAGGAAATCGGCCAAGAAAAATTGCTGGAAACATTTTTGAAGTTCATACCTCCACCGCTAGGTGGCTAAATAGCTTCGATCGTATAAAAAATGCAATTTTCTGGAAAATTTTCCAATATAAGTTTAAAAATGAATACTCTCACGTTAATGCCTCCATAATAGTCCATCTTTTTGATAAATGACTTTTTATTGTAGGACGTAAAATAAAGGCGGGAGGGGATGCTAAACTTTTATGGACTCTAGTGTATATAACTTAAGTTTGACTTAACGGAAATTTGTTAACAAGGTCTGGTTCAAGAAAGGAAGGTTTAGTGAATAAAATAAAAAAACATCCATGCCATTCTAGTTCTTGCCGCCCTCGCTAAGGGGCGTGATTTATAAAGTTAAATGTTTTATTAATTTTGCTTCGAAATCTTAAATGGAACCGTATAATTATTTTAGTAGATTCAGAAAGTAGATCAAATTTGCAACAAAATATGTTCAAACCGCAAGTCGATATCTTCTTTCGTTTAACAGTTATTGCTTAAAGAATATTTTATTAACGAATTTATTATAGAAACAAAATAGGTAATTGAGTTTTCAATTTTTTTTTTTAAGTTTCGTAGTCAAGCATGCCATGGACAAATAAAAAAATAGTTTAAAACTTTGTTCTTATTTTCATCTAATCACAACAATAATGATATAACATAACACACAATAAAATAACAATTACAACATAAACATATATTTGTGAAAAATCGCCGTTTCCATAGAAACTGTCAACCAAGTCTTTCACGGCCTTCTAAGAAATTAGACATTTTTGAAATTTAATACCTACTCACAGGCGACACAGAAAAGCATTAGGAAAAAAGCGTTATTATCATAATCGTTGTGATTAAATGAAAATAAGAACAAAGTTTTAAGCTGTTTTTTTATTTGTCCGCCTTTATTTTACGTCCTACAATAAAAAGTCATTTATCAAAAAGATGGACTATTATGGAGGCATTAACGTGAGAGTATTCATTTCTAAACTTATATTGTAAAATTTTCCAGAAAATTGCATTTTTTATACGATCGAAGCTATTTAGCCACCTAGCGGTGGAGGTATGAACTTCAAAAATATTTCCAGCAATTTTTCTTGCCCGATTTCCTCTGAAGGATTTTTTTCCCAACAACCCTTCTGACGTAAAAATAATCTATAATATCTCGAATCTAGTATAGATTGACTATCTCTCTTTATTTTCTATAGTAAATCAACTGGTGTGTTCACCACACGTCTTTCACATTCTCATTTTTTTTAAATCATCGCGAAACTCCTAATTTATACCCCCTTCAATTATTTCAATCGGATTGAAATTTATACACGACGAATAACTCATGACACTTGATAAGTACACCAATTTAAAAACAAAATCGTTAGTGCCGTTTTTGAGTAAATAAAAAAAACGAAAAATCTTTCAAATAAATGTCCACTTCCGGTATTCCTATTTCAACCAAAAGCGTGCTGTACTCCTTCTAGCACATTTCGTGCTTAAGTTTCGTAGCTCTCGGACTTATGGTTGTGAAACGTAGGGCGCGTAGATACATAGGTACATATGCACTGATCAATGGATTATTGGCCACTTTTTGGCCTATGGGAACCACAATATTCAGTTTTATGTCCTAAATTTGATTTCCAACTAATACGGGCATTGATATCTCCCACATAGAAGTTACAAAAAGAAATGAACTTTTTTCATCTCTGAGATACAAACTCTCAAAGAGTCAGGACCCCGGCAGGAGATTTCAATACTTCACATTACTCTATTCTATAAAATATAAATGTGAAAGTAGAAATTATTTATGGGAGAGTTTAAAAAAGACTTTACGTAGGTATAACTAATAACTAGCAACCAAAATTTATCTACCAAACAATGTTATAATACACTTTTCTGTGCTATATCTACCTCTTCCGATCCTGCAAAATCTCCTACAATCGTTTTTTGAAAAACATTGCGATACACCTCTTGACCATTTTTAGACAACGATAATTAAATGTAAATAATAAAACCAAAGTTACATTTTAATCGCGGTGCTATAGGGTACGGAAGACGCAGATTCAGGCAAAAAGGTAGTTTTCATGCTAATATATTTTTCAAATGTATTTTGAGAAAAGTATGTTCTGCAGATTTTGTTAAAAAGCGATTATTTAACGATTGTTTTTTCGACAGACAAATTCTTTGATATATTACTAATGAATTCGTTAATATGCTAGTTGAACTTAAATTTTTTTTCTTTCTAAAACAGCAATAAATTTCCACTAAAGCTCAATCAGCAAGCCGATAAAATATTTATTTCTATGGCGTGGCAAAAAATAAATAAATCAGCAAGAGGACTCGGGAGTTGCCAAGTTAACTTGTTCACGCGAGCTGCGGGCTTTCTCTCTCGGGGGAAAATGGGGGATGTAGGGGGTGTTTTTTGAAAAAAGCCCGCTTTGAGTAATATATAGAAGAAGCAGAGGCAGCCATCGACGCCAGAGCTTCACAAACAGTTGATTCATCGCCCGAGTCGCATTTGATTCATTGACTCGGTCGTATCTATCGAGATCAGGCTAATCTCAACAAAGAACCAACCACATGGAGAAAGGCTTCCACGCTTTTTGTCAATGAAAATCCGGAATAGAATAAAAAAAAAAAAAAAAAAAAAATCAAATCCATTGAAAGCGTTCGTTCGTTCCTTCTATATCATCATTATTTTCTCTTTAGGCCCTATTTAGGTTTCCTAGTGGGGATTTTTTTATTTTATTTCGATTTACAAAACTGAATACAAGTTCACTCACTGCTGTATTGTTAGTAGTTATTTACATACGATGCATGGTGGAGTATTGTTATCGAGCATGATTTGCTTCGTATAATAATTATTTTATATCTTTTAGTGTATTTTATTTGTTGCATTTAATTTTTTGAAGTTGGTTTTTATTTTTTTCTTAAAAATTATTTTTATATTTCTCTTTTTAGTGATGTTATTAATAGTGATCATATCATCAAAACTTGACCAAATTAATATGGTACCATCCCTAAGATACCCCCTTTAAAAAAAGAATCATCGAAATCGGTTCATAAACAAAGAAGTTAGGCCTAAACAAACCTAACAAAAAAGGTCTTTTACCTATGAAAAAAAAATGGGACCAATCGGAAGCTAGACTGAACCCAATGCAATTTTTACTTTATCCAATGCAAAGCATGGCTAAAGTATTGTAATCGCTCTAGGGGCAAGCGTGGCTTCAAAGGGTCCTCAGGTAAAAACTACGGAACCCATGGACTCAATTAAAGTCACAAATTGTAGTATTCAATTAGGTTGAATTTTAGCACGTGACGGTTTTGCCAAAAATTACAAGGGGTCTCGTCGAGAGGTCAAAAAGTGCGATTTTTTCATTTAGTGCGTGCGGATGGATGGATGGATGTTATCGTTTTTTTGGCCCACGATTTTTTCCACACCGTTGCACCGATTGAAATGAAATTAGAAACCTAGCATTCTTTTAACAAAATGAAGCGCTGATTAGTTTTTGGTACATATCGGTCCACAAACATTAGTACTTTATTTCAGTACTTTTTTAGTTTTTTCTAAATATCTTGAAAATTATTTAACCAATTTTGATGTGAAATTTAATATCTAATTAAGTACAGCAGGGACCACAAAAAAGGTTAAATAAAGTTTTTAGTAAAATCATATTTTAAAGTACTCTAGAACATATTAATATTTCAAATGAATTTGGATAAAGTTTAGCAACGATCCGTTGCAGTTTATTTTTTCAAAATCGGTTCACAATTGGCGGAAATATGAGGTAACATAGGCGCTCAAAAAAAAGAGACATTCATCTTAGTTGAATAAAAGATTTCACTGTCGATGGTAACAGAATTGTTTTATTTTAGGTTAAAAATAAAATAAAATGAGAGAGTCTTCTGTTTTTTAAATAAAATAATTTTTAATTATTTCTAGAGACTATAGTTTCGAGGCATTGCCTTCATCATCAGTCTATCACAAATATTTCAAATTAGTTACAAATTAAGATTTATACATAGAAAATTTTTGAAAAATATATATTTTTCAAAAATTTTCTATGTATAAATCTTAATTTGTAACTAATTTGAAATATTTGTGATAGACTGATGATGAAGGCAATGCCTTCGAAACTATAGTCTCTAGAAATAATTAAAAATTATTTTATTTAAAAAACAGAAGACTCTCTCATTTTATTTTATTTTTAACCTAAGACATTCCTCTATATATAGACTTCACAACATATTCTGATGAACAAAGATTACAATTAAACCTTGAAATAAACTGCAACGGATCGTTGCTAAACTTTATCCAAATTCATTTGAAATATTAATATGTTTGTTCCTTTATTATTAATCAGATATCACTTGCAATTTGTAGTTCATATTGAAATTAATTCAAAAATAATTCTCATTTAAGAGTCGGAGAATAACCATCCTACATTGGATTTTTGACGTTTCGATTATTATTGGTAACCATTGCTGAAGACATGGAGGAAACGACTTAAAATCAAAAATAACGATCGATTCTTATCTAATACTAGAGGAATAACCTTATTGAATTCCATTAAAAATCCAATATAGAATGATTATTCCTCAAGTACTAGATGAGAATCGATCGTTATTTTTGATTTTAAGTCGATTCCTCCAAGTCTTCAGCAATGGTTACCAATAAAAACCGAAACGTCAAAAATCCAATATAGAATGGTTATTCCTCAAGTATTAGATGAGAATCAATCGCTATTTTTGGTTTAAAGTCGATTCCTTTATGTCTTCTGCAAAGGTAAGGGATAAGAAAACAACGCAGTTGCTATGGTTACTTATAAAATTTCCTCCCAAATTTTTAGCATTTCACAGAGAGAAGCCTATCCATTCTTATTTAAGCAAGGCTAAATGAGCTATATTAAAAGGTTCAAATGAATAAATTTTAAAGAATTTAAAAAATTAAAAAAGTACTCTCTTACTCTAGAGTAAAGTACTTTAAAATATAATTTTACTAAAAACTTTATTTATCCTTTTTTGTGGTCCCCAAGGTACTTAATTAGGATATTAAATTTCATCAAAATTGGTTAAGTCATTTTCAAGATATTTAGAAAAAACTAAAAAAGTACTGAAATAAAGTACTAATGTTTGTGGGCCGATATGTACCAAAAACTAATCAGCGCTTCATTTTGTTAAACTAATGGTAGGTTTTCAATTTCATTTCAATCGGTGCAACGGTGTGAAAAAAATCGTGGGCCAAAAAAGCGATAACATACATACATCCATACATACATCCATCCATACATACATCCATCCATACATACATACATCCGCACGCACTAAATGAAAAAATCGCACTTTTTTGCCTCTCGAAGAGACCCCATGTAATTTTTGGCAAAACCGTCACGTGCTAATATTCAACCTAATTGAATACTACAATTTGTGACTTTAATTGAGTCCATGGGTTCCGTAGTCTTTACCTGAGGACCCTTTGAAGCCACGCTTGCCCCGAGAGCGATTACAATACTTTACCCATGCTTTGCATTGGATAAAGTAAAAATAAAATAAAATTGAAAACTCAGAACAATTTAATCTATAGATATAATCTCTATATTGGTCGCTAAGTTTAAAATCAATTTTTTTTTATTAATTTATTTCAGGATTTATAAAAATAAATAATAAATCAATACTTTTTTACTGTTTTTGTGTTTTTTACTATAAAAAAAATAAAATTGTACACAAAGTCACGGCCGGTGGGCATGGCAGTCCCGTGGTCGTGGCTTTGTGTAGGTTTATTGGTTTATAATACATATTTCAATAATTATATTTTTTTTATTAATTTATATCAGGATTTATAAAAATAAATAAAAAACTAATACTCTTTTACTGTTTTTGTGTTTTTTACTATAAAAAATAAAAAATAAATAAAAAATTGTACAGAAAGTCAGGGCCGGTGGGCATGGCAGGCTCGACTCGTTTATTCGTTTATAATACATTTTTAAATAATTAATTTTTTTTTATTAATTTATATTAGGATTTATAAAAATAAATAATAAATCAATACTTTTTTACTGTTTTTACTATTTTAATACACAGAAAACCCGGGGGTCCGTCTTGTGACTTTGTGTATGTAAAATAGTTTATATTTTTTTTTTTTTTTTTAGAAACATACTTTAAAAATCCTTTTATTATGTATTAATCGAGAGGTGAGCCGGGATTGGAATAAGGTCTACACGTCTTTCGAATTATGTTGAATTATTTTAGTATTTTACTATTTAAAGTACTGGAATTGTTTGGAAATATTTAAACGAATGTGTGGCATGACTATTTGAAGCCTTGAAGAAGTCGACAAAGTCGACGAAACGTTGGCTGATAAATAAAAAAGTCACACATAAAAAGTTGTCCTTATTTTCCTATCATACACTTTCAAATTAATACAAATTATGTGCGGAAATTATAATAATAATTGTAATCTTTTATGGAAACATATGACTGCTTATGGTGCTTAATAGCTAATAAAATTGTCTATTGAGTGAACATCGAAAAGCATCTAAGTATTCTAAGAGATATTATGTAATTATTTTATCAAAATATCTGTTAGTATATGTGTTGTAGGGTCTAGCTTAAAAAATAATGAATGTATCAAATGATAATTTTATTTTTAGATAGGTACTACAATGGTAATATCAATGATTCCAAAAATGACGCCTTAACTATTCCCGGAGCGTGTCGAGTAATGTATTTTTCAGGTAAAAATACATAACTTTCATTCGAAAGATAAAAATGCTTCCTCCCTTTCAAATTTTTTAAAGTAATGAAATACTTGTCATTTCGAATTTCAGATTATAGAGTGAATTAAGAGGAAAAAAAAACCGACCCTAATATCCGCTCTCGAAATTCGAATAAACGTCCATCACAACGCATGTCAGTTTTAGCCATCACGTTACTAAATTGAAACTTATTGCGGAGCGTTCGCTTTACCCACCGGAAAACAATCCAGTCCAACAAAATTGATAGAAGATTAATTTCTCTTATATGATGTGTCGAAATAAAAAAAATCATAAATAGGGATTAATTCTGTCCATTTAATAAATAGACAGCAAATATATATATTTAGATGATAGAGAATTTTTTTTTAGATATACAGAGTAATCATATGGAAACCAAATAGCGGCCACTAGGCTAATAATTTATTGGGTGACCAGCTTGCTATAACAACAAAACGAATTTATCTACATCCGACAGAGTATTTGAAGCCATGAGAAATAACATTTAGGATATTTCTAATAAATAAGCTGACGTGTTCTGATGTGGCCATCCACTTGACTTTACCATACAACCTGGCCCCTCACTTATATTTAAAATTTAATAAAATTATTTATAATCATGTAGGGGAGGCATTTTTAGACTCATGGGGGCCCACTGATTATGTATACAAAATTTGGTTTAGTTTGGTACAAGAGCCTATATTTTATTGACCCTACAACCCCTCCCCTCATTTTGGGCGGTTAGTTTTTGCATTTTTAGATTACTGTGGGCCCAGTGAATATGTATACAAAATTTGGTTGAGTTTGGTACAAGAGCCTAGATTTTCATTTTTTGAACATACACCCCCCCACCCTATTTTGGGCGGTTAGTTTTTGCATTTTTAGACTCCTGGGGGCCCACTGATATGTACACAAAACTTAGTTGAGATTGGTACAAGAGCCTATATTTTCATTTTTTGACCCTACACCCCCCATTTTGGGCGGTTAGTTTTTGCATTTTTAAATTACTGTGGGCCCAGTGATTATGTATACAAAATTTGGTTAAGTTTGGTACAAGAGCCTAGATTTTTATTTTTTGAACATACACCCCCTTCCCCCCATTTTGGGCGGTTAGTTGTTACATTTTTAGACTTCTGGGGTCCCACTGATTATGTATACAAAATTTGGTTGAGTTTGCTCAAATAGACTAGATTTTTAAATTTTAAATCACCCTCCACCCCCTTGATTTTGGGTCGATATGCACCAAAATATAATCAGCTCTTAATCTCAATGGACCAAAGCTACCCGTGAAATTTGGTTTCGATATTCACACTAGTTTTTGAGCTAGCTCGTCCACAAAAATTTGTTAACGCATAGACTAACAGACAAACAGACTATCAGACATTTTGACAAAGCAATTATTATCTCAAAAAATATAATTTTTTCGATGTTCATTTATTAGGACTTTTTTGTAGAGCGAAATGCCATGGTTTCGCTCAATTTTTTTAATCAAAATAGTTTCAGTCGTTTTTGAGATATTTCGAAAAAAAGAAGGAAACAACGCCACTTTTTTCATGCACAATTACAATACTTGACCATACCCTGTATGGTAAAGCAAAAATACTGATGATGATTCTAAAATTTTTGAAAATATAGTTTCTAAGAAATAAATTTATATTATCTATATAAAATCTATTACATATTATATGTTCTAAAATTTGGCCTTTATTATGAGTCTTTTTAATTATTCTGATATACCTATCTGATGAATTGAATTAGATCTAGCTAAATATTTTTTGTAGTTATAGTAAGCTGTTCAATCAACAAAAGAAGTTCTTAATTAAAAAGACTGATGAGATGAAGGCCAAACCTACAAAACTTTATTCTCTAACAAATAGATTACACGGGTCAACAATGAAAATGCCTCGGGCTCAAAAATAGGTGATTCTTATGTATTTCCACCTGCTAAATTCAAAAACCACAATAAAAATTACCGATTAGCTCTTGTTTTGTCGATTTTATCGGCCAAAACGACGAAAAAAGCCATTTTGACCTATATTTGAGTCTCATTAGATATTAAACACCAATATTTAAAATCACAATATTTTGTTGACATCATAGAAAATAGCTTCCTCTTTGATTGTCAAATTATTACTTGTTTTTAGATCAATTAGAACTCGAATTAAAACTAAAAACCTAAAACTACATGATTGTAAAGGATAATAAACATAGATAAAAACATATGGCCTTAGTTTTTTAGTTATAACTCTGAATTACAAACAAGTGGTAATTTGAAAATCAAAGAGGAAGCTGTTTTCTATTACTTGAACAAAATATTTTAATTTCAAATATTGCTGTTTAATATCTAATGAGACTCGAAAATGGGCCAAAATGGCCTTTTTCGTCGTTTATTATTATTATACCCACTACAAAAGCAAATTTTATACGGAATATAGCTATTTTTCCTTTATTTTGCTGCACAATGAATGGAAAAATCATGAAATAAACTACAAGAAAACAATTAAAATGTTTTGATGACGTAATAGTAAACGGTTTTCTGATTTATTTTCAAATTACCTCATAAAGTACAAGGAAAAACATTTTTGTAGAGTTGTGTCATTTATAAATAAAATTCTGTAACATCCTTGACTTCCGGCCAGTGTTCACTAAACTATGTTTAATGTGTTGTATGTCGATTTGTATTTAAGTACTATTGTATTAGTGTATTCTAGACCCACGGGTTGGGAGTAGAATAGAACCGCGGTACTTCTTGCTTGTCGTAAGAGGCGACTAATAGAGAAAAGGTAGATGGGAATCTTCAGCCTTGACCGGCTATATTTTTTATATTAATTTAAGTCTCTATCTATGCTTTGGTGAAGTTTCAATCACACATTAGCGAGCAAATTTTTGAAAATAAAATTTTTTTAAATGTAAACATTTTCTCAAAGTCTTATGGAAAATTAAGATCTTGACACTTTCTCTTGAATTATACTACTATTAGTTGAATAGATAAAGTTAAAAATAAAAAAACTAAAAATTAGCTTTTTGAAACATGCAATAAAATAAATCATTGACCGAGGAATTTATTGAGAAATTTACTTTAAAAAATCACATACATATTATGTTTAGATGTAAACATAAACAGTATTAATACAACGCATTGCCCAATCATACATAATTATTATCAGCTGATTTGAATAAATCAAACTAACTTTTGTATTTAATTATTTTTTTATAATTGTTTTTATTTCAAACATTTGCGGCTTTCATAAAATTTATTTTTTAATTCTATTATTTTTCATTTGTATTTTAATTTTTTTATTAAATATTAGATACTACACTTCTTTTGACTCAACTGGCGCGAAAGGACCTCCTTAATGGCTTAATATATAGTACCTGGAGGCACCGAGCGATGCTCGGTAACTTCTTCCTTCAGTTAAAAGCTTTATTTTAATATTATTTTTAAATTAATTTAAAATTTTGATAAAAAGGTCGATTTTTATTTGAGAGCCGCTTTCAAATTAAAAAAAAAATACAAAAGTATATAATATTCGCCCACTGTACCCCCCCCCCCACCTCCACCCCGCTCGAACCCACCCTCTAAACCTCGCCCTACCCCCGAATCACCCACCACTGCACCCCACCTCCTGCGCCTGTTTTGATTCAACCATATGATTCATTTTTATTCATCCAATCGTTAATAAATAAAACCTATCAAAATGTATTGTTTTTTCAGAAAATTGAGACCTGCTCTTGATTATTTTTTATTCGATTAAATAAATAAAGTTCATTATAAAAACAATTATAAAACGTTTATTAATATTTCTAACGTTTAGGGACAACAAAATATGTTAAAATCCACAATCACAATACTTCTTCAATGCTTTTGAGAATAAAGGATTTACCCGACCCATTGTCTGGCTGAGCACAAAAGGAAAAGGGAAACCTTTTTTTAAAACCCTAAGAATGGGATTTGTCTACCTGAGAATAATTAATTTGATTACGAAAAAATCCATCAAAAACAATTTTGTCGAAGATGAGACCGTGACAGATCGAATTGTCACACCAAAAACCCCCTATCCCGTGAATTTCATCAAAATACGTAAAGCCGTTTTCAAAATAGAACCAAGATACAAATATATAAACAAATAAATAAATATATATAAAAATATACAATTTTTGCTCGTTTAATAAGAGTAGATTTAATAATGTGATTAATTTTTCAGTTGACGTCCCTGTATATATATTTTCATTTCCATCAAGCAGAGAACAGCCTCATTGATTTATCTTTAAGAACTTTTATTATACAAGTTTGACTGATAATATGAAACACTAAATAATTGCAGCAGCTGTCACCATTCATTTTTTATTCATAAACACAATTTTCTCAGTTCTTTAAAACAGACAAATAAATAATTGAAAAATAAAAAAATAAATAAATAAAAAAAACATTTTACACACATGGCTTAGTGACTGATTCGCAATCAATAAAATGATCCCTATGTATCTTTCAACTGCAATTTTTTCTTTTTTTTTTATCTGAATTTAATTTCCCTGATGGATTAGAGCGAGCAGAATATGAAGAAGCGTTTAGTGATTTGTCGAATAACGTTAATTAATTAGCCAGGGTGGGCTAAAGGGCTGTTGGCAAAAAGTGGTCATTAAAAACTCATAAATTGTATCGAGGTGGACATAATTGGCTTGCTGGCACGAGAGTGGAGATTCTCCAGAGGGATGGATTAATTTTGGCCACCGTGTGGATCTTGAATAAATTTAAATGGCGAGCACGTGATCGGGCGAGGCAATTCCATCTGGCTGCAAATGGATCTTTGATTCGATTATTTCGTCAATGGGGCGATGTGGCGACCTTTTTCGCTAGGGAGTGCTGGTTGGCTTTCCACAGTCACAGTTCAACGGTTACCACCCGGTGGTAAAAAGATATAGGGCTGTTAATGTGTCCTACCTAAAAAAAAATAAAGTCCTATCTCTAGCCGCACACACTTTCTACTAAAGTGTATTGAATTTCATTTTTGGAACGATGATTTTTTCTTTTCATTATCTAAAAAGTGTTTGAGGTGGATAAAATAAACTATGCTGTAGTGTAGTAGTATTGGATGGAATCTCAGGAAACAACTTATAATATATGTACTTGTATTAAATAAATACAGATGTTTTATAAAACAATCGCAAATTAGAATTTTAACATTTCTGGAGAAATTCTACCTTAATCAATAGATTTTTTTAATGAAATTTATTAGAGAAGGAGTTACACCAAAGAGGTGGATCCCCTAAAGGCTTGGGTTGGCCACTCCATCGTGGACAGAACAAGAAGTGGGGATTTTATGGGCTTGGTAGGAGTCGAAGGTATATGTGGGTCTTAAACAGTTGAAGGTTATAAGTCGCATGGAGAAGTTAGTTGGAAGCGAGTTCCAGTCTCCGGGGGTCATAGAGATAAAAGAGTTGGCGAAAACGCTGGTTCGATTTTTATCCAATTTGACAGCAAGGGGTGATGAGAGTTCGAAAACCGCGTGTTTTTCGCAAAGAGGGCTTTATAGGGGATAATTGATTTCAGCTCGAATGAACAGACGCCATGATAGTATCTGTAGTGGGTGGCACCCTAAATCCCGAAAGCCAAAATTCCGAAAATTCAAAATCCCGACACCCAAAATCCCGACAACCCAAAATCCCGACAACGCAAAATCCCGACAACCCAAAATCCCGACAGCCAAAATCCCGGCATGTGAATTCAGGCTTAACTATGATTTTTTTATTAACCTTTTTGTTATTTGCGCAAATATATATACTATCTATATGTATCTGACTATATTAACCTAATTAAGACAAAAAAAGCACATATCAAATATCAAAATAATAAATAAATTCCCATCTGTAGTACAGGGAAAGGGCAGAAAAACGGTTCTTCAATTTATCAAAAGGTCAGATAAGGACAATTTTTCTAATAATTTTCAGAAATTAAAAAAAAATATATAGTGATACAGGTTGACGTACTACAATTAGAACAATAATTTTCAAATTTTTTCAAGTATTAACTCTTCAGGAATAAAAATTTAAAAAGTATGGATGGATGGATGTATTCCTGAATTCCTTGATATCTCAAAAAGTAAAGATGTTATAAACTTCGAAACAGTCTTAAAATAATTCTATAATTATGGGCCAGTAAATAGACACATTTTTGTTACAATTTATCTAAGGACTTAATAGATGTAACCGTTTTTCTGTTTTGCCAAAATTGAAATATTTTTGTTTTCTACGATTTTCTCAAGATCACTTCAAAAAATGGCGGAAATTTTGGACTTGAGTATTTCTATAAGTATTTCCATCTTAAATTATTTCCTTATCGTAAGGAGATTAAGTCCACAAACAGTGTTTTTAATTTTAATTTAAAATAACTTCAATAGGGCAGTCTCTAAATTATAATACCTCACACGAATTTCAAGATTTTTAGACCCCTTCCTCACCCTGTGTCACATTTTTTCACATTGTAGAAAATTTAAGTGTTTTTGCTGAAAATTGATTGCTTACAATTTTTTGTCTAGATATTTATTTTACCAACATTTTCAGGTAAGAATAATATTAAAATGAAATCTAAAAAAATATATTTGAAATTTTTTAAAATTTGACTTTTGTGACATCACAATTTTTAAGATCACCGGGCCCCCTGTCACATCTTGTCACAAATCTGTGATGCCTTTGCCCCCTGACTGTGTGACGTAATATATCGACGTCTCCCAGGTACATTTTAACGAATGTTTATGAAAATCTCGGGAAAGTTTTTGCAGCAGCCATTGCGGATTTTTTTTTTATCTCAATTGTAATACTGTGAAGTATATTAATTAGAAAGAGAAAAATTAGTGTATAATTTCACAGAAGAGGAGAATGTAAGTGAAAGTCATGTGGTACACACAAAAGCTGATTTTTTTAAATTTCATTATCCAAAATGCATTCCTCGAGGCAAAAAGTGTTCTTTTTTTTTTTTTTTTTTTTTTTTTTTTATTTAACTCCATTCTTATCTTAGGGAAAAAATCCGCTCACTATATAGGCAAGGCAATAAATCATTTTGTTAATTTTTAATTCAAAATACGTGTAACTTATTCGGTAAACAAAACAATCTTGTTTTAAATCTCTATTCCATATTCTTTTTTTTTTTATTTTTTTTTATTTTTGCAATAAGTTGAAATATAGGTATAGATAGATATGTTTATGTAAGGGGAGTATATGGTATATAAAGCAAAAGTGACGGGGACTGTTCGTTCATTGATTGGCTGATTGCTTTTTCACTGGTTTGTTATTTATCATCCCCTAATCTGTCAATCTTGAACTAACACACTTTTTAAATGAATAACTATTTTTAGAAAACAAAAACTGCGTATTTAGAACCACGTGAATTTCCCTCATCCCCTGCTCATGAATTTTAGAAAACAATTTAATTTTTTATAGAATTTAGAAATGTTATAACATAATAATATTATAAATAAATATACACCGATTTTAAAAGTGTTTACTTGCCAAGGTAATCGGATATTAGGCTTTTTATAAACAAAGAAGATACAATTCTTTCTTTATGCAGAAATATTTATTATTGGCCGACCACTCTGGCTGTTACGTTCCGGTCTAAAATGAGAACATTGTCAAGACCTGAAAAACAATATCAGTAAAAGTACATTAATTTTATTTTTATATGTATAATTTTTACATTTAAGATAAAAAGCCTCTGCTTATATAAGCAAGTAAACTCTCTTAAAATCCCTGTACCTATATTAAATTTAAATTAATCATGACTAGTTTCCTTAATAACTAATATAAATAAAATTTATATACTTTTAAAGGCCAACCGTCTTCCTAAATTCCAAAATCATTACATATAGTAATTTGGTAAAGTATCTTGGACTGCACCTCGACTCAAGACTTACATGGAAAATTCATATAGGCAAAAAAAGAAACGAACTTAATATTAAATATAAAAAATGTATTGGCTATTAGAAACAAATTCACAGCTTCCTTTAAAAACAAAAGTTTTACTTTACAAGTCAATACTCAAGCCAATATGGTTGTATGGTTGTTAAATTTTGGGAACAACCAGTGAATATAACTTGAGTAAAATTCAAAGAGCCCATTCGAAAATTCTCAGAGGTATATCAAATGCCCCCTGGTATATTACAAATGAAAGACTACACATTGATCTTGATGTACCATCAGTTAGAGAGGTCATAAGCAATCAATTCATTAAAAACAAAAGAAAACTGGAAAATCACACTAATATATTGGCCATTGTTCTTCTACACAACAGTGAAACAATCAGAAGAAAAAAGAAATTTCATGTACTGGATTCAGAATATCGAATGTTACAACATCATTTTAACTGTAAAAATAAATTCAATTAGGGAAGTCATGACTGGATGACCGTCCCTTCAAGTCCATTTCTATGTAATCAATTTTACTTAAAGCTATATGGTGGGCCATCTAACGTTTGGAATTTGAATCCGCTATAAAAAAAAACTAATAGATATTTTTTCAAAATTATGAGTTTATTAGAAAGATTGGACATTTTGATTTAAGAATGAAACACATCATTCAAATAACTGCCACGGCTGCCTTGACAGTACCCCATCCGATCGACCCAATTTTTCAGTCCATTTTCAATTGGGTTGATCGGATGGGGTACTGTAAAGCCAGCCGTGGCAGTTATTTGAATGAAGTTGTGTTTCATTCTTAAATGAAAATGTCCAATCTTTCTAATAAACTTATAATTTTGAAAAAAATATCCATTATATCCTATATATGGTGGGCCATCTAACGATTGGAATTTGAATAGGGTATAAAAAAAACTAATGAATATTTTTTGAAAATTATGATTTTGGACATTTTCATTTAAGAATGAAAAACAACATTTTTGTTTCCAAAAATTGAAAACAATGACATTTGGTTTGAACAGGATTGGAGGACACTTGCCTCACAGCCAACGTAACAATCGATCTTTTGAGCACTGTTTTTGGAAATCGAATAATGATTTTGTGTTTCATTAATAAATGAAAATGTTCAATCTTTCTAATAAACTTATAATTTTGAAAAAATATCCATTAGTTTTTTTATAGCCGATTCAAATTTCAAAAGTTAAATGGGCCACCCTGTATATGTAATAATTTTTTTAAGCTGATTGTAAATAAATAAGTAATAAAAAAAATATTAAATATACTTTTAACGAATTTTTTGATGATGTTTTATTCTTTTGAAATTGTTATTATTCTTACTTTTGGTTAAAACAGGCCTGACCAACCTAAATCGCACCACGGGCCGCATTGACGACCTAAAGATTTCCAAGCGCGAACAAAATAATTTTAAGGTAGTTGTTTCAATTTATAGATTTTCTTAGGATTTTTTTTTTTGAAATTTATACATATTATTATTTAAATACCTCTTCATCGATTGGAGGCAAAACGAAATTTATGAACAATATAGTTCTGGAGATATTAAACTCCAAAAATAGAGTTCTTCACTCTTATACACTATACGAAATATCTGAAAGTTTACATATATATTTAATTATAATTAAGAAATGCTTCTTACGATTGTTATAAAAAACTAAAGCAACATTAAACAATAACTAATACATTTTTTAAGAAAATTTTAATTCATAGTTACAAAACAGTTTCTGAGATAATAATGAATAAATAATGAAAAATTTACACTAAAACCAAGCTGGCAACAGCGCATGTATTTAACCTAAAAATTGTGTTAACATTAGTATTTTTTTCGCTTCAGCCATTGTCGCAAAAGCTTTCAATAACTTATTAAGAACTTTTTGTTTTTTGAATTGACCTTTTTATGTATTTTATCTGTCATTTCTATTATAAAAATATTCAAGCTCGGACAATGTTGCCAGATTTGTCAAACGATTACAGGATTGGCTAGTAGTGGTACATAAACAGCAAAAAGTTTTGGGTTTATGAATTATGAATCCTCATTGTCTGTTCTATATACTTTAGCATTAACTTTTTGCTAGTATTGTCGCGAAACAACTACCTTAATTTTTTTTAATATTTTTTTGAAATATGGATTTACAACAAATTTTGTATTTAGTTATTTTTATTGTAAGTGTATGCAAAGGTACACTGCAAGTTTTCAATCAGTCTAAATGTGAAAAAACAATACTAGAACCAGATACGAAAAGAAAATATACATTGAATGACCCAACAAAAAATGTACGTATGGTAATAATCATAATTGAAAATAGTTTTAACTATCAAAATTATTAGTTATTTATTTTTTATTTATTTATTTTTATTTAAGTGTTATTCAAAAACATGTTTTAACAAGATTGGAATAATTTTTGGAGATGGACTGATAAGTGAATTAAGTGGATATCGATGAGGCAGTCCAAAAAAAGAAGAAGATAATTTACACTATCTTTTTATTCATAAAACCGACGTTTCGGAGGCTATTCCCTCCTTCTTCAGGGTTTTGAAAAGTCAGTGAAGGAAATCCAATGCGACATTCCCCTCTGTTTGAATTTCCTTCACTGACTTTTCAAAACCCTGAAGAAGGAGGGAATAGCCTCCGAAACGTCGGTTTTATGAATAAAAGATAGTGTAAATTATCTTCTTCTTTTTTTGGACTGCCTCATCGATATCCACTTACATGTTTTAACATTTAACGCCTAATGATGCAACCCGAAATTCAGAGCGTTCGATCGAATGCATAACTTAGAACAAACAGGCGAACTTCTATCTTTCTAATCCCCCCCTATTTTTTGGTCACTATCAATTTCACATACTGAGTCCTTTTGATAAGGTAAATAGTTTTAACAATCAAAATTTATTAGTCAAGTCACAAACACGAAACAATATTTTGAGTCTTATTTTAAAATAACAAACAACCCTAATAGCACAATTTTTCAAACTATATAGTAACTATATAGTTCCTATATAGATTCTCTAAATCTATATAGGCGCCATATCGTTGCTATATAGTATGAAAAATTGTGCTACTCGGGAAATGTCAATGGCGGGGGGTCGGGTTGGCCGAGGGGATAGCGTATCAGCCTGCTAATCAAGTGGACCCGGATTCGAATCCAACTCGCAGCAGCCGGCTAAAATCTGATCCCTAAATAGAAGACAAGATTTTAAAAATATAATAGTATCGTAAATTGGCTGATGGCTAGAAAGACCGAAAAGCCAAAAAAAAAATGTCAATGGCTATTTCTTTCAGTGTGATTTTTAACCAACTTCTTGCATTTCATTTCCCCTATTTCTAAATCAATTTCTCTTGTTGAAGTTTATTATTATTATTTTTTATCATAAAAAGGCCCTGATGGTTTGTAATAATTAATTTTCTTCTATCTCGGAGAGGTATCTAAAGCCCCGTCAAATAATAAACAACAATACAAGATAAAGTTTACTTTATTTAAACATTAATAAATTCAAATTTTTTGCCAAGAGTAGCAGAATTTTTATATATTGAAGGAGACAATAAAAGAGTGTGTCTTCTGCTGGAATTATGAATTTTATTTATTTATAACGACTTTATATATATTATATAACTATTATTATAACTATTTATAACGACTATATAAAATAAATAAAATTTATAATTCCAGCAGAAGACACACTCTTCTATTGTCTCCTTCAATTAATAAATTCTTTATCTTCAACATTGAACTTATCACCTGGTTCTCACGTGGATTTATATACCTCGGCGAGATAGAAGAAAATTAATTATTTTTTATGTTATGATTTGTGTAATTATAAGGAACGCTATTTCTTTTAATTTATTTAATGCGATTTAAAATACATTCTGAAAAACCCGATTTAATAAAAAAAACACAATTCGTATGTCATATATGACCGCAGGCCACACGTAAGGACGCCGAGGGCCGCATGCGACCCGCAGGTTGGCCAGCCCTGGTCTAGATAAAAATGCACATGTTTCTGAAAAAACAAAACTTAAATATTCTGTTATTATCTCCACGTTTTCTAATTGCAACCAACGGACTGACTCAGTTCTACACGTTTTGAAATTAAAGTATCTGTTTGAATGGCACCCTTTAAGTCGAAAAGTACCAAACGTGTCAGAATACTTATTAAAATATATTTAACTATATCTGTCTTATTTGTTATATAAATTTAGCAAACTTTTCTTCTAATGAAGTAAAGTCAGCTTCAACGTAAATTCATTAAGAAAACTCAGTTCAACTAATCTCAAAAAGTTTCTTTCATCTAGTAAAAGTTTTTGCACGTTTCAATCCACGAAAATCGACGAGTTGTCTTGCTTCTATCCATTTCATTCAATATTCTAGCATTACCTAAACTAAACCATTCAGTCAATTCACTGATAGACTTGATAAACTTATCGCAATTACTATTTAATAATCATTAACAATTATTGCAATGCCACAAAGTAATTTGTTGAAATTTGAATAACACTCAAAACGAGTTTATGAAAATGTAATATGATACACTTTTAAGGTTCAAGAAATATAGTTAAAATTTTCCCGTATAATATATCTATTTTAATGTTATTGGTCATAATAATTTAAGTAATACTAAAACATTTTACTGTTTGATAAAATTTATGTAGTATACTTACTTACACTCTACCTAAATACAACACATCACATATATAATTTATAAGAGGATATTTAGATTTAGAAAAGGTTTTATTAAAACTAACTAGTATAGTAGTATTTTACATGTTTCATCAGCTAGAATCTAGGATTAATTAATTAAAATATTTGTATATCCAGTTTATTAGCAGTGAAGAAAATGATATTTGTCCCTCGACCTATTTTTAAGATATTTTATGAAGAGATAGTTACTAACTTAGATAGTTTAAATGTAATTTTTAAAAAAAGAATATTATCTTTCAAAGAAAAAACCTTTGGGACACTACAGAGCAGTAAGAAAATTCAATAAAATGGGTTTCTCGATCCGAGACACTCAATATATATGTTGTTATAACAAGTTCGTCAATTAGTTTATTACTAAGATTTTTATAAACTCGAATCCTATATCCAGGCATATATTGTTCTCAAGTGCTAAAACCTTCAATCCTTCAAAACTCAATTATATCAATGTTCTAGCCTCCGTTGCTGAAGGTTAACTGAAATTAAATAAAAGAATATATCTTTGGGAATACACTACTTTAGCGTCCTTCAGACCCAGATAATTAAGACAATGCATATGGGATGACCTTCTCTCTTTAAGATCGGAAAAACTCTAAGATATAATGTTGCACCAAATCCAATCAATATTTCGTAGACCTATCTGTTCTAGAGAATAGAATTTGGTCCCAGCATCCATCTTTGCAAAGTCATATAACCTTGAATCCAAGTCTGTGAATAACTAATCTTTCAATCTAAATAAAGTATATTTTCATTTTGCAAAAGCAAATTGGATCTACTTTTACATTATAAATTTGATTGAGTTTGATCTAATGGCCTAGATTTTTTTTTGACGCCCCCCCCTAATTTTGGCTCAAAAAAAATATTTTCTTTATTATAAGTTCATTTTATAGTAGATATATTCCATTTTTCTTGTTTTTTTAGTTTGAAAATATTATAATTTTAAATTTTAACCCCCTCTCTCCCCCTTAATTTTGGGTCAATATGCACCAAAATCTAATCAGTTTTTAATCTCAATGCACCAAAACTAAGTGTGAAATTTGGTTTTGATATTCACCCCAGTTTTTGAGCTAGCCCTTCCACAAAAATTTGGTAACGCACAGAATAACAGACTAACTAACAGACATTTTGATAAAACAGTTATTATCTCGAAAAATATATTCTTTTCGATGTTAACTTATTAGGGCTTTTTTGTAGAGCGAAATGCCATGGTTTCGCCCAATTTTTATAATCAAAATAGTTTGAGCCGTTTTTTAGATATTTCGAAAAAAAGAAGCAAAAAACCACCTTTTTCATGCACGATTACAATACCCTGTATGGTAAAGTAAAAAGACTAGGTTACAGTTCATTGTTAAGCTGACGATAATATGCACCCTCTTGGTGTTTGAAGGTTGGAATTTGGTTTGATCTCACCCCTTTTTGAAGACGAAACGTATTTTTCTTATATTCGTCTAATGTCTAATACGATTATCTAAGTACCAAATTACATATTAGCGAAATCTAAATATTCTTATCTTCAAAATCAAAGATTACCATAAGCTTTTAATGTCAAACAAGGCGGAATTATAAATCTAGTCTCAGCTCGTTAAATGGCGAAAACAAAGCAGTTTCAAGGACCATGTCTTTGTAATAGAATCTTGCTAAAATGACAATCTGATTGTGCTTAAGCTTTGTCTTTGAAATGGATAATTAGAAAACAACTCTGTTATAATGACCATAGAAGATCATGCTATTGGATTATTATTTATTATTTCTTATATAAAATTAAACAATTTTTATAATAAATTTATTTAATTTCAATCATCTAAAAACCAAAATAAGGAGTGAAAAAAATATGTAATAAATTAAAAATAATGGACATTCGATGGTGAGCCTTTTCAGGCCTCGAGGTCGTAGCTTTTCTTTGTAATTGTAAAACATTTGTTGTATTTTTGTATTGGATAATAAAGGTCATTATTTATTTATTTATTTAATCATCTAAAAATAAAAATAAAAAATATACCATAGCGAGATTTATAACACATTATATGACTTGAGGCGACTGTGGGTCAGTGGTCAGAGTGTCGAGTCACTGCCCTAAAGTATGCTGGTTCGAGACTGAGTCTAAGAAGATATTTCCAGTCGTCTTCTCAATGCAATGGCAAATTACCAAGAGTATAATTGCCTAGACAACATGTCCAAACTTTTTCTGGGGAAATATTTTATAGGAGTGGCTTCCCATTGCCTTCCCCTGAAGAAATCAGATTATAGCCAGATCACTTACCCTATTATTAATAAATCAGCATTAAAATAAAAAAATAAAAATAGTAATAAAACTGGGTTATTTAAAACTAATTTTAGAAATATTAAAATATGTCTGCCATTTTCGAATTGGACCCGCGTACAGAGGGTTCCGTATTAAATATCTTCCAAAATACTTCAGTTATAAAACCAGTTTTATCTGTCGTTGATAAGGGGAGAATTAATGCATGAGTGAATTTTTAATGATTTTATTTCTGAATGCCGACAGATATATAAATCACAACAAAAAATAGTCCCTTTCGAGCTCTTCCACATGTGATTTTAAAGTTAATTAAATTGAAAAAAGTTTTTATTAAATCTAATCTCATGTTCAATCTTGTATTAGCTCTGAAGATGGCTATAACCAATGCCCGAAACGTTAGCGGGGATTTCTAAATAAAAGAAATATTAAAAAGCTGCACTTCTTTGAACAATTATTAAATAAAACCACGCCTATAAGAATCCTTAGAATAATTAAAGAGATATTTAACATGTATACCTCAGAGCTCATGATAAAAAAATATTATTTATTTTTGATATCTCAAAAAATCTGACGATTAAAATTTTAATATAACTTTTAATTAAAAAAAATGAATACAAATTACTTGTTAATTTCACATTTTGTATTTTATTTAGCTTCTTCGTTCTAAAGCTACAATGTTTTGTAGTGACCCGTGTTTTTCTTAATAAACGAACAATAAAATACAAAAAACGAATTGATTTTATTGGAATTAGTAGAATTGAATTGAAAATGTTCATTTTCGGAAATCCTATTTGAATAAGTCTCTTATTATAAATATATAAGTGAAAATAAAAAATTGTGATTTAATGTTAGGGTCAAAAAACATATAAGTAACTTATCTGCATCTGAGTACATTTACATATAAAAGACAATTATGCTAAACCAGGTTCAATTGAATCCAATTGGTTGCATGTATATATATTATATAATATATTACGTATATAAGGGAGAGAAAGACTCTTCCGCAAACCAGAACCGGAAATAATCAAAATTCAATAGATGTCTCGAGATACGATTTAAACGATCGAGATAAGCAAAAAAAGTTTCTTCTTTTCTCAATATGTCAAATAACAGAAAATTTCCGAATTGTCTTATCTCAATGAACTAAAAAATGTTCAGGAAATCTCAACCATCAAGAAATTACAATTTTTAAATAATTACATTCAAAATAAAAACTATGTACATAAAAAACATATATTCAAAAGCAAAATACCAATTATTTTGTTTATTGGGCCTCCGAGGAGCGGGCCGCCTCTTACAAGACAAAAGAGCATTAGACAAATTTATTTACACATCCTTCACACTTTCAGCTTCAGAACAAATTAATTCAGATTCAGACCGGGTGGCTGAGAGGATTAATCCTGGCTCACATTTCACATTTCTTTTTTTTTTTTATTCACAAAAAATAATCATACGCCACCGCTCTATATGTTCTTCTACTGAAAGTGTAAAAATTAAGGAGAGATCCCCTCATCGACCTATATGTCAAATCGTTTATTGTTTTTTGGGATATACCCAGGGCGATGAGGGACTCCACCGCTTTATGCCACCACACTCCCTTCCACGAGAGTGTGATGGCCTCGACCCTGACCGAGCCCACCCCGACGCCAAATCGCTCCGCAATATTATCCACCAGACTGGAGTTGCCCCTATATTTTTCTATTTTGTTTCGGTGGGCAACACCCAGTCCTGCAAGCGCGGAGACGATCTGGACGTCCAAAACACACACCACCCCCGCCGCATCCTTTGCCACGATGTCTGGCTTTCTATTGCCCGCCGAGCTGGAGTACAAGTACTCCAACTCGACACGCATTTCCTTTTTGATCAAATCGTCGGCCAGACATCGTACCACAGCGTCATGCCTCTTAATCAGCCTAAATTAAAATGAAAGATTACTACACAATACGTATTTTAATTAAATTCAAGGGATATCAAGTTTTGACTCAATCCAAGAGTTAAGTGAAAAGGACAAATACCGAATAACTCTCCAAGAATTTTGGTGATTTAGCGATTTTTTCTAAGCGAAATGTTTAAACATGAGGGAAAAGCGAAGTTAATTGATTAAAACTACTGAACCAAATTTGAGCTCATAAACTACTATCATTAAAAAAATTCGAATTGTTATGATTTTCAGCATTTTTTAATCGGTTAGAAATAGAAGTACAATATTTTGGAAAGATTTTGTTTTTCTAAGAGTAGCAGAGTTGTTGATTTATAAAGAGAAATCAATGAGGTTCTCCTCTGCTTGATGCAAATAAATATATCCATATATAAATCAAATATAAATATTCATATATATATATATTATATTATTTATTTGTTTTAGACTATAGTTTCATATGTTTGACCATCATCAGCAATATTTTTAATAAGAAATATTTATCTGTTATTTCTAGTGGGTTCAAATACCCAATTGAACTTAAATAAATTCGAAATTAAGTAAAATTACGAGGTAGGTTTCACATAAAATAAAAAAGAAAAATAGTTTTTATCTCGATATATTTCGGGTTGTCAGTGAAACCTACCGCGTAATTTTACTTATTTTCGGTCCCCCAGCACTGCACCCCACCTCCTGCACATGTTTTGATTCAACCATATGATTCATTTTTATTCATACAATTGTTAATAAATAAAACCTATCAAAATGTGTTGTTTTTTCAGAAAATTGAGACATGCTAATGCTTAATATATTTTTAAATAAATTCTTGATCATTTTTTATTCTATTAAATAAATAAAATTCTTTAAAAAAACAATTATAAAACGTTTATTAATATTTCTAAAGTTTAGGTTGAACAAAATATGTTAAAAATCACAATACTTCTTCAAGGCCTTTGAGAATAAAGGATTTACCCGATCCCATTGTCTGCCTGAGCACAAAAGGAAAAGGGAAACCTTTTTTTAAAACCATAAGAATGGGATTTGTCTACCTGAGAATAATTAATTTGATTACGAAAAAACCCATCAAAAACAATTTTGTCGAAGATGAGACCGTGACAGATCAAATTGTCTCCCCAAAAACCCCCTAACTCGTGAATTTCATCAAAATCGGTAGAGTCGTTTTCAAAATATAACCAAGATACAAATATATAAACAACTATACAATTTTTGCTCGTTTAATAAGAGTTAGTGCAGGCGCTGGATGGAGTTGAGTGTGCAAAATATGAGGACCGCACTTTATCAACGAATATTAACCGAGATTAGCTCAAAGATTAATAATCCGGATCTTGCCGGCCAACTTTTTGGTCCAATTTTTTATAGGGGAGGCTCTTACCTATAAAGGAAATTGATGAAGTACATGCTATGGAGCCATTTTAAGGATTATTTTAATTATAATTTTTTAAAAATGATAATAGGTTGTTAAATGAAGTGAAAAACAAAAATTATACTGGACCGTCGCTTAGAACACCAACTATTCGATTTATAGATATCCAACATTTTCCATAACAGTAAATGGTCAATATTGTCAAAAAATCGCAGTTTTTCCTTCATAGAATAAAAACCAATCAAGGTAGAAACTTGATTTCTATCTCATTCTCTAGGAAATTTTATTGACTTGAACGTTTACTTGGATCACTTTTTTTATGAAACTCCTAGATTTATAGATATCTAGCATTTTCCATGACAGGAAATGATCCATTTTTCAAAAAATCGCAGTTTTTCCTTCATAAAATGAAAACCAACCAAGATAGAAACTTGATTTCTATTTCATTCTCTAGGATATTTTATTGACTTAAACGTTTACTTGGATCACTTTTTTATAAAATTCCTAGATTTATAGATATCCAGCATTTTACGGACAGAATATGATCCGAATCCTCTAAAGTGTCAAGGAAAATGCTGGATATCTATAAGTTTAAAAGTTTTATAAAAAAGTTATTCAAATAAACGTTCAAGTCAATAAAATTTCCTAGAGAATAAGATAGAAATCAAGTTTCTACCTTGATTGGTTTTTATTCTATAAAGGAAAAACTGCAATTTTTTGACAATATTGACCATTTCCTGTCATGGAAAATGTTGGATATCTATAAATCGAATATTTGGTGTTCTAAGCAACGGTCCAGTATAATATTTGTTTTTCACTTCATTTAACAACCTATTATGATTTTTAAAAAATTATAATTAAAATAATCCTTAAAATGGCTCCATAGCATGTACTTCATCAATTTCCTTTATAGGTAAGAGCCTCCCTCCCCCCTATAAAAAAATTGGACCAAAAATTGGCCGGCAACATCCGGATTATTAATCTCTGAGCTATTCTCAGTTAATATTAGTTGATAAAGTGCGGTCCTCATATTTTGCACACTCAACTCCATCCAGCTCCCGGTCTAAGTAGATATACCTGTATTCTTTCTGTTTCTCATTTAAATCTTACTGTCTTAATATATCTGTATTCTTTCTGTTTACACACTTAAATGTTACTATTTGTATATATTCTTTCTGTTTCTGCTCTACGAGGTAACCACCTCAGAGCATTGTTTTAAATGAATAAATAAATAAATGAATATATTTATTAGCACAAGCCCATTGATTTCACAATATTTTGGCTTGAGAATGAACTTTCTACGACTTTCCATCCCCGGTAAATCATGAATATCAGATCTACACAAACATATCGAGATGGAAACAGAAAAAATAAAGTTATTTGTTTCTTCACAGACATTTTTAAAAATAAATCGAGTTAATATTATATTTCGGCCTGTCTCTGTTACGCAGCCTAGCATTTATACTTATATCTGATTAGTGATTTTATTCCTGGTTGAGTGTAGGTAAATTTAAAAACCATAGCGAAAATTAAATTAGATTTTCTAATAATACTTATTTGAAAAGCACTTAAAGCGATGAATCAATTACTAAATTAGTAAACCACCCAGTATTTTCGAATGGCGTTATTTGTATTCCCGTGAATGGAAATATTTCCCAATAAAGATTATTTATGGCCGATTCCAATTCGATTTCATAAACTATATACGAATCGAATCGAATTTAGTATACCAATAACATAGAACTTGAAATGAATGTTCCTCCTCTTCTTTGCGTGTAGTTAGTTAGATCCTTTTCATTTGTGGTGTCATATATATATAGTGGCTCTAGCTATTCTAACTAATTAATAATAATAATAACACTAATACCTCGGCATCTGTTCAATCCAGCCTTAGAGCGATTATTAGAGTAATTAGTATTAATCCCTTTGGGGCAATTTACAAGGGATTTACTCTCAAGGCATATTAGAATGAAGAACCAGCCAGCAGTTAACCGTTTTATAAAAGTATCAGTTAATTAGTTTTTTTTTTAATAAATAGGTATATAGCAGGGGTGGGTGGCCACTAACCTTAACTTTGGGAGCCGAAAATTTATAAAACTGTTTCAAAGCGAGCCACATTGTTTGGAGATTAATTAATGGTTTATTAAAAAAAGACACATTTTTTTATTTTATAAAATATAAATGAAGTAACATATATTTTTTGCTCTACTTACTTATAGCATTACAAAAATAATTTTTGTATTATTATTTTTTTAATTTAATTATTATACAGGGTGTGGCATAAAGATCTACCACATTTTGAAGAGATATAAAAAAATGAAAAAATTTAACTAGAAAAAAACTAAATTTATTTTTGAAAATAAAATAAATGAAATTTTTTTTAAATGTAGTTTTAACATTATCAGACAAAAAAAGGGGGGGGGGTCAAAAAAACTCTAGCCCTTTTGATCAAACTCAACCAAATTTTGTATACATATTCTGTGGATCCCCAAAAGGCTAGAAATACAAAAACTAATCAAATTTTGTATACATAGTTTGGTCGAAAGGGATACAATTTTCATTTTTTTGACCATTTAGGGTGGTTAGTTTTTGTATTTCTATCCCTCTGGGTATACAAAATTTTGGTTGATTTTGGTTGAAAGGGCTAGAATTTTTAATTTTGAACATCCCCTGTTTTGGGTGGTTAGTTTTTGCATTACTGGCCTTCTGGGGGTCCACAGAATATGTATACAAAATTTGGTTGAGTTTGGTCGGAAGGGCTAGAATTTTCATTTTTGACCCCCCCCCCCCCCTTTCTTTTGTCTGGTAATGTTTAAAATACATAAAAAAAATTATTTTATGTTCTTTTCAAAAATATATTCAGTTTTTTCCTAGTTATATTTTTCGTTTTTTTATACCTCTTCGAAATGTGGTAGATCCTTATGCCCCACCCTGTACTTTTTAAAATCAGTATTATTCAAGAGGGTTCAAGAGCCTCACGAGATTGACTGAAGAGCCGCATGCGGCTCGCGAGCCACCTTGTGGCCACTTCTGGTATATAGTCTAAAAAACATGTACCAAAAAGACAAAAAATTGTCTACAGCTGCTATACTTCAGAGTTTAAAATATTAAAAAATAAAATTGAAAAAATTAAAATAAAAAATAGATCTTAGAAAATCACAAGAGATTGTCATCTATTAGATCAAGGTGGAATGGATTACTTTTAATTATATCTTAGAGAAGCTAAAAAGAACCCTTCTTACATATAATTAAAAATAATACATTCCACCTTGGATATAATAGATGACAACCTCTTGTGATTTCCTTGGAAAAAATTGATTCCGCTATTTATATATTAAATTTTTTATGAACTAAACAAACTAAATAAAAAAATACAAGCTTACAAGAATATAGTATTTTAAAGTGGGAATTTACAAAAAAAAAAACTTTATATATAACTTTAGTAGGATAATTATTACCAAAAGTAAGCAAATCGAATATTAAATTTGACAAAGATTAATTATGTCAAAATAATTTGTAAAAAAAAATAAATACCGACTTCAAAAATTTAATGCAAAAAATAAAATCCACTAAAAGGTATAAAATAATTATTATCTTATTTAGTTACAAATAAACGACGAAATATTAACATGAAATTACTTTTTGAAGTCGGTGCCAAACATATACATTTTATGAATCGCACTCGACGGATGTTACTTAGTACGTTTGGCGGGTACGATCGCTTATAGGTATAGTTTGTTTGGCGCCGACTTCAAAAAGTAATTTCATGTTAATATTTCGTCGTTTAGTTGTAACTAAATAAGATAATAATTATTTTATACCTTTTAGTGTATTTTATTTGTTGCATTTAATTTTTTTGAAGTCGGTTTTATTTTTTTCTTAAAAATTATTTTTATTTTTCTCTTTTTAGTGGTGTTATTAATAGTGACTTAATATAATACCTTGCATGCATCTCATAAGAGAAAGCGTCTGGCGAATGAATCAGAAAATGATAATAAAATTCAAATCATAAATATAGAAATTCTCTCGAAACGTTTGAGGGTTTTAAATGAATGTCTTAAGATTTTTTTTATAAAAGATTTTATTTATTATAATTTCGATTATTTGGTCATAAGAATTGGAGATTTACGTTATTTCGTCGTTGATCATATAATCAGAACTTGACCAAATTAATATGGCACCATCCCTAAGATACCCCATTTCCAATAAAAAAAGAATCATCGAAATCGGTTCATAAACAAAGAAGTTAGGCCTGAACAAACCTAACAAAAAAGGTCTAATACCAATGAAAAAAATTGGACCAATCGGAATCTAAACTGAACCCAATGCAATTTTTTTTTTTATATCGATTCTCAATTGGCGGAGATATGAGGTACATAGACATAAAAAAAAAATCAGTCGAATAGAGAACCTCCTCTTTTTTGAAGTCGGTTAAAAAACAATGTTTATTAAGTCAGTTGATTACTATAACGACAAAAGAACTCATGAGAAATAACAGACAAAATTTTTTAATTAAATAGACCGATGATAAAGTTGAAACCTTCTAAACTATAGTCTCAAAAAAATAAATTATATATGCATATCAGTGACCTGTGGTCCATGGATGCTTTGGATGCGCTCATCCCTAAAATTTCAAAACATCAAAAGTATTTTCAAACCGTATTAGAAAAATCTAATGTTAAATTTGAAAAATAACACAAAATTCTGCGTTTATCGGTGAATTTTACAAAAAAGTGAGTGTGTGTATGATTTCTATATATTGTATTTATCGAAAGATAATTACAAATTTTATTCAAACGCCTCCCACTCGATCGGGAACCCAAAGGTTGAAAATAATTTTTTTCTTCACTCCAGGGCGCAACGACAATGAGGCCGAAAGACAAATTAAATTAGAGAATGAAGAAAATATTTTTATATTATAGACAAAAGCCATATAAAGGCATTGCAGTGCACATGCGAAGATCCTGGGTTCGAATACCGGCTGATCCTTTTGTCTATAAAATAAAAATATTTTCTTCGTTTTCTAATTTAATAATTACAAATGTTTTTCTTTTGGAAACCGAAAATACAAGTCATATATGATCCTGCTCGGCTGATACGGGTGAGAATCTTGGAAATCTCTATGGTAGGGTTTGCTTATGTATTGCAGATAGGGTTTCTTTTTTTCAGGAGACATACATACCATGGACCTTGAGATTTACGATGTAGTTCAAAAATACTATGTTGTAAATAATCGAGGTCTCACCGTATTTTTATTTAATTCAGCGGGAAATAAAGTAAAATTTTAAGAGTTTTGGACAGCATCCTATTATTGAAATGTTATCACATATATAACTATACTTAAAGAGATATACCATATACCGTGCTATTTATCATCTAAAGATAAAAAACATTTAAATTAAAATTAGAAAATTTAATTAATTAGAAATATTCATTATTGACGGAGGGACTGATAAAATTGAATGGTGAATTGATGAAAAGGGAGCTCAAGAATAATAAAAACCTCAAATTATGAATAAATTAATTTATTAGAAAGTTATTTTCAAAAAACCGGAGTTTCAGAATATTCGGATGATGTTAATGGCAAACTCTAACTCTAAGGGCCAGTTGTATGTCGGTTGGTAAACTATTTTTATATTGAAGGAGACAATAAAAGAGTGTCTTCTGCTGGAATTATAAATTTTATTTATTTATAACGAGACTATAGTTTCGAGGGCTTTGCCCTCTTCATCATTAATAAATTAATGCCTGTGAATCCATTGTAATAGACTGATGAAGAGGGCAAAGCCCTCGAAACTATAGTCTCGTTATAAATAAATAAAATTTATAATTCCAGCAGAAGACACACTCTTTTATTGTCTCCTTCAATAAATTCTGCTACTCTCGGCAAAAAAACTTTCAATTTAAACTATTTTTAAATTGGCAAAGGTAAAACCTCAAAATCCACCTTGTGTCCGGTGGGATGGCCAATCAGATGACAGGCATTCATCTGATTGGCCATCTTACCGGGCACAAAGTGGATTTTAAGCTTTTACTCTTTGTGAACGTTTAAAAAGGGTTTACCAACCGAGATACAACTGGCCCTAAAACAAGTCAAGAAAAACACAGCTATAGAAAGTTTCTTCGTTGACCCATTTAAACACTGAAGAAGGAGGAAAATCTTATGAAACGCTACTTTTTTCAGAGGGAGAAAATAGTGTCCTAATAAATTATTTTATTCGGAATTTGTAGTTTTTATTATCCTTGGGCTGCCTTACTATTAATTTGCCATTTAATTAATTAAGTAGTTAATTAAATCAAAATATCAATTTTGAATAGTTTATTGAGAAGAAAGCGTATCTAGACTTGAAAAAATTGGCATTTTTTCCTCCGATTTTGACTATTTAAGATAATCGTGGCAGTAGTTTATTTATGGCAAATATTGACGAACGGAAATAGCAATATATTCTAGTTAATTGCTTAAAATTTAGCATAATTGAGGGCATCAGGATTTAAATGGGACAAATTCTCTATATGTTCCAATTAACAGAATTGCACTAAAAGGTATATCAAAAAACAAAAAAATTAAAATCTGAAAATCATTAAATGTTAATAACTGAGTCGTAAAATGTATTTTATTGCATTGGAGAGCAGCAACCACTTGAAACAGGATCGTAAAATCATTTTCAATATCAATTGGTCGGTTCGCCGATTGGTTTTCGTGGTCATTGGAAATACATCCCTCTTTCTCTCTCTCTCTGTCTATAGATAGATATATAGATATATTTGATATTTTTATATATTTACAAATTGGCAATGTTTCATCTTTTAGTTTGACATTTTACAAATTCAAAATGAAAATTGATAACACAGCAAGTTTTTGTTCAAATAAATTTAATCGATTGTGAATGAAATACGATTTCCTTCTCTTGTGGAACAACAACATTATGTGGAATAATAACTAACTAAATCAGAATATGATACAAGGACAAGTAGAAATTAGGACCTTTATATTTTATTACTAGCCCGGCGTCACCTATACCCTCGCGGGGAGCGTCTCGTTTTATTCTTAAAATTTATATAGATAATATCTGGCCTGACCACGCGTTGCTGTGACTAACTCTTATGCTTCACGCCTAAAACACTGGACGTATCGAAATTATATTCGCAACATATGTCCGTTTGGTGCTCCGATTGGTATATCTAAATTTTGGGCCAGGTTTATAATTAATTAAGTAAAATAATTAAATAATATATATTTAATATTTAATGGAAGACGAAGAAGAGCAAGGGTGGTTAACACGTAAATACTAAACAAAGAAATGCAACAACAGGGGGTAAAGAAAACTATATTTTATGAATAAAGTGGTATTTATATTTATAAAGAAGTGATATTTATATTTACAAAGAAATTAATATTTGTATATCTACAAAAAAAATATTTTTTATTTACATAGAAATTTATATTTATATTTACAAAATATTTCAATATTTTAAAATGCCGTCAATTGTACTTCACCAATACATTACATAATAGTAGTGGAAAATATTTATTTTCTCATTGCTTGTGGGTAGACAATATTTTTAGTGAATTATATATTACTTACTTGTCAAAATTGTTCCCTTTAACCAAAAATAATATAGACAGTTGAAAGATTTTCAAAAAGCTATTATCGGCCATCTTGTTTGTTTACAGAGGCTTACAATCTACTAATTTTTCTCCTCAAGTAGCTCAGGACATTACAAAATTATTTAATTCTGACTCTGAAAATGGCCGACGATATGAAACAAAACTGAATCAGGTTCGTCAATATATGCAAAAAATATTTGTCTATATTCACGTTAAAAAGCTTTATCTGGCTAGAATTTGGTGGGGTTTATTTAAATTTTTATCAACCACTAGAGCCCTATCAATTACTAGCACGTTCACCCTATAGTCATTTTGGGGTAAATTTTTGAAATTTTTAAAGTCCTATCTCCTGGTTTTTTACGGTATAAGTTTTAGAAGTCAATTTTGTTTCATTCATTCACGCACAGCCCAAATCGCAGGACCTAGAAAGATGAAATTTGGACTGTATAATCTTTCTACGATTAATGGGTATGCTAAGAAGGTATTTTTTGAAATTCGAACCTTAAACTGGGAAAGGGTCGCAAAATTTGTTTTAAGAATTTTTCAAGATCTCTTAAACTAGAAAATATTTCGATATGGTTTCAGTTTAGCAAGGCGAAGAATTATAATTAAAAAAAAACATATTCGGGGTTTTTTGCTTTATTTGACCTTGAAAGGGAGAAATAGTCATCATTTTGGGGTAAATTTTTAAAAACTTTATCTTGTGCTTTTTTTTTATAAATGTTTAGAATTTTATAAATTTTAGAAATTTTCAATTTTGGTATACCATATATGGTAGGTTTATAGTTGAAATATCGTAAAAGTGTTTTTTTTTGTTTTTGTTTTTTCTAAAATGTGCCCTCAGAATTGAAAAATATGGGATTTTTGTTTTTGGAGTCTTCGTATCTGCTATGTTTTTTAAGTTATTGAGCTCATATTTGGGATATCGATGTCTTTTTAAGATTAGTACTACAAAGCAAAGAATCATTTCACAGCTAGTATAATATGTTATATATTAGTTGAATAAAAGATTTCACTGTCGATGGTAACAGAATTGTTTTTATTTTAGGTTAAAAATAAAATAAAATGAGGAGTCTTCTGTTTTTTAAATAAAATAATTTTTAATTATATTTTAGTTATATTCTAAACTCCCAAGAAGAAACATGAAGAAAAAAGACATTATATATTTTTCAAAATTTTCTATGTATAAATCTTAATTTGTAACTAATTTGAAATATTGTGATAGACTGATGATGAAGGCAATGCCTTCGAAACTATAGTCTCTAGAAATAATTAAAAATTATTTTATTTAAAAAACAGAAGACTCTCTCATTTTATTTTTATTTTTAACCTATAATATGTTATATATATATATATATTAATGAAAGTATGTGCTTTATACAAATCTCTATTCCAAAACCGATCTAAGCCAAATTTTGTAAAGTTACACTTTGAGATCCAGATGTGATAATGGCACAACACTGGACTACTCGAAATGCGGGCGGGAACCAGGGGGGGGGGCTCTTATCTCTTCTCCTCTGAGAGATTCACAGTATAAAGAATCTAATTGTGTCTAACTAGAGTTAATGGTTACCATTAATTTTACTTAAATTTTATTTTCAATAACAAAGGGGAAATTAGTACCATAATTTCAATGAAGGGGAGATTTTAATTGAAATTAGTATGGTGTATACACTCCAGGTTTTTTTTTATCATTTTATCAGATAAAATAATATACTCTCTCTCTCTCTCTCTCAGTATTTTTTCTCTTCTTTTTCTAAAAATTGAAGAGAATTTAAATCTCTGTACAAAATGGAATTTATTTTATTCAAGTTTATCGTGGTTGAAGATGTTTTTTTTCGAGTGCTATCATCAATATGTATCATATTGAATGGGCCCTATAAAGAGACAGGCAAAGACACCCCTTTAGGAGCAAAGGACGGGCACACAAACAGACAGACAGTCAGTTGCGGGCCATTTGGAAAGGACAGGTCACGTCTTTCGCCTCGAGAAAGAACAAGCCCTGCTCTCATTTGCTACGTACGCTTGCCACAAAATGGTTGAGGAAGCGAACATCAAATGGCTGATATTTATTTGAGGACCGTTGCAGATAAGAAACTGAATATCATAATAGAGAAAGAATGGCAGGGAGGGGGTATTCTTGAAGATGACTCTGGAAGGGTTGGGGTGAGTGATGTGCCCTCATCTTTATATAATAACATTTGGTATTGATTTGCAATGTTTTGGCAGTTTAAGTTATACACAAATAGAGGCATTTTATAGAAATATCTATCAGCTGCGAAGCCCGCCTTAAAAGGCTCTTTTGATGGCCATAAGGGTATGGACAAGTATTGTAATCGTTCATGAAAAAAGTTTGTTTTTTTTTTGCTTCATTTTTTCCAAATACCTCAAAAAGCGCTAAAACTATAGCCTTATATTACATCTTCATATTCATTCATTTGTAAATATGTAAATAACAACTTTTGTACATAATTGCCTTGGATAAATACCTTGACAACTATGTAAAAAATAAATAAAAATAAAGACAATATAATAATAATAATTATTATTAATTATTTATTTATTATTTTTATTATGATCCAATATGGGTCCAAAATAGGTCCTAATTTTTATTTCCATCCGAACCGACTTTGAACCCCAAATTGGTAAAAGGGAAATTTCTACCGCTTTGGGTTCCAAAGTCTGACCTAATTAAATATTGAAATAGAATCTATAATACTTTGAGCCCCCAAGTCCTAAATAAGAACTTAGGAGGCTTTATGTAGGGTTTAAATTTCGACTCGCGTATTTTGATGAATAAGCAGATTTTTACGGAGTAGGATTATTAGCCTCACATCCAACCCCTTTTAGTCGCCTTTTACGACAAGCAGGGGATACTGTGGACGTATTCTAACCCCGATCCACAGGGGGAACGATTCCATCTAGAAAACTGAAACTTGTATGCCAAATTTGAAAAGAGTATTAATTAAAAGCTAAATTATAAATTAAATCAAAAATTTAATAGTCACCAGTCAGGGTTAGAATCCAAGACATCACGTAACTAGCATGAAGCTTTAAACAAATTTAAACAACTCTCAACTCCAAACCAATCCTAAATGTCTATACCTACCAGGGTTTCTCAATTTTTTGGTTGAAAGCACACTAAAAATATCAGGATTCATTTGCGGCACACCTGAATATAAAAAAAATGAAGTAATTACAAACACTATTTCAAAGTTACAAAACTAATGCAATTTTAATTATTTGTCAAAAACGGTCGCGGCACACATGTTGAGAAACACTGGCTTAGACAGCCCAAAATCTAAACAGTTCTACGCTTTGAAAATACAAATTGCTTCGGTGCTTACTGAATACAAGAATATGTAGTTTCTGAACTTTATTAATTTTTACATCATGTGAAGTGACATTTTTTTAATAATTGTCAATTTTTTCTTGCCTAGTGAACTCCAATATAGAATTTGTTTATCTCTTTTTTAATTAGGTATACGAAGTTTTGGTCAGTGAGTTCAGCTGAAAAAAATCAGTATCCAGACTAAAATGTCATTTGCGCATAATAGGCGATTCAATATATACTTTGCAATAAAATTACTACTAAAGAAATAATTGAACCAGCTTAGAATCCACCTGGCTTGAATTATATTTTGTGAGTTCTACAATACACCTTTCGGGATCAATATAAGCCCTATTGCTCTCAAGCTATCACGAAGGAATGTACAAAAACTTGGATGTTTTGTTCATGAAGATCGAAGCCAATGGGATTTTCGGATTCTGAAGGCTTAAGTGAAAACGTGTTGTCAGATTTAAACGAAAAGCTATCCGCTCCCTTATAGATAGGGAGTTCACTTGGACGGCTTTTCTTACGATGATCCTTACTACGTCCATTTATATAGAGGTAAATATTTTGTAGCCACAAAGGAAGGCACTCTCTTTCGTGGAATTTTGAAAAAAATATATATTTTATTTCTCGGCGAATGGAGTATTGAATTCAATTTTTTCATTGGTTATTTGTGTTTAAAAATGTTCTGAAACGTGGACAAAAAAATATGATTTTTTTTATATAGGGTAGGGCAGAGCACTTTGCTTATTTAGAAATTCAATTTAAAAAAAAAAGTAACACAGATATATTTAATTCTTTGAACAGCATCAAGTACAACGTTTAAATTTTATGTTTACACAGTTTTAAAGATGATATCAGGCAGATGGCGTCCATTATTATCAATACACTGCGTTATCTTCATGAGGGACGATCTGTAGTGGCCAGCACGGCCGCCTGATTTAGCCCTCTGCGAGTATTTTTTTTATGGGGCTATCTAAAATCACCTATCTACAACGATCGTCCTAGAACCCTGGCTCACCTAAAGAACAACTTTCGTCAAGCTGTCGCCAACATATCCGTCGATATGCTGGAAAGAGTTGAACGAGACTTCCGAGTTCGATTTACACAGTGTATTAATAATGGAGACCATATGCCTGGTAAAATTTTCATATTTAAAAATGTGTAAACATAAAATTTAAACTTTGTACTTTGATGCTGTTCAAAGAATTCAATATATATATATATAGAAAAAAGTAACCCATATATATATATATATATATATATATATATATATATATATATATATATGGGTTACTTTTTTCTTAATTGAATTTCTAAATAAGCAAAGTTGTCTGCCCCACCATATATAAGGAGCTAGAATTGCTGAAAATGTGAACCTTGCATCCATCACCTGTGGGACTGGGGGTATGCAAAAAAACAATCACATTTATTTCTCTTTTTGGACAAATTGTTAATTTGATTAAATATTAAATGGTGAGCTCTCAAAGGGTTTTAGCTAATATCCTGAAATTGATCAGAAATCTTTGTATTAATAAGCTGTCCATTTGTACTTCAGCTTTCTAGCTCAAACAGTTCGCGGATTAAAATAAAAATCACTTAATAGATAGGGTAACCGTCTCTTGAAAAAATGTTCACTTTTTATAAAAAAAGAAATACAAGATTTCTGCTTGTATTTTTTATTTAAGTATTTATGTAATAATTATTTTTGTTCTATTAAAATACATGGCATTTCAAATCTCCCCTAATCATTTTTATATTAAAAATGGGAATTTATAATTTATAATCTATTAAAAAAGAGAGGAAATATTTCATTGAAAAATATTAAATATTATTGAATATTGAATAATTATTATTTCCGAAAATTTCAAACTCAATTGATACTACTTTAATTAAAATCCAATACTATAGTACCATCTATATTATGTTTTTTTTTATATAATAATTGGCTTCATTATATTATATTATATATATATATTATATTTAAAAAAAAATCATTTTTCTATAAATGTATAATTAGAGTTGGCTTAAAATTACACTAAATTATTGAGAGAATTTCAAATTTGATTTACTTATATCAGTTGAATTTTTTGTTTTTTAATTTATTTATTGTCACCGGGAACAAAGCCCATTTAGACAGCACATCAGTAAAGTGTTAGTAGGGTTAGTAAGGGAACCGAGTTTGAAATTTGAAACCGGTCGAAATGGTATATGCTAGCCAGGCTCAAACCCGGATCTCCCGCTTGAACATCGTCATGAACGATGCTGAAGCGGGGCCAGCGCATTAGCCAGCTCGGACAACCCGACTCCCCATCAGTTCAATTAATATTATATAATTTTTGTATTTTTTTTTTTTTTTGTAATTGAAAATTGTTATGATTTTATTGAAATCTAAATTCAATTAAAAAATAAACTGCAACGGATCGTTGCTAAACTTTATCCAAATTCACTTGAATTATTAATATGTTTATTCCTTTATTATTAAACAGATATAACTTGCAATTTGTAGTTCATGTTGACTTTAAGTCAAAAATAATATCGATTCTCATTTAATAGTCGAGGAATAACCATTCTACATATATTATATATTAGAATTAGAATTAGAATTTGTATATTAGAATTTTGACGTTTCGGTTATTATTTGTAACCATTGCTGAAGGTATGAAGGAATCGACTTCAAAATCAAAAATAGCGATTCATTCTTATTTAATACTAGCGGAATAACCTTGTTGAATTCCATTTTTGATGTTTTGACTATTATTGGTAACCTCTACTGATAACGTGAAGAATCGACTTAAAATCTAAAAAGACTAAATTCTTTTTGGTAAACAACTCAAGTTGAGTTGTTTACCAAAAAAGAATTTAGTCTTTTTGATTTTAAGTCGATTCTTCCACATTATCAGTAGAGGTTGCCATTAATAGCCAAAACATCAAAAATGGAATGCAATAAGGTTATTCCGCTAGTATTAGATAAGAATCGATCGTTATTTTTGATTTTAAGTTGATTTCTCCATGTCTTCAGCAATGGTTACCAATAATAATCGAAGCGTCAAAAATTTAATGTAGAATTGTTATTCCTCCAAGTATTATATGAGAATCGATCGCTATTTTTTATTTTAAGTCGATTCCTCCATGTCTTCAGCAATGGTTACAAATAATAACCGAAACGTCAAAATTCTAATGTAGAATGGTTATTCCTCGACTGTTAAATTAGAATCGATATTATTTTTGACTTAAAGTCAACATGAACTGCAAATTGCAAGTGATATCTGATTAATAATAAAGGAATAAACATATTAATATTTCAAGTGAATTTGGATAAAGTTTAGCAACGATCAGGTGCAGTTTATTTCATTTAGTCTGTGCGGATGCATGGATGGATGGATGTGGGTGTGTGGTCGTTTTTTTTCGTCCACGATTTTTTCCACACCGTTGTACCGATTGAAATGAAATTGAAAACCTACCATTATTTTAACAAAATGAAGCGCTGATTAGTTTTTGGTACATATCGGCTCGCAAACATTAGTATTTTATTTCAGTACTTTTTTAGTTTTTTCTAAATACATATCTTGAAAATGACTAAACCAATTTTGATGAAATTTAACATGCTAATTAAAGACTTTAGGGACCACAAAAAAGATTTAATAAAGTTTTTAGTGAAATTATATTTTAAAGTACTTTACTCTAGAGTAAGATAGTACTTTTTTAAATTCTTTATTATATTTGGACCGCAAATAGCCAGTGATATCTAATCTATATAAATAAAAATGTACTGTTACGCTTAAGTGATACGTTAAAGGATTTCTTTGAAATTTTCACACAACATTATTCCATTCAAATACACGAATGTTTTTATAGATATCACACCTGTGGCATGTAAAAAATATTTTTTTTTAAGAAAACAACCCCAGCGCCTCTCTGGGTGGTAAAAGCAAACAAACAAGATGGCCGATAATAGCTTTTTGGAAATCTTTCAACTGTTAATATTATTTTTGGTTAATGGAACAATTTTGACAAGTAATATATAATTCATTTACTGTTTTAATACCTATTCTATAATTATTTGCATTTTCAATTTATTTTCAAAACTATTATTATTTTTTAAATATATTTAAATTTTTGATCAAATCAATTTTGACAGGTAATCAATTATCTATATAACTTTTAACCATAAAACGAGGCGCTCCCCGACAGGGGCTAGGTGACGGCGGGCCGAGGGCCCGGGGGTCAGCTAGTTAATAATAAAGGAATAAACATATTAATATTTCAAATGACTTTTGATAAAGTTTACCAACAATAGGGTGCAGTTTATTTATATAGATAACGTTTGTCCTGACGAGATGAAATCAATAATTTCTCTAAAAGCTTCATTTGGAGAAAATACACGATTTTCTAACATTCTACACCCCTTTGCAATTAATTTGGATACTAAAAAATCTATCATTCAATTCTCATTAAAAAATAAACCACTTAAATAATGCTTAACTGGTGAGTAAAACAAATTTCTTTATATGTATTGGACATGCGCATTTGATATTTCTGCAGGAAAATTTCTTAATACACATACTCACTACGGCCGAGTGCATTTAGTACAGTAGAATATGCAATCGATATCCAAAACATCCAGATTTATAAGCTAAATGTCATCTTGTATCTAAATCTCATTATAAAATGAGCCACTTAAATAATCTTAAACTTTTGAACAAAACAAATTTCTTTACATGTAAATCAAGGGACAACAACAACAACAACAAAATATTAAAATCTCGGTTTCGTAAATTAAATTTGGAAGAAAGTTGAAAACATTAAACAAGATATTTCGAGTTTATTAAATTAATTCTATTTAATGAATAAATTGATGCGCGTTGTGAAATTTAAATATTCAAATAAGTTGTATGTGTTGTTGTTGTTCGGTTTGTATCAAAATAAACACATCTCTGTTCTACGTTCGAATGATTTTTGTGCAGAATCTCTCAAAAACAATTTTAATAAAGCATTATTCCGAGAATGGGTTTCGAGAGAAAGCAGCAACGGTTGCGAGGGTGCCCAGGGGGTGTGCCCAGGGGGGTGCGACAACGCCCTAATCGAATTGAAACGCTCTTTCAAAGCAAACAATCGGGGAAGATCTCTTAATTATGAATCGGCGTTCAGGGCCAAAACATGTTCCTCTAACCAAATCGAGCTTCACGTACTAAATAATTCTCCTCCCTTTTGTTAAAAGGCTTAAAACAACCGACCAAATGTTGTTGATAAAAAGAACAAAAAAAATTAAACTTTTCGTATATCAGCCAGCTTTGATGGCAATAAAAGTTCATTGTCCCAGAACATATAAACGCCCACACCAGTTTGCTTTCTTTTGGGCATAAAAATAATATTATTTTAGAAACGAAAAAAAAGAAAGCTTTAATCTTTTGCTCTTAGAGGTGAGAAATATTTTTTCCATTCTTGGTAATATACTATATATGTTCCAGTAAAAATTCGTTTTTTAGTAAGAACGGGTTAACGCGTTTCACTGAATACCTTTGTGGCAACTAGAGCTTACTGATGTTGGATGAGTTTAGTTCAAAGGTCTAGAATCTTCATTTTTGACCTTCCGCCTCATTTTGGGTGTTTATTTTCAAAATTTTTTAAACAAAAATGTCAAAAATTACATCCTCTACAACTTTGCTTCTAGTTTTTGATATTTTCGTTTAAAATTTTTTGAAAATAAACACCCAAAATGAGGCGAAAGGTCAAAAATGAAGATTCTAGATCTAACCAACATAATTAAATTCTAGTTGCCTCAAAGATATTTAGTGAAACGCGTTTTAACTAGTAAGAACCCATTCTTACTAAAAACGGGTTTTTACTTTATTTAATATGTTTAACCAAGTACCTACCCCATTCTCCCTTAACAACATATATATTACTAGTCGCAGAAGTGGATTAAAATCATGAAATAAAATGATTTTTCTGGATATAATTTATTAATTGTTTTTGTATAAAATAAATTAAAATTATTTTATGAAACAATCTCAAATGTTAATTAGAAATTCAAACGTTTCTTAAGAAATTCTCCCTTAATAAATGGAAGGAAATTTAAAGAAATAGTTGCTTTATAAAAGGAAATATAAAACCCTTACAAATAAATAAATATTTTTAAAATAGATAATGATACAGATTCGCTTGGGGATGAAATTAGGATGAATTAAAATAAAAAATATTAATATTTTCTAAAAATTTCTGATAAATACATATTAAAAATATTAAAAAACAGTCCATATTTGACTTATTAAAAATTAATTTTTTGGTTGTTTGAAATTTCGATCATTTCTAAAATTAATATTTTTTCTAAATTCCATTCTTTATTAAAAGTTTAAAATAAAATAAATTAATAATATTATTATATTAGATGTGACAAATCAGAGGAAAATAGGAACAATTAAACATGAGATCAATTGCGACGTTTCGCCATTTTATTATGGCTTCATCAGGCTCAAAATTGGCGAAACGTCACAATCGATCGCATGTTTTAACACTGTGTTTAATTGTTCCTATTTTCCTCTGATTTGTCACATCTAATATCTATATAATGGAACTGAATAACAATAATAATATTATTATATTTTGAAATAAAAAACAATAATAATAAATGAATAGCACAAACAAAAAAAAAAGGAAACAAGTTAGGAAAATTTTCTCAGATCACATGATTTTCAAAAAAAAGAGTTCATATTTCCGAAGGAAGTAGATTTAAATTTCAAAGAAAATCACAAAAATGTCATTTACTAGAGCCGAGAATGGATTGTTTTTAATTATATGGCAGAAGAGTTGTTTTCACTCTCTCTGGAATCAAACCCGAGTACTAAAATTAGCAATCGTAGCCAACTATATTTTATTAGACTATATGGAGATAAAAGTATAATATCTCATGAAATATTTATTTACTTTTATCTTTATTAAAGATGAATCTCCTTGCACCAACACCACAATCTCTATTAATTATCACATTATATGGTATGGCTATATGTTTAAATTTAGAATCATTAGACCACCAAGTTTTACAAATAAAGATTTAAATTTCGAGTGAAATATTTTTTTTTTTTTTTATTTATTTAATGTCACCGGGAACAAAGCCCATTTAGAGAGCACATAAGTAAAGTGTTAGTAGGGTTAGTGAGGGAGGCGAGTTTTTAGCCGGCACACATTTTTATTTGCCAGCCAGGATCGAACCCCGGCCTTCCACTCCAACATCGTCATAATCGATCGATGCAGAAGCGAGGCCAGTGCGTTAGCCGACTGAGCCAATCCGACTCCCGAGTGAAATAATAAGCGTAATAAATATTTCAGAGGGGTCCCCTCACAATTTCGGGACTGGGGTTTGATTCCCAAAGGTGTCAAAAGAACCCTTCTAATATATAATTAAAAATAATCCATTTTATGTCGGATCTAATAAAGAACAAACAAACTTGTAATCTTCAGAGAAGAATATTATAACTAAAATCTTAAATTGACTGTAATTAGACTTAAATTTTATATAAGAGTTCAAGTTACCGATAGAAAGAGATTTTAAATTTTTCTGAGAAAATTACAAGGGGATGTCATCTACTAGATCCAAGTTGGAATGGATCGTTTTTAATTATATGACAGGGGGGTTGTTTTTATCATCTCGGGAATCAAACCCGAGTGCCAAAATTAGCTATTGGTCATCATGTGAGTTTAATAAACATCTTTTTAGTTTAAAAGCTACAATCATCGGATATAGACACATTGCAATAGTGTGGCATTTTAACAAAATCTTAAAAAAAATAAAACCTCTAGACTTGGATTGTAGAGCTCTCGGAAATCCCCCATCCTGTCGGCCCCGACTGTGTCCTCCAGAGCTTCAACAAGAAAATTAATTACCTACTTGTTTCTGAATCGCGTCTAAAGCGGTAAGAGAATGAATGCTATTTATCTACACGCGAAGGAGTTAAGGCCTCTCTTGCAAAGTGTATGCTGTTGATTGGGCGTCTGGATCTGAATAGAAAGCCAAGTTTACTAGAATATCTAAATAGGATATAGAATATGTTCACTCTAAGGGAAGGAAGCAAGTCACATTAGTGACATTCGCTATTGACAACGCGTCACAAAGTTTCAACGTATTCAAGCAAATGGTACAAGATTTTTATCAGAGCCTGCAGATAATATACAGTTTTATCTGTATTAAAATATATCTAAAAGATTACCCGATTTTCAAAAAAGATTAGATCAAAATATAGCTAAATATCTTTCCTTAAATCCTCGATTGATCACTATGACTTAGTCCTTAGAATTAATTAATCAATTACTATTCTAGGTGTATTGCAACTATTTAAAAGCAGTTTAATGGAAAACAAAAAGAATATATTTACGAATAAAATAATTTATTAGAATATCATTTTCAAACTTTTAAAAACCAACGTTTCGGAGGACCTTTCTTTCTCATTCAGGGTTTAAAATGGTGAATGAGTACTTTAATATGATAATATTGATCATTTTCTCACAAAGTGACTTTTAGCTGCAGATGAACACCTAGGGATGGATTTAGGCTTAAGCCTGCAAGGCAGTATCTTAGAACGACCGAAATTAAAAATCATTTGCTTTATTCATTGACCCTATGGTCGAATTTTATGGTTCGCTCTATCTCGTCTGTAAATTTTATTATAATTACTCAGGAGACTCTGGGTCAGTGGTTAGAGTGTCGGGCCGCTGGCATGAAATACGCTGGTTCGAGACGGAGTCTCGGCAGATATTTGCAGTCGCCTCCTCTTGGAAAGCAATGGCAACCTACCAAGACTATAAGTGCCTAGTAACCTCTCCAAACTAGCCGTTCGGAACCGCCGATAAAAAGTAGGTCCCGTATTTCTGTGTAAAAACAGCTAAATACACTCAGCACAGGTATATGTGAAGAGGAGCCAAAACGTCAGGGAGGCCTGATAAGGCACTTAAAGAAGAAGAAGATAATTACTTAGTACGCCCGTAGGCAGGGAAAGTCTCCCTTCCGGGTGACCCTAGTATTGAATTCTCTCCAAAAGTATAAATTTTTTTTCTTCATTGTGTTGAAAAATGTCTGAAACTTGGAGAAAAATCATGTTTTTTTTTTCTGTCCGAATTTCTGAATTCCACTACCCACAATAACTTAAGATTGCAAAGTCATATAAAGTTCATTCTTGTGCTAAAATTTTTGTATTACCAATGCGAAGAACAGATTAGGTAATGTGGCTAACTTGCTAAGTATAATAACAAAACGAATTTTCTATATCCAATCTGTAATTGACTCCATGAGAAATAACAGGTAAAATATTTCTAATTAAAAAGACTGATGATGAAGGTCAAACCTTGGAAACTATAGTCTCAAACAAATAAATTATATATTTTTTTGCAACGAAATTTTTTCTGGAGAGAGACGGACTGGTAGAAATTTTAATTGAATATAAATGGAAGGCAGCCCAGGGGTAGTGAGGAAAGAAAAAATTAACACATATCAAACAAGGTGTAGTTTATTGGAATCCTTCCTCATTTCCTTTCAAATTAAGTAAAGGAGGAAAAAAAATGTTTTTCTTTGCCTTTGCTAAAAAAGAAGAAAGTTTTGAACACTACTGTGGAGAGAAGAAGGAAACATTTTATTTGTTTCATTCATTGAGCCTTTGAAACCCTGAAGAAGGAGAGAAGAATCCTCCGAAACGTCGGTTTGAAAGGAAAGGAGGAAGGATTCCAATAAATTACACCTTATTTGATATGTGTTAATTTTTTCTTTCCTCACTACTCCTGGGATGCCTTCCATTACATTCAATTAAATTATATATATTTGGAATATAGATGTATATTTTATTTGGATCAAGCAGAGAACAACCTCATTGATTTCTCTTTATCAAGATAATTTCGTGAGTTTTTCCATTAAATTCGAATCTAATTCTCTCTCGGCATAATGAAATTTGAAATTTATTAAATTAATTTTGATTTTTAAATACTTTTGAATATACCCGAATAATTCCTAATTTGGAATGTACAATAATTGCTCTAAACCCAAAAAAGAACATAAATTAAAATTTAACAAATATCTGGCATTCTTATTTTGTGATTACAAATCAAACTCACGCGATGGCACATTGCCTAAACCCCTAAACCAATCAACCCCAAAGAGTGGGAGAATCAGGCATAAAAAAAAACTCTCTGACCATAGGAAAAATAATATTTCATTAAACTAAACCAATATGATTGGTGCTTGGTAATTTAATTAGGTTCTAAAAACTTCATTTGATGAAATTAAATTAATTAGTTTAATTTAAAAAATAAAAAAATAAAAAACATAGATAAATATTTCAAGAATGTCCAAAATTCATTAATTATTATTAGTTATACTATCCAATCAAATGTTGGTATTTATTAATTAATACGCCAGGGAATCATGCGAGACCTGTCTGTTTTATTATTGAATTTATTATATTTAAAAATTATTGAAATGTAAAGAAAATTAATTTTCAATTATGATTTTTTTTTGTAAGGTGTATTTCGACGTCAACGATAGTTTTTATATTTCAAACTGTTTACATTTTAGAAAATTTAGCGTCGGGACTTAAATTTCAAAAATGCATAAAATACATTCTTTCAATGATATTATTGAGATGTTCATGTGATATCATAATGATGACTAAAATAAAATAAAAGATATTTTTCAAATTTAATTGATTAAATTAATTTAGAAAAAATCTTTTTTTTTTTTTTTGGCTTTTCGGCCATGGTAGCCATAAGCCATTTACGATACTATTTATTTTTATTTTTAAATTTGTCTCTACCTCGGGGGTCAGATTTTAGCCGGATGCCTCTAGAAAAAATCTTAGCATTTATTAAATGATTTTTGTTACATGAAATTGCCCTGAAATTACATTTTAGATATTTTTATGTAGTATTTTTAAACAGAAAAAACAAGTGGATATATTATAGCCTTTAGGGGAGATGTTTCATAATCAGTGAAAACACATTTTGTCTCCTTTGACCCTCTTAGGGGTAAAATTAAAAAAAATCTTTTCTAAATGAGCCCGCATGTCCTAGAACTAATATCATCATCATGTTTCTATGCCTAGTGGTTTGGGTTGTTTCGATGAATTGTTTGTGGAACCTGAAAATAAAATATACGAATAGACACACACTGCACACCAGAAACAAAAGAAGAAATCCCATCCCAAGTAGGTATTAGAGTGGTAAATTACTTTCTCTATACCTATTGAAGACATAAAATATTACTAAACATCATTAGACCAACCACAGAATAATCAAGAAGAGAAGACTGCGATGTCCCTCGGTGGTCGGGTAAAAATGGATGATGGACGAGTGGTTCCTAAATGAAGAGAGATATCTTAACACGATTCGAGAAGACACGAGATCGAGTTGTAATTACGTGTATTGTGTATACTTTACCTGTATCGGGGTTGGTTTTTAAATATAGAAATATAACAATGCGCAATAGAAAGGCCTATATAATATCTGGAGAAGATTAGGCTATTATGTTTATTAAAATCCACGTCTTAATTTACATATTCTATTCATAATAAATAATAAGCAATATAGAAAATATTTCTTCAACATCAACGAGCATTGATAAAGGAGATAGGAAGGTAAATTTATTGAAAATAACATACAGAAAATTCCATCCTCACAGCCCCCAATAGAAACACATACACCAGTTATTAATAATCAAGAAATTATTGAAATTCAGTCCCCACTGCCCTTAGTTAAAATAAATACAAATCCCCTAATTGAAATCATCCCCTCTGTTAAATTCTACTTGGTTTTGAACACATTTTATAAAAAATTATTTTCAAAAACATTTTAAGATTAAAATTAATAAAAATAACATTATTAATAATATATATTAGCCACATACTTCAAAATAAAGTGCACCCCGGAAAAATGGCGTTGGAACAAATCGTTCGTAACGCCTCGCGAATACACGCTAAAATCAATGAAAGGAAAATGTTTTGTTGATCCACGCGAAATCTAAGAAAATTGCCTTCTCACGGATATCCGCCTTAAAAATGTAAAAATGACAATCAAACCAAGTTCCATTTATTTCTCCCCCACTATCGTATTCATTTTTTATTGCTGTCATTTGTTGCATATATATAATTTGTTCAAAAAAATCTCCGCCCTTAATTCCAATAAAATTGCATAGCCCCCACCTTCTTATAAAATATAAATTTATTAGTCCCCATTAAATTTTACTTCTATTCTTTAAGATATTTTTAAATAAATCTCCAAAAATAGTAATCTATTATTAATAGCTAACGATTAATCACTAATTCATTCGTTCCCAGTAAAAGCAGTAAATAGATAAATACATTAATCCGTTCTATTCAAAATTCATTTCTATAAAATCAATAGAGTCATCCTATAATAATTGTAACTTCTCTTCTCCCTAATTTTATCATTCACGCCCCCACACACCCTCTTAAATTAAATTCTCTTTTCTAAAGCCCCATAAAATTTCAATAGATTTGCCCTTTAAATCAAATTTTAATAATAATTTATTTCTCTTCCTTCTTATCTAAATGAGTTAAGCTCTATCGAATATTAGATAAGCTGTCGAAGTAATTATTTATCAGTGTCCATTTCTTTTCAAAAGGAATAATTTCCCTTTTCAATTTATCTATTGAAAATCAAATTCGCTGTCATCAGCCGATCATCTTATCTTTTGTCTGTGATAATTATAAAAGCTCCCCCTTGCAGAAATCACAGAAACTATATTCAACGCCCCCAATATTTGTAAATTTAGCCCCTCATTTGTATTTTGCTATCTATTTTTATATTCATTTCTTACCCGTTTAACTAAAATTTAGATCCCCTATTAAACTTACATTTCACCCTCCCACTAACCATTATTATATTTTAGTCCTTTATTTTAACTACCCCAGTGATATCATTTGTCATTTGTCTTGTTGGCTCATTCATTATTAAAAACTATGATTGTCAGTGCTATTGTGATCAAATCAATTACATAGTACAATACGTTTATATTTTGCCATCTATCATAAATTGCAAACTCGTGTTATCATTATCAAAGCCTGCTCTTGCTTGCATTCTCATTATACCTTCTCTACTCAGGTCACTCACTTATTAATCCCTAATCCCATAGAATCATAACAACCCAAATATCAATATTATTCGAATAAAACAAGATATTCTAATTCCGCGTGTCATGTGTCGCATAAACACAAACCCCATAGTAACCCTAAGCACCTCTGCCCTTCCATGTCCCATCAATTTTTCTACCCTTTTTACCCGCCGTGCTCCGAAAATCAAGTGTCTCGAGAGTAGTGGACGCAAATGAATCAATGTTTACTAAACGCTATAAATATACTCTATAATAAACATGTTAGTCGTACGTGATTGTTCCACCTGAATCTGGAATCGGATTAATACGCCACCTGGTGAATTGAGTGAGGTCTCGGCGATGCGTTTTCGAGTTACCGTGCGTTCTAATTGGGTCTGAGTCCGTCTGTCCACAACCCCGACCATAAATAAATAAGTCGAGCATTTTTGTTTTCTTACAATAAATACCCCACTATGTAAGTACCAAAAGAAAAATAAATAAATATCTATCAATATCCCTATATCTATCTCAATATAATTAATCATTTTCGCTTTACCATAACGTCGGAGGTGCAATGGTCCTGTGGTTGAACCATGATTTATTTTTAATAATTAATTAGGTTACTTATTTTATTCATCGTTAAGTCTAATTGAGGCAATCAATTGATCATCAAACAAGGGAGACTTATGAGTTCTGGGAAGCGTAGCAATGACCGGTGATTAACAACATAGAAAGACCATTGACATGAGCAGTTCAAGCAGTCTGTCATCTGTCATGAGAGAGAGAGTGAAGCACATCTATTCATATCAATCAGCTCTGAATACACTTACAATTACTTTTATATTCAGAGTTTCCGCAAGTAGTCATTGTCGCGGGGAAGTGAGCATCTACTTTCTTATCAAGTGCTCAGAATATACAAAATACTGTTATATTCAAGTTCCGCAAGTAGTCATTGTCAGGAAAGTGAGCATCTGCTGCTATCCGTGCTCTGAATAAGCCTACACAATATTTATATTCAAGTTCACCAAGTCATTGACATGACATGAGTGAGGTGAATTGACAATACATTCTATTATTATTACCACAGAGAGAGAGCCAAAAGCTGCAACTTCTCCTGATATATATATATGTTCTATATTCCTTTCTTCATCGAGTAACCTTCGTCATCACAAAAGGCCCAGTATTAATGGTACGTTCTGCGTCGCTAATATTGGGGACTTCCGGCATACCAGGCGCATACCGCTGATATATATAATTATCTACATTGGGCCGAAGCACACCTTCGAAGTCGGCGCTCAATAGTATATATATATTATTCTCCGCGACCGTTCTACAGCAGCGACGAGTCTATCAATAATCCGCGGACTGACGAGTTTGGTAACACTCTCCTACCTCACCTCAACTAATTGTACTGCTAAGGAATAAAACTATATCTGTTGTTTATCATAACCGCTGGTCTGTATAACATTATTTATAGCATTAGTACGGAAGCCCATTTCCTACATCCTTCACGCATCACCTCAAATTTCATTCTCCATTAAGGGACGTGCCACTTGGATCAGACACTGAGGACACACCACCCCCATTAATAAATAGCAGAAGCAGATTAATTTAACAATAACGTAATAAAATAAAGCCCAATTTCTAGTACATAAGTTACATTCACCCCACTTGCCCCCTAATAACCCCCCACCCCCTCGTGTGGTGATTAGTAATTTGACCTATACCTTGAAATGGATTATACTGTACTAATTTGAAACAAATTTGACCCTATAAACTGAGGATCGAAATTCATTGATTTTTGAGTTATTGCAGTTTTTTAATTTTTGATGTTTTCCGACCTGCCATTGATTATAGCCATCTCCGGAGCGGGAATTTGTCAATATTTATAAAACATTTTTGATTCATTAAATGAATAATATATATTATACTTACAAGATATACAAGGTTATATGTATATAGGATATATTCCTAAAAAAGATGGAATAATATTTACAATAAGTTTTCAGAATCTATGGTAAGAAAAATTTCGAATCAATTGAAAAAAAAAAAATTGTATCTTTCTGGATAGCTTATGAATCGAGGAAGTTATTTCCGTAATTTTTACACAATTTTTAGATAGAGTCGTACTTTTAAATTGTATTTTATTTTATTTGTGTAACTCAGCTCGCATTTATTTAATCAAGTATTATTAAATAAAATTATTGGATAAAAATGTTTCACCAAGTACCAACACCAAATTCCTTAAAAACTATTATTAAATAATGTTTCACATAGAACCTACATCATTTTTCTTATCAATTATAGATTTTAGATTGGAGTCAAGATAATTTAAGAAGCTGGGTTTTAAAAAGTGATGTTTGTATGATTAAATAAACTGCAACGGATCGTTGCTAATCTTTATCCAATATACTATCTTATTCTAGGGTAAAGTACTTTAAAATATAATTTTACAAAAAACCTTTATATGACCTTTTTTGTGGTCCTCAAGATACTTAATTAAAATATTAAATTTCATCAAAATTGGTTTAGTCATTTTCAAAAATTTTAGAATAAACTAAAAAAGTACTAATACAAAGTACTAATGTTTGTCCGGCTAAATGTACCAAAAACTAATTAGCGCTTCATTTTGTTAAAATAATGTTAGGTTTTCAATTTCATTTCAATAGGTGCAACGGTGTGGAAAAAATCGTGGAAAAAACGATAACACATATACATCATACATCCGCACGCATTTCCGGAAAAAACCGCACTTTGTGGCCTCTGGTCGAGACCCCATATAATTTTTGACAAAATTGACAAGTGCTAAAATTCAACCTAAATGAATACTACAATCTGTGACTTTAATTGAGACCATGGCTTCCGTAGTCTTTACCTGAGGACTCTTTGAAGTCGTGTTTGCCACGAGACCGATTACAATACTTTACCCATGCTTCGTATTGGATAAAGTAAAAAATTTGTAATCAGTAAGAAAATTACAATAAATTCATAAGCAATGTACACTTAAAGTAGGAGTGATAAGTGATATTCGCTTGATTCACTTATCAATAAATAATTGAACTAGTTTATTTATTGATATATGGTCCCAGGCGGATGGCGAATGAATGCCTAGAAAAGAGAAATGATACACGAAGGAAATTCAATTTTTCACATCTTTTAGATTTCCTGATCAAAAAAAAAAAAGATCAAAGCATGATTGATTGATGAAATTACGTACTGATTGAATCCTCGCAGCCCGAAAATGTTTATACACAGTTGCAATATTGGATAGCCAGACGAAAGAGGATATGATGGTTAAAATCTCTTTCTCTTGAAAATTTTGTTTTCGTGTGTTTGTGGTCAAAAATCAAGCTGAGTCATTTGTTAAATCTTCTAATATTGAAAGAACAATTATATAAGGGAAGTTGGCAAAATCGTATCTGCCACTAAAATCGTACCACATTTAAATTTCGCTTAGGATTAATTGTTCACGGTTACTATCAACAACTTTTACCACCTAATCCACATTTATTTTTAAATAATCTAAAATAGTATAAAAAAGATATAGAGGGTGTGTCGTATCACAACGATAAACCGTGAACAGGGGATAGGACAATTTACGACGGACCTGTACATAAATTTTTTTGAATAAAAGTCTCAAAGTTTTCGAGTTATTGGCATTTTTTTGAAAATGGTGAAAATCGATACCCTGTCCTAAATATCGAGATACTCTGGCTACAAATTTACATATTTTATTATTCTAATTTTTGTTACTCATTCCTGAATAACCCTGCTATTGACCAGAATTCAAAATAAAACAATAAGTACTATACATTTGGAGAGAAAAAAATATTTTTGCCGGACTTATGTTTTAAAAAATTTCCATCAGCTAATTTTGATTCATCTTAAATGTAAAAAAAAAGTCTAGTAAATAAGCATGGCAAGTTATTTAAAAAAATTGGCCCATTTTGTCAAGATTTCAAAATGGAACAGCACTTTGTATTTACCTACTTCTTAAAAAAAAAATATTGATATTTTTTTGGCAAAATTAGCTAATTTAAAAACATATTTTGATAGTGTTTTTTTATTTAATATCTTGATTGTTTACTAGACTTTTTTACATTAAAGATGATTTTTTAAAACATAAGTTCGATAAAAATAATTTTTTCTCCAACTTGTTTTTTTATTTTGAATTCTGGTCAATAGCCTAATTATTCAGGATTGCGTAACAAAAATTAGAATAATAAAATATGTAAATTTGTAGCCACAGCATCTCGATTTTTAGGGCAGGGTAGCGATTTTTTTTAGCATTTTCAAAAAATGCCTATAACTCGAAAACTATGATACTTTTATTTAAAAAAAAAAAAAAATTATGTTCAGGACCGTCTTAAATTGCCCTATCCCCTGTTCACGGTTTATCGTTATAATACGGGACACCCTGAATACAGAAGCTCTTCGAACGAATTGAAAAAATAGGTTAAGTCTACTTTAAAATTTTGATCATATTGTACCAAGTCGAACTATTAATTTAGTCGGAATAAAAAATTGATCGTTCAATGCCAAAAACCACATTTTATTTAGACGGGGAACTTGCATCGCTGTGGGGCGTATTAAAATTGAGATAGAGACTTGAAATTTGGGGAATATTTTTTTTATTTATTTTGAACCATATGAGCCTCTGTCAGCGCAAACATTCGAAAATACCCAAAATAAGGACCACTATATGTCCATCAAGCAAAGGACAATTTCATTGATTTCTCCTTATGAAGCATCATCAACTCAGCTTCTCTCGGCAAACTAAATTATAGTTGAAAGTGACTTTCTGTGTTCGGCTATATTAGAAAAGCATCGGTTATACCGCTTAAACTTAAAAGCCATAAGCTTACGAATATATTTGTGTGCGTGTGTGTGAATTGGAAAGGAATCTCTCTCTCTCTCCGGATTCCAAAGTTGTCCATCCAGAATTGAACCAGTGGTTTGAATAAGATTCCTCCTCCTACTCTTCCTCCTCACCTCACTTGTAGATCATCCATTAAGAAACATGATCCCTTTATGAATGAACGTGTTCAGAATATTCAAAGTTCCTTTTATATTTAAATTAGATGATTTAGTCGATCAATGGATTATTTAAATAGAGTCTTAGTACGTTTTAAATAAATGATGAAGCCTACTCTCATTCTTAGGGTTGTCTTTTAAATATTTCTTCTGTTTCCATTAGAAATTTTAACAAGATTTGTTGATCAAAAGGAAACTGACAAATTTGAAAATTAATTCGTTCTGCATTTCAAATCAAAAGTTCAAAGAGGTTGGATTTAAACAATCTCTGTTTATATGAATTCTTTATATAGAAAATGCCGAAGGCGTTGGATTGCTGAAAGCATTCTTGGTCTTCTCTCAAGTCATCCTAGTCAGTATACATTAAAATGCTTTTATTCATATAAACCTGATCTGCCTGTGTTTTTGAAAAGGTAGAAGAAAGCACTCCTTTAGGTTTTTGAGAGTAGGTAAATAAATGAGAGATGATCTCTGATTAATGCAAATTAATATACAACCATACAGGGCATATCAGAAGAGAGGACAAAAGGGGCAGCTGCCCCGGACCTCACAATTTTAGGAGCCTCATATGGTAAAAGCTGAATTTGATAATGTTTAAGCGTGAAAAGTTTCTGTTAAATAAATAAATATTATAATTTAATAAGAAAATAAAAACTAAATGTTTTTATTTTCTTGTTTAGAGTTTCATTTTGAATTTTAAAATATTAGTTGCCCCGGGCTTCGCGTTTTCTATGAAAGGCTCTGGAACCATCATATAAATGAGATTATATTGATTTTGTACTTAGGTATTGTATTCGCGGATGAAATTTTTTTTTTCTTGCATCGTATTTTCGAAATATCTCAAAAAGACTAAAATGATTTTAATAAAAAGAAAAAATAATGACCAAACTCATGATGTTTAAATTTTTTGTAAAAAAAGATGGTAAATAATGTACAATAATGATATTTACTATGTGAAATAAGGAAAATAGATTTCGTGGCTGTGATGAAACTGTATTAGATGAAGGAGGTAGGTATCAGCCAAAGTACCGGGACATTTCAGCCCCCGACAAAATATCCGCGACAAAACATCCCCTGACAAAATATCCCAAGGACAAAATATCCCCCCGACATAATATCTTCTGACAAAATATTCCCCAGTATAAGGGAGAATACAAAAGAGATTAAGTGAGAAGCTTATAATCATAGTTTTGAATAATATAAACAGACTTTCATATTTTGGCGGCTAATTAGCCGTTTGAAAGTGCTGCTGTCTGTCGTGTTTGATTAGGATAAAATAGGAGCCCCAAACACACCCCGCCCGACGATTGGCTGGTTCGGTTTTCAATGTGTGTTTGATTAGAAAAAAATGGGAGCCCGAAACACACCCCGCCCGGACTAAACTTTCGGAGGTTCGGTTAATATATATTCAGTTTGGCTCGGTTGGGTTCGTATAGCTCCTTTGACGCCAACCGAACCGTCTAAAAACCAGCCCGAAAAGAAGCTATACGAACCCAACCGAGCCGAACAGAATATATATTAATCGAACCGGAGTCGATTTGCATTACTCATAAGATTCACGAGGGGAAGGGTTATTTTGTCATGAGATATTTTGTCTGAAGGATATTTTGTCTGGGGATGTTTTGTCGGGGATATTTTGTCGGGGACATATGTGATTGAACCAAGCTTTGTCAAAAATAAAGATTGTAGCTTCATGTAATTTTTGTTTTTGAAAAAGGACTTTCATTCTGAAACTTTGATCACAGGCACGTTATAAATTTACATGAAGCTACAATTTTAATTTCTGACAAGGCTTGGTTCGACCACATATGTGTGCCGCATTTTGTGTATAACTCCCAATTAACTGAAGATGGCCAAATAAATTCAGGCAGAAACGTTTTATTCAGGGTATTTTATTGAACCCAGCGCATCCAACTTTGGCTGATACCTCCTCCTTCATCTAATAAGGAAAAATGTGTCATAGCATATTAAGATGAGTAATATAATTATTATATATGAGTTCAATAGTTCATATTCTACTATTAAAAATACTATTAAAATAATAATAATTACGAGTATTAGTAGTATTCTTTATTTTTACTTTATTTATTCTGGGGATGCAGAAGTAATTTTAAAACATCTCAAAAACCGCTTAAACGATTTTGATAAAAAAAAATTGAGCGGATTCACAGCGTTTCGGTCTACAATAAAAATTGTTTATTTAGATCGCTATTTCTCAACTACGTACCTTCAGAGAAAAGTCATAACTATTTATTAATCTAAGAACTATGTTCCGTACTTAAATATTTCATCGATTTCCGCTTGTGTATATTTCCTATTTTTGAGCTCGAGGCATTTTCATTGTTGGGCAGTGAATTATCAGCCAATATTTCGAAAAAAAAATATTATTCTTAACACTATTCTTTGTAATATATTTCACCTTTAATTCTAAATAATATATAAAAAGATATTATATTTTTACTTTCACATTTATATTTAAAAAATATAATGCGTAAGTCGGCATTGTTATTGCCTCGCGGGTTCCTGGCACTTTAAGAGGTTCTATTTAGGTCTAAGGAGTTACGCCAAAGAGATGAATCCTCTAAAGGCCCTGGTTGGTCCCTCCATCGTGAAAAGAAGAAGAGAAGATTTTATCGGCTGGATAGGACTCGAAGGTATCTGTGGATGTGGTTCTTAAACAGCTGAAGGTTATAAGTCGAGGGGAATATGGAAGCTGCAAGCGAGTTCCAGTCTCAGCAGGTGATAAAAGAGTTGCCGAAAGCACTTGTTCGATTTTTATCCAATTTGACAGCGAAGATCTGCTGAAAACAGCGTGTTTCTTTAGGGGGGATAATTGATTCAGCACTTGGTTGTTTTCGAATTGGTTGTTCATATAAACAATAACCAAAACCCAAACGAAGCTCGATCTTCCATTTACTATTTGATTAATTAGCATATTTATATTATTAAAAGCCAGAGGTAGACCTAAAAAACGCTGGCAGAATAAACAGACCATAGGTCTATTAATAATAATAATAATAATAATAATAACGTAAAGAAGGAGGAAGGGGGTTAATCAACATCTTTAACCTATGTAGAACCCAAGAAGAAAACATAAGAAATAAATTCTTATGTTCTGATGATGACCTAATTAAATCTGTCATAAGGGCTGACGAGGGGTATACTCCACTGAATCTGAGCTGTCATGCGTTTGTGATTCCAAAAAAAGAGCTTAAACCCTGGAAAGAGAATATTCTCCACGGGAAATTCCCAAACCTCTTAGACGAAGATCATATCGACAGGAGTGCTTCTCTACAATGGCTGGCCGATGGCTCTCTCTATCCTGAGACGGAAGGATTCATTATGGCTATCCAAAATAGAATAATAAGAACCAAAAATTATGAGAAGCACATACTGAAGTTAAATGTGACGGATAAGTGTAGGCGATGTGATTGTATGGGTGAGTCCATCGAACATATTATGGAAGGGTGTCCAACACTATCTGAGAATGCCTACCTTGGAAGGCACAATCAAGTGGCCAAATTGATCCACCAACAGCTAGGAATCAAATATGGCTTACTGGATACGAAAACACCTCCCTACTATAAATACCAGTGCCTGTCGTAGAATCGGGAAAATACATCTTATACTGGGACAGGCCTGTGTTAACTGATAGGACCATCGCTTATAACCGACCCGATATTCTTCTAATAGATTTTAACACAAGTTCAGGGATACTCATTGATATCGCTGTTCCTCTGACACATAACATCAAAAGGACAGAGGCAGAGAAAAAGAACAAATATGAGGAACTCGCCTGGCAAATTAAAGAGATCTGGAAACTGGATAGGGTCTCCATCTACCCATTAGTGATATCCGTTGAGGGGGTTGTCTCTAACAGCTTTAATAAGAACATTGAGAAACTTGGGCTGCCAAACACCATCTTGAAGCATGCACAGAAGGCAACTATATTACAAACCTGCCATATCGTGCGCAAGTTTCTCAATAATTGAAGATTATCCGGAGGATCATGTGGGCCAGAGTGAATTCTCTTTCCACATCGACCGAGTCTAATCCCAAATAAGATCTGAAGGGATAGGTGAAATTTTTCCAGCACAAGCTGAGAAAGTGCATTAACTCGGATAATAATAATAATAATAATAATAAGATATTAAATAAAATATCTAAACAAATTAAAGTAAAAACCATTAAATATAAGAAAGATTCATATTAGACAAAAAATGCCCAGAGCCAGGTTAACATAGTAGAGATTTGAACCCCGCACTAGGCTTAATTGGATGCAATAGGCCTATTTTGAACGCCCGGTGTGCTGCTCTAGCTGAGCATCCCGAATTTATTTAGTAAAAAAATTAAATCCAATTATTATTTTTTCACCCCCCTCAGTCGACAAAAAGAAAATTGTCTAAATCTCCTCGGGTTAAGTGTTCGTGATGTTTTAGAAGCTTTGATGGTCATTGTTCTTTATGGTCACTTGGGCCGACAGAGTTTTTCTTTCAAATAGTGTAATAAGGGTGACAAAACATAAAAGTTCACAACAAATATTCCAACGATAACAAAAAAGTCTCTCTGCTTTTGTAGATTTGTTTGCTCTATGTTCTCTTTTAGAGCTGCTAATTCTATTATATCCACCACTTCTAGTTATTTCTTTTATTCTCTTTATATATAGAATACAGCTTTTATTTCGATTGTATTTAATCTCTTTCAATTCTACACTCATCTCTATTTATGTTTTAGTTGGATCAAAATAGAACTTGACTCTAACTTTTTAATCGAAATAATAAAATCCTCCCTATAAATTTTTTGGCTTCTATAAAGAGCCTCGTTATATACCAATACGTCCACAGAGAAACAAATTTCATTAGCATTTTATTTATTTATATATTGTTAATTTTTTTTAATGTTAAATCAAATTAAAATTGAAGAAGAATATGAAAACTTTTAAACTCGATAGGATCTCCAGTTAAAGTGGCCCTTGCAATTAAAAAATATAATAAGCTATAATTAATTTATTTTTTTACTTTATCCAATGCGAAATTCAATTTTTTAATTAATTTAAAAATGTAAATATTTGTAATAATCTATTAATGAATCATAAAATAAATTGGTGGCTCATCCTCTCCAGGGATACATGCCATTGAAAAGATTGCAGCTGCGGAGCACGGGAGAATCATGGCTAGAAAATTTAAGCCAATTTTTATTATGAACATTAAAATCTCCTAGGAAAGATATTTCAGAAGAAGAAAATTCTTTCAGGATGTTGCTGTGGTCCTCAAGTAAGTAATTAAAAAATTGTGGTTTTCTGAAATCTTTCTGGGGCATATATATATACAGAAAAAAATGATTGGGTGGCCTATCGCGATTTTGATCCATAATACATCGAATTCTTCGGATTCCAGATTGGTTAAACGACTACTGCTAATGTCCTTCCTTATATAACGCCCCCTTTTTTCGGAATTTTGAATGAATTGTGTAGTTAGGGTATTGGAGGTCGGGGGCGTTCGATTTATTCGTGTTCATTATAGTTATTTTATAAGGCTAAAAGAACTGCTTTTTCCGTTGGAGCATTAAAGAGGGTCCAGTTACACCAGTCAACCGAGGCACCAAGTACCCAAAAATAAAAATTATGATATTATTTATATGCATCCTTCAATGACCCTTTGTACCTTGAGGAAAGAGTGAAGATTCTCCGAAACGTAGATTCAAAAGCTACAAAGAGTAAATCTTCCAATAAATAGTCTTATTAGAAATAATATTTTTATTTATTCCTGAACTGTGTTTTTCATTGAATTCCCAGGGACCCTTGTAACGTGAAGATAAGGGGAGATTTAGGGATTGCGTAGTGGTCGAAGGTATCTGTGGATGCTGGTCTTGAAAGATTGAAGGTTATAAGTAGCTGGAAAGACGGTCGGGGGAAGAGAGTTCCAGTCTCTAGATGTCATAGGGATAAATGAATTGGCGAATGCGTTTGTTCGATTAGTATCTAGTTTAAGCGCGTAGGGGTGTTGAATTTTAGAAAATAGTGTATTTCGCGCAAATGAAGCCTTTGGTGGGATTATCGATTTTATTTGGTCAGAACAAAAGCCATGGTAATATCTATAAAAAAGGGAAAGGGCGGAGACAGATCTACGATGGGCCTCTGAATTGCATCTAAGGCATTAAGAGAATACTTGGAGGCTACTCTCCACAAATGCGAGCAATATTCAAGACAGGGGCGAATTTGAGCCTTGTATTTATTGCAACGTCTTCCTACGAAGGTTGGCGATTCACATGGCATTCATTATCCTCGAGACAGACGCCCAGAAAACATTTAATGAAGAGCATCCGAACCACCTTTTTATGTCTTTCAGCCAGAAGTTTTGGTTTTTATCGACAGATCTTCTACTTTGGATTTCACCCTCGATAATCAGACTCAGAACCTCATAGCGTTCTTCTCTCAGGATATGACCCAAGAACCGTATCTTTCTATCTTTGACGACAAGCAGCAGTTCTTTTTGCTTATTCATAAGAATGAGAACTTCATTTTTGGTGATTCTATGCATCGAGAGTATTCGTAGCATCTTCGGTATAAAAATATTTCGAATGCTCCGATTTTCCTTTCTATAGATGGATTAACAGTCCAATTATGGCATCCATAAAGGAGGACCGGTAAATATATAGTAATGTATCTCAACATTCTAATCCTCAGATCTATACTCAGCTCGTCCCTGACAAAGAACCTCCTTATGTCAGTGAAGACTCTCCGAGAGCCTGTTCGATCCTGGATCTTTTTTTTTCGCTGTCGCATTTGCTAACTCATTATGGCTCCCAGATAAATGTCAGCCACTTGTTTGACAGTTATGTAATTTATTTTTAGTGCAACAATTCTTGGTATTTTTTAGAATAATACCGCATTAATTGGTCTTTGATGTATTTATAATTATGTATTATATTTCAAATTGTTGACTGTATTGAACTACTATATCGATCATTTGTTGCAATTCAGCAGGATTTCTTGCCAAAATGATCGTGTTCTCTGCATTCTCAGTTGAAAATAATAAATAAATAAAATAATTAAGTTAAATCGAGATATATGAAGTAAGGTGTTCCCCAAGGCTCTGTAATCTCCCCCACACTCTTTCTAATTTATATAAACGACATTATCGATCAAACGTCAAATCCCACTCATTGTTACGCCGACGATAGCAATCTGCACGGCAAACCCTCACTCCCGAATATTCGAATCAATGTTGCCTCCTCAATCACTCTCGACCTAGACAAACTGAATAAATGGGGCTCTCAAAATTTAGTTAACTTTAATGCAAACAAGACTCAATGTTGTCTAATTTCTAGGCGCGAAAATAAAAATTTCCCAGATATTCACTTAGATTCGAATACCCTGAAAATGTGTGACAGCCTATCCATGTTGGGCGTCTCTGTCGCGTCTGACCTAACTCAAATTAGAAAACTGCCGGACCACTTCATTCGACAATACGTATATCCCCATGACTTCAAGGAAATGGAACTCTCTCCCAGCCTCCATCTTTCCCAGCACTTATAATCTTCAAACCTTCAAAACCCGAGTGCATAAACACCTACGTCTCCACCCTCTCACTTAATCAATTTTCCCTTCTCTTCGGAAATGCAAGGGTCTTTCAAGATCCATAGGGGCTGCTTTTTTACTGGTGAGCCCTTCTTGCATCCGATTCCATCAAAAAAATGAGACAAAGTAGGTATACAATTAAGTTAATTGATTTATAAAACTAGAGAAGGTTTCAAAGAGTTATGAGTCAAAATCACAATAATAAAATGTAAAATCAAGGACCAGTTACACCGGTTTCATTTAGATTTCATATATTTAGATATGGGCAAGTGAAAGTAATATAATACCTAAATGTGATTGTGAAAATAAATACCTAGTATGTATAGGAATACATAATATTCACCTCTAATTCTCTTTTAATCCATTAACAAAATTAGTTCTATTGTTCTTTTTCATTAAAGGGAATCCCAATTCTGCATTCTACTCAAATATTTAATCCCATCAATTGTGATTCTCTTTGATTTTTTTTTATAAAAACCATAAAATATCCCAAAATATTGATGTTATTTGTTTGCAATCTCTGCTTCATCTCCATAATACACTCGAGTATAGATTTTTATTATTAAATCTCTCTCGTTTATAATCCGGGGCTTAAACATGTCTACTGTAATAAATTAACCCTCGACGCGTTGAAATCTTTCTTGATAAAGCCAATCACAATAATCAATCACTATATATCGAAGATGACCATTTCAAAATCGGTTAATTAATTAACCCACGAATAGAGAGATTTCCAATATACAAATATAAATCTCTCCCGTTGTTATCTAATCTAAATTGTAAATTAACTAAACATAACCTTGTAGGATGAATCAATTATTTTGTATAAATTGTTTTAGTAATTTTTCAAATCAAAAGTGGCTGGCATTTTAGCAAAATAAGTTTTAATTGATTATGGACTTTGGGTGATTTATAAATTTAAAACCTATCCAAAAATAAAATAAGAAAAAACGTTAAATAAATACCTAAATCATGAACCAAGTTCATTACGTTATTTTAAAAATATTAGAGTTTATAAAATACGGGCAAAAATTTTATCCCCCTTAAAAAATCACACTCCATAAATACTGGCTATTATTAATAATAATTGTATAACTCCATTATTTTCTTGAATATATTAAATATTGAAAATAAAAATATGTGTATAAAATTACTATCTTTAGTTTTTAAAGTTGAGAATTATTTAAATAACGCTATATGAAATCTATATTATATAAAAATTTTAATTTTAGTTTTTTTTTAGTTTTTTTTTTATTTAGGATTTTGGATTTAAATATTTTTTTATTTCCGGCTTGGCCATCGGTAGGAGTGCCACAAGCCTCGTAAAGGAACTTCGTTCCAAAAAGTATGTATAAATATTAGTGGTGAAAAAATTGGACTTCAGGAAAAATTAATTCAAAAGCGACGTTTCGGCTAGTTTTGAGATATTTTTAAACTATGTCACAGTACGAAACGAAAATTCAAACAAATTTTCTATTATAACAAAAAAAAAGTAGCAACTTAGGTTGTTCGACTAACAGATAGTCATTTGAAATATTAATATAATATTGAAAAAGGATTTAGAAACAATAAAGTAAAGGGTAAAAGAAGAAATAGTCAATAATTTTTTTTTTTAATCTATTGCTCTGTATAATCAAATACATTTCTAAATTGCTTACATGGTGAATGATGGATCGTCCATAACCCACTTACGAAACGTAGCACTTTTACAGGAATTATTTTTTGCCATTTTCAGTTACAAAAAAAAAAATAAAATAAAAACAGTTTAAAATTAATTAAGTTGTATATCGATGAGGCAGTCCAAAAAAAGAAGATAATTTACACTATCTTTTTATTCATAAAACCGACGTTTCGGAGGCTATTCCCTCCTTCTTCTGGGTTTTGAAAAGTCAGTGAAGGAAATCCAATGCGACATTCCCCTCTATCTCCTCTTTCAGTGGCAGTAACAATAATATATTGTATATCATTCTCAGCAGAATTATAATGTAGTATTATTGGACTGCCTCATCGATATCCACTTAATTAATTCTCTTATCAGTCCGTCTCCAAAAATTACTCCAATCATTTTAAAATTAATGTTAACGAAAATAAATTTAAATTTAATTTTTTCTTTTTTAATTTTATTGAACCAATTATTTTACATGAATTAATGTATACATATTTGAGCTTCGACTCCGGAGATTGGTTCTCCCCCATCGACTGTCCTTGATCATCTATTTATTCCTTGTTTTTAATAAGAGGAAAAACTAATTAAATAAAAAAGCCTCTTTTCCGATAATTATTTCAATTCCATATTTTCTCAATCTCCCGACAACAGCGTGATTTATTTCTCTTTAAAAATTTAAGAAAATTTTAAGAAATAAGTGCAAATTATTTAATATAAAATTAATGTTTTCAAAATTTATTTTTAAAAGAAATTTAATATTTATTTGTTTATTTTTAACCGACTTCAAAAAAGGAGGAGGTTCTCAATTCGACTAAATTTGTTAAAAATAAAATTTTCATTGGTATTGGATCTTTTTTGTTGTTTGTTCAGGCATAACTTCTTTGTTTATGAACCGATTTTAATGATTCTTTCTGCGTTTGGATCAGTATAGCTCCAAGATAGTCAAGATATATATAACTATTTATTTATTTTAGAATAATTTTCATTAAAAACATTATTTTTATTTAAATATATTTCAATTATTTCCTTAAATTTTCCGGATTTCTTTGATAGTGAGAGGGGGTGGGGGGGGGGGGGGTCAAAAAAAGGTTTGAAACCTGTAGCCTACCCTCTCTGTCTCTAAAATTTTCTTCAATTATTTTTCTGATTTGCCAACAAACGAGGGACAAAAATCACATAAATATGCAAAATATAGCTTAAATCGCTAAATATGCAAAATATGCACTTAAACTCCAAAATATGCATTTATATGCAAAATAAAATTTCTCTCAAGATCCAGATAACATAAAACGCCCAGATACAAAAGATTAGAAGGATATCAATCAAGGAAAAAAAACATGCATTATATGCAAAATCCGAACTCTAATAATAATGTATGATTTAAATCAAAAAAGTAATCGTCAATAAATTCAATTACAAAAATATAAATTTTAACATTATTTCAGATTTATGTATATTTGTATCAAGCAAATGACACGTCATTCATTTTTTTCCATATGTTTTTTTCTCAAAAAGTTCTTTAACTCTCGGTAAAATATCGATTGAATATCATGATTATTATATTATATTAATAGGTTTCCAGTTCTCGTATGTACGTGACTCTGAAGAGGGCCATTTTGAATTCATGGATTCTGGCCAAAGGCACAACCAATCGTGAGCTCGTCACATGGTCTCAGACGAAGAGAGAACTTCAAGGGATAGGCTCTGCCTTGGCATCCAGCCAATTGTATTGCTACCTCACTGAACGAACTCTGCCTTCTAAAACCCCAGGAAGGACCAATCACAAGAGAGACAGTTCGAACCAATAAGCCAGACCGCATACCGAGGATTCCGAATTTATATCTTACCAAATACTTGATATATCAAATTCGTTTTTAATTGTCGTTGTTAAGAAAACTATTTGTTAAATTTAATTTATTTTATTGTCTTTAATTATTAGTTTAAATTTTTTTTTACATATACCTACAATGTATTTACTTATTTTTTTTGCAAATAAATATTCTATTCTATTTAATGGAATTTTTTGTGATTATAAATTAAGACACTTCTGAATGCCTAACAGGTATAAAAATCACAAAAATGGCCACTTTGGGACTTTCCCACATCATCATTATATGGTAAAATTAATTAAATTTAAAATATTTGTAAATTTCAAGTTTCCATAGCTTATCTTAGCACAGAGCGTGTGCAGGCCAAGTTCGAGCATTGGCCGTACACTATTTACATGATCAATTCTGAGCCACTTTCGACCCCTGCAGCTCAGAACCCATTTGAGATTCTGAGCTGAAATTATACATATGTAATTAATTAATTATTAATCTATCTTGAAGAGAGTAGCAAATTTCAATAATTTATAGCTTAAATAAATTATGTGATGTGGACTTGAGAAAATGGCTAAGTTTGTCACCGGCTGACTAACTGATTGACAGGTAATCAAAACCTATACTGTAGATATTTCTAATCATTCCAGCATCATAAAATTTCGCATGCTTGTAGAGTTTGGGACACAAATAAAGGGAAAATTCCAAAAACTCAAACTTTCTCTTTTACAACGCCTAAAATGAAGGAGTGAAGATTGTGTGGAAAATATTCATGATTTTTAAATATGTAATGACCTTAGGACAGGGGTCGGCAACCTGCGGCTCGCGAGCCACATGCGGCTATTTCGATATGAAGATGAGGCTTTATTTTAAATCAAAAATCAAATTTATATAGAGTTTATTTAATCCTAGCCAAATACCATAATATTGAATTAAATATGTTAGTGGCTCTTTAAAAACTGGGCTTTTGTGTCTCAAAAGGTTTCCGACCCCTGGATGATAAAATTAGGCAATTAGAGAGTTTATGGATAATAAAAGTGAAAATTAATCACAAAAATTAGACTACCCTTAACTTCTAAAATGAAGAGGAGGAATTTTTGTAGGGTAAATTAACCCACCTCAAACAATAAATAAATAAATAAAATTGAAGGAGACAATAAAAGAAGAGTGTGTCTTCTGCTGGAATTATATATTTTTAATTTTTAATTTATAATTCCAGCAGAATACACACTCTTTTATTGTCTCCTTCAATTTATCGGGAAAAAATTTTCAATTTAAATAAATAAAAATAAAGGCTACATATTAGTTAGAAAAAAAAAGAAAATCTCATCCAAAACACTTCGAAAAAATATTGAAATCTACGAAGCAGAAAAATTTAATTATAAGTTGACAAAATAGTACTTTCAAATTAAAATGCATTCTTAAAATGTTTAAAATAGTTTCATAGAAATAGCAGTTAAAAATAAATCATAATTTGAACAGAACAGGGTTCACTAATCAGAAAACAGAAACAAGGAATACGTGGAATGCCACCCCATCACATACAAAATTGGAGAAAGAGCCATGAACCAATGAAAGAGAATAATCACATGATATTGGGTGAGGCCCAAAGAGGGGTGAAGGAGAAGTCATCTCATAAAAGGTTGAGCGCAGAGCCGAGAACATATTTTATCACACATATATAAATATATATATTTATATATCTGAATATTTCTCTCATCGATTCCTTCCGATTATAAACCGATCGCTCCGTTGCGCTCTTCATCAAACCTCATGGTGGGTCCCGACTCACTCTACTGTGGATCCGAAGAACGGATATCCTCGAAGCCTGGCTAGTGACAAAGCGAGAACTATAAGGAGTGAGAATGAAAGAGAACTACGGAACCCGGGATCGAAACCGAAGAATAAACAAGAAGAGCTCAACGACTCCACCTTGGCGTCGGCACCTAATTGCTACGGAACAGAGGAAATATAGGAGACGACCTCGAACACGAAATATTCTCCTGCTTTCTCTATTGTTGCGAGCTGCCAGCTCCACATTTCCTATATAATTTTCATATTGATTCTGTGTTCTGTTCAAATATTAATTACCTATATCGTAAATTCAAATTTAAATTCCAATTGGTATTAAAATATTCTCTTTTTATTATATCAATTAATTTCATATCGATTTTTTCAATAAATTGTTATATATATTTAAAACTGTTCTATCATTCATTCAGAGTTAAACCTTAAAAAAAAATTATTTTCCTTAGTATTTAAATTCCACCACCTCCTTTCCCCATATCAATTCAAGCACCTTATTATAATTAATTTTTTTTTTTTTATTTTTTACTTTATCCAATGCGAAGCATGGGAGAAAGTATTGGAATCGCTCTCGCGGCAAGCGTGACTTCAAAGGGTCCTCAGGTAAAGACTACGGAATCCATAGACTCAATTAAGGTCACAAATTGAAGTATTCAATGAGATTGAATTTTATCACGTGACGGTTTTGCCAAAAATTACCTGGAATCTCGTCGAGAGGCCAAAAAGTGCCATTTTTTTTGGAAGTGCGTGGGGATGGATGGATGGATGGATGGATGGATGGATGTGTGTGTGTTATCGTTTTTTTCGTCCACGATTTTTTCCACACCTTTGCGCTGATTGAAATGAAATTGAAAACCTACCATTAGTTTAACAAAATGACGCGCTGATTAGGTTTCGGTCCACAAACATTGGTACTTTATTTCGGTACTTTTTTAGTTTTTTCTAAATATCTTGAAAATGACTTAACCAATTTTGATGAAATTTAATATCCTAATTAAGTACCTTGGGGACCACAAAAAATGTTAAATAAAGTTTTTAGTAAAATCATATTTTAAAGTACTTTACTCTATAGTAAAATAGAACTTTTTTTTAATTTTTAATTCTTTAAAATTTATTCATTTGATCGTTTTAATATAGCTCATTTAACCTAACTTAAGTAAGAATGGTTAGGCTTCTCGCTGTGAAATGGTAAAAATTTGGGAGGAAATTTTATAAGTAACCATAGCAACCGCGTTGTTTTCTTATCCGTTACCATTCCTGACGACATGGAGGAATCGACCTAAAATCAAAAATAGCTATTGATTCTCATCTAGTACTTGAGGATTAACCATTCTATATTGGATTTTTGACGTTTCGGTTTTTATTGGTAACCATTGCTGAAGACATAGAGGAATCGAGTTAAAATCAAAAATAGCGATTGATTCTCATCTAGTACTTGAGGAATAACCATTCTATATTGGATTTTTGAGGTTTCGGTTTTTATTGGTAACCATTGCTGAAGACATGGAGGAATCGACTTAAAATCAAAAATAGCGATTGATTCTCATCTATTACTTGAGGAATAATAATTCTACATTAGATTTTTGACCCTTCGATTATTATTGGTAACCATTGCTGAAGACATGGAGGAATCGGCTTTAAATCAAAAATAACGATCGATTCTTATCTAATACTAGAGGAATAACCTTACTGCATTGCATTTTTGATGTTTTGACTATTAATGGCAACCTTTACTGAAAACGTGGAAGAATCGACTTAAAATCAAAAAGGCTAAATTCTTTTTTGGTAAACAACTCAAGCTTGAGTTGTTTGCCATAAAAGAATTTAGTCTTCATTCATTCATTCAATTCAACATTCACATCAGTAAAAATAAGTACAAATTTAGGATAAAGAGATTCGCCACTGAATTACACCACCGCGAAGCAGATCAAAAGTTAATAAAATGGTAAGTATTTCTTACCACAACAAAAAAAGCTAACAAAAAACAGCAACTCCACACACCTAACGCTATTAAAAACATTATTAAATTTTTTTAAAATCTAATTTTCTTATCCTTTTTAGGATTCTGTTTAAAAAGTAAAACGAGATTCTAAAAGTGTCTGTATATGTCCTTCTGTTAGAGCATTGTATCTAGTAAACTACTCGTAAGTCCCATCCAAAAAACTTTAGTGAAAAAACAGGCCATGTTCGAAAAAATAGTGAAATCTAGAATGTAGCCAATTTAAATTCTCCAAGAATAATTAATTTGAGAAAATAGTACTTTCAATTAAAATGCATTCTTTCCATTCTGAATGGGAATTTAGATTTATGGATTCTAAATTTTTAATTTAAATTATTTTCATTAAACTTGGCTGTTAAGCATTACCTATGCCAGGGCTGTCCAACCCGTGTCCTACGGGCCGCATGCAGCCCAGTACTGCAATGAATGCGGCGCGATATAAAATCATAAACTTCCATAAAACATTGATATTATTATGTTCTTACTAGAAAATGTATCTGATACAATTTGCCCTGATAATTCTTTTTGTAAATGAAATAGAAAAGTGAATTATAATTCAATTTATAAAGTAAATTTAATCCATCACTCGTACCTATGAATAATAATGTTTTCCGCTATAAAAATTAATATTTATTAAAAAATTTTGTTGAGTGTTACGTGTATTTTAATAAGAGGCAAAAGCAAAAAAGCATATGACCTTGTTCAGGCGTTGGTTGTCATCAGGGAGGGAGGAAGGACCCTCTCTCCTTCCTTTTTGCTTATATATATTTGACTTTTAAATTTATGTACACACAATCTTTTTGAAATTCAAAATACTTGAAAATTTATTCATTAATATGAATATAATTGTAAAATCAATGTTGTAAAAAAAATTCAATATGAAAAAAAAGGATTTTAAACTTTTTAATAATACTTGCTAGATAAAAGATGTCGTTCTTTGGTGAAAGTGAATTAGAAAATGATCCGACTAAAAGATTGATGAAAATAAAATTAGACTCTCTCTCTTTTTTTCTTTACTTTTTTTTTATTAATTTAAATATCAAGTAAATCTTAAAGAGAGGGAAATTGAAAGCATTCATGGAATAAAAGGGCAAAAAGAAGAGAGCAATCTTTTCCTTTTTGTTTGCCCTTGATATGGACATTTAGGAGAGAATTTACGCTCGAAAATAGAAAAAGAATTTGACTGAGAAAACGAAAGTGAAGACATTTTTAAGAAAATGTGGAAAAAATACTCTCGGATGAAAAAAGTTTCCTAGGAATTTCCAATATTAAAAGATATTTGAGAGCATTTTCGACTAGCCAAATTCCACTTAATTTATTATACATTTTCAAAAATAGTCTCCTTGTCAACAAAAAAAATGATAAATAATAGCAATTGAGTTTTGGAATTAAAAAAAAATGGTGTTTTTGCCAAAAATCAACTTTAGATCCAGGCCGAATCAAATATCTTATTAGATACCTAATTGTGTTTTATTAAACAATTTATTGATTTTAAGTTAATTAAGATTTTAGATTTAATTTTTTTCTGAAATAATTGAACCTCGAAAGTTGAATAATATAATAAATAATTTCTTAGGTTAATTCTACATATTTAGAAATCATTTTATTATTTTTTGAAAAGGGAAAAATGAAATTGAGAGCATCCGACAGGATTTGAAATCATATCTCTCTCTCCTATAGCCCAAGAATGCTTTTACCAATTAGGCTACGGTTGATCCCGCCAGGATAGCTCTTAGATCGCATGTCATTTTCCTTTTTTGCACCTTTTTCTATTTAAAGTATAGATACTTTTTGTTTTAGACAAATTAAGATTTTAGTTTTAATTTTAATTTACCATACAGAGTATAGTCAAGTATGTATTGTAATCGAGTGTTTTTTTTTGCTTCGTTTTTTATCGATATTTATCCCAAAAACGGCTGAAACTATTTTGATTAAAAAAATTGGGCAAAAGCATGGTATTTCGGTCTACAAAAAAGCCCTAATAAGTGAACATCAAAAAAATTATATTTTTCGAGATAATAACTATTTTGTCAAAATTTCTGTTAGTACCTACGCTAGTACGTTAGTTAGTATGAATGTTACCAAATTTTTGTTGTCGCATTAGCTCAAAAACTAGTGTGAATATCAAAACTAAATTTCACATGTAGTTTTGGTGAATTGAGATTAAGAGCTGATTAGATTTTTGTTGAAATCGGAGCCAAAATTAATTAAGGGGGGGGGGGGGGGGTCAAAAAAAAAAAAAAAAAAATTTTTTTCACCCCCAAAAAAAAAAAAAACAAGAAAAATGAAATACAATATAAAAAAACTAACAGTCCATCCAATGACTTATGTCGACCCTTTCTATTAAACTACTTAGAAATTGTTTATAGTTCGCTCTCAATGATTGAGTCTTAAATTTTTAACTTTTCTGTAAAGCCCCCAAACTCACATTACACCAATTGGATTTTAAAAACCTACGGTTAGTTTTTGCACTTATAGACTTCTGGGGGGCCACTGATTATGTTTACAATATTTGGTTGAGTTTGGTCCAAGGGCCTAGATTTTCATTTTTTGACCTCTCCCCCTAAATGATTATAAATGATATTATTAAATATAAGAGTGGGGCCAGGCGTATGGTAAAGTCATGTAGATGGTCACATCAGTTTATTTTCTGAAATAATTGAACCGCGAAAATTTCTCCATACATGTCAATTATATGACAACTGACCAGAAAACATGTTTGGTCCACATCTATTGGTCTATATTGGTTTGTTTGTCTGTATTTACAGTATGTAAAGGAGCTGCTGAATCTAGCTGCTTTGTCAATATTATTTATGCACTACATGCTTGTATTAATATCATTAAAAAAAATCATATAAATTCTATAATGAAAATGTTATACGGCAAACCCTGTATCAAGTGAAAAAACTATTATAATCTCTAACTTGTTACAATTTCCAGGTAGTATAACAATAAGCACAATGTAGGTATTTAGCCTAGAGCTACTAGATTATATGTATAGATTATATACGAGTATAGATTTATGGTAAACGTGAGCAACTTTTCGGAAACGACGGAAACTTACAGACATACAGACATGAATTTTGCTGAGGGTGTTTTCGTTCATAACTTTGTTTGAAACGTATGCAACCAAAATTTGGCGTGATTTGGACCAATGTACAGACAAAAACTTAATTTTATATATATAGATAGATAGATATATAAAAGGACAATTTTATCAAAGATCTTAGTACCTTTTGACATATAATATATACATAATGATCTACTAAGCTCTTTGATAAAATTGTCCTTATATATATATATATTCCCATATACTTAAATAAATATAATAGTTGTAATTTTGCTACACACAGAGAGCTTATAGGTGGAGATAATCTTTAACAATTCCAATTTTTACCAATAATGTGATATTTAAATATAAATAAATAAATAAATGAAATAATATAAAAATTAAACTTACAGATTGATGAATGAAGTAAAGTGAACTCACCTGAAACAAACAAGAAAATATTTTATTAGTAAATAAAAATACTAGACAATTGAAAAAGCTAAGAAAGGCTAAGGAGAACCGGAAAGTCGTAGCGGGATCAGATCTCAGAGTTATTTTAATTATTATTTTATTTATTTATTTTTTTCTATGGAACCCTAAATAATAAAAAGGTTTTTCATTTCAAAACGAAAATTTGTTTTCCTGAAATCGATTATATTTTTTTCTTTAAAGGAAAATATAAAAACTTTCTTTTAGTAAATACTTAAATTTAGAAAATAATATCCGAATTCTATTCAATATTATTTTTAAATACCCTATATTCCCATCAGTGGCGGGTGGTGACTTTTCAACCAGGGGATGCTGTCTAAAAAATAAACCTTCATTTTTTAAATTTTATTTTATTCTTCGCCTCTTTTTTGCAAAATTTATCGATAAACGCATCTTAGAATTTTTCGTTATTTTTTCAAATTGAACATTCTATTTTTTTATCAATTAATATTTAAACAGAGCGGATAATCTATATTCACTTAAGCTTGTTCTGGTGAAGTTTCAATTCTTTTCATAGTTGAAAACTGAGTGACGACCTCTTAGACGGCATAATACAAATTAAATGCATTAAATCACGCATAAAAATAAATATTTGCTCATTGTACTTTAAAATGTCTGAAAAGCGGAGAAAAATATTTGTCAACTTCAATATGATTTTTTTCTCTTTGTTTGTTATCTTTAAATGAATTAGTTGTATAGTACCTATTTATTGAAAGATTTTTTAAAATTGTACAAATTTTTAAATAGTGCCTAGAGCACCGAGTGAGGCTCGGTAACTTTTTGGCTGTAAATAGCTTAAGTTTCAAATTTCAAGGCTCTGCGACTTAGCGAACCCGAGATATTAAAATATTTATTTTGCGACATGACTAATTTACACCCCCTTCCTTTATTTCAATCGGATTAAAATCTATACACGACTCTATATCTATAGCTCATGACACTTGATAAGTAAGTAGAACAATTTAAAAAAAAATCGTTTGTGACGTTTTTGAGAAAATAAAAAAAAAAAATCTTTCATGTAGGTAAATGTCAACTTACGGTGTTCCTATTTCAAGCAAAAGCTTGCTGTACTCCTTCTAGCCTATATCGAGCTTAAGTTTCGAATTTTGTAGCTCTGAGATTTATGGTTGCGTAACGCACTTGGTACATTCTTATACGTACGTAAACATCAACTTCCGGTACTTCTATTTTAGCTAAAATCTTGTGATACTCTAGATAGCTTAAGATTCAAATTTCAAGGCTCTGCAACTTACCGAAGACGAGATATGAACGATTAAAATATTTATTTTTCGACATAACTAATTTACACCTCCCTTCCTTTATTTCAATCAGATTAAAATTTATACACGACTAATAACTCATGAGCTTGATAAGTACACCAATTTTTAGCGAAATCGTTAGAGCCGTTTTCGAAAACCCGATTCTATATATACATACACGAATTGCTCATTTAATAATATAAGATAAGATAAGATAAGATAACACGAATGAAATTACTCTTGATATTTTGGAATTTAGGGGGTGGGCCGCATCCACATCATCCATGGACCGCACGCCATTGATTCATATATATATGAAATTAGGAATATTATATATAGGTATATACTCGTATATCAAAAGAAAAACAGGAAAAATCTGGTAATAGATATAAAAAATAAATCCTGTGTAATTGATGAACGTTCTGTTGTACCTAGCCCGCCCTCAAATGGAAACAAATTGGAAGACACAATAAGAAGTTATCATTCGTGAAGAGCAACTCCTTTGATTCGGAAACGAACCTAAAGTGATTGATGACGTCGACTGTATTTTTATTGGTTCGATGTTTGATTTATCTCACAGGCTTACTTTCGTAAAGAAACGGATATTTTTTGACAGTCTCAACTTCAATTCAAATCTTAACTATTTATCTTGTAAAGAAAGTAAAAAGAAGAAAAAAAAGGAGAGAGATATTGATATCAAAAAAGAGATCAAAGAAAGTTTCTAATAGAAGAAAAAAAAAATTAAATTCATAAGAAAATCACAAGAGGTTGTTATCTATTAGATCCGAGATGGAATGATTTTGAATTATATATCAGAAGGGTTCTTTAAACCCCCACCGGGAATCGTACCCGAGTACCAAAATTACCATTTCGGGCCATTTGGATATTCTGTGTAGTAAATCCGAGAGGTGATCCGCGATTGGAAGTAGGTGTACACCTCTTTGGAAGTATTTTGGAAGTACTTGGAAATATTTGGAAGTACTTGGAAATATTTGAAAGTACTTGGAAATATTTGGAATTACTTGGAAATATTTGGAATACTTGGAAATATTTGGAAGTACTTGGAAAATTAAGTGGATATCGATGAGGCAGTCCAAAAAAAAGAAGAAAATAATTTACACTATCTTTTTATTCATAAAACCGACGTTTCGGAGGCTATTCCCTCCTTCTTCAGGGTTTATTATTACATTATAATTCTGCTGAGAATGAAATACAAGATATTATTGTTACTGCCACTGAAAGAGGAGACAGAGGGGAATGCCGCATTGGATTTCCTTCTCTGACTTTTCAAAACCCCGAAGAAGGAGGGAATAGCCTCCGAAACGTCGGTTTTATGAATAAAAAGATAGTGTAAATTATCTTCTTCTTTTTTTGGACTGCCTCATCAATATACACTTAATTCACTTATCAGTCCGTCTCCAAAAAGTACTTGGAAAAATTTGGAAGTACAAGTGGAAGTAGGTGTACAGCATATTAGGTCGCGGTTCATCCCTCGAGTGAATCCCTCTCTGAGATATATATCACTCTAAATACATTCAAAGATTTAAATATTCATTTGCAAAATATCACGGTCTAGAAATTCCGAATTTTAACATATAACCATACCATGTAGTTTATTCAATAAATGTGGTTGAGTGTTTCCAATTAACATCAAAATTCGAAGGGCGATTTAATGACATTTCCAAATTGAATATAAGAATTCAAGTTACCGACAAAAATAAATTATTTAAATATTTCATTTTTCATGTCCATGATTAATAATTAAAGGAATCGTAGGGAGTTGGAAATGACTTTAAATTAAATATAAAGTTTTTTTTATTTAAATAGGCCAAACGTTTTGTTGCTGATTGGCAACTTCTTCACTGGCTCACTTATTAAACTTATTTCTCTGGAGTTTTAACTAAGAGAAAAACCATTTTCAAACAGTAACCTTACAAAAGGTTTATGTTTTATATTATTTGATAAAATTGAATGATTTGTAAGAATACTGTTTGAAAATGGTTTTTCTCTTAGTTAAAAGTCCAGACAAATAAGTTTAATAAATGAGCCGCTGAATAAGTTGCGAACCTATTTAAATGCGCCCTATTTAAATAAAAAAATGTCCAACTCCCTACGATTTCTTTAAATATTATTTAAAATTTTTTAAGAAAATTCGAAAAGATTGTCATCTCTCTATTAGATCCGAGATGGAATGGATTATTTTTCTCTTTTTGATCTTCTCAATAGGCCTTCGCCTGTTTCTTCAAATGAAGATGAAGGACGTTGTTCCATTCGATTTTTAGTCAGGGTGTACATTTAGACCAGCTTTCCATCTTTTTTTTGGCATTCCTCGGCTTCTTTCACGCGGGTGATGACATTCTTTTGCTAATTTTGCCAATCGGTCTTCTTCCATACGATCTACACGGGCTGCCCATTCTCTTTTTCTAATACCTTCCCAGTCGACTATATCTGGTATGCCGCTAATCTCCCTTAAATGTTCACTGCAGGCTCTATCTCTTAGTGTTTTTCCCTGTATAGTTCTAATTATCCTCATCTCGGTTGTTCTGAGAAGTTGTTGGGTGGAAATTGTATCTGTCCTTGTCTCTGCAGCATATGTCAACACTGGGCCCACGCTGGTCTTATAAATGTGAACTTTACTCTCCGCTCACATATCTGTTCTCCATATTAAATTGTTGAAACAGCCTGATATTCTGGCTCCTTTAGTCAGTTGCGTTTTGACTTCTTCTTTCAAATTCATATTGCTCGATATTTCTACTCCTAAATAGTTGAAGTTGGAGACTTGTTCTAATATGGTATCTCCTAGTTTTATTTCAGACTTTTGGTTTGTTTTAGAGATTGATAGACATTTTGTCTTCTTTAAAGAGATTTCCATATTTAGTTTTTAGCCGTCTGGTCGAATTTGATTAAAATCTTTTGCAGGTTTTCCTCACTATCCGCTATTAAAACTGCGTCGTCAGCATAACATACTGCTTGTATCCGAGTTCCTCCCATGGTATATCCAAGTTGCCTGGGTAAACTTGGTATTATTTTGTCCATGATCAGGTTGAAAAGTATAGGACTCAGCGAATCACCCTGCCTTACCCTTTTTTTATTTCTATGAACCCAGTTATTTGATTGTTGAATTTTACTCTTGATTTGTTATTATTAGAGGTTAGTTCTTTTATTAATTTTACTATTCGGTCGGGAACTTTTCTTTATCTAAGGCAGTCAATTATGCCATCTAATCTTATTCTATCGATGGTCTTTGTAAGGTCCACAAAACAAAGATATGCCGGGTTGTTAAATTCACTTGACTTCTCAACTATCTGACGTATAATAAAGATAGAATATGTTGTTGATCGATTTTTCCTAAATTAGATTATTTTTAATTAAATTAAATATATTTCTATTGGCCTTTGGAACTCTTAAAATATATTCTAGAATGTTTGTATTTCCAAATGATTAGATTTTGGAATTTCCAGCTTAAAAAATTATATGATATATATGTCTATTAGCATCAGGCAGAGGTAACTTCATTGATTTCTCTTCTGCTAGTATTTATTGTAATGAACTATTAGTGGGTTTTAAAATAAAACAACAACAAAAAAACACTTTACAAATAAAATGAAATTGAAAATACACCTATTAAATTGTTTATTATTTTTTCAAAACCATTCATTAGCTGTAAAATTTCGCGGTCTAGTGAATTTAAACACATAGGCATGCCATAATATGTAGTTTTAAAAACAAACACTCAGCCACCTATTTTCTTTTTTTTTAGTCTTAGAAATAATCCCTCGTTCATCCAATTTTATGTTCATTACTATTAATTTTATTTTAACTTTAGAAAAGTTTTTCGCTTTGGTAGACAAAACTTATTCAACTGGTCTATTTAAAAAATGTTTACCTACCTATAAGTAGTTATTTGTGAAAGTAAGAACAAAAACAATAACCTTCTAGAGAGAGAGAAAGTTCCATTCTAATATTACCCATTGCAAATAATTTAAATGGAATATGAACATATTGTTTATCTTTTGAGTTGTCCCCCCAAGGGCTGTGGCTACCGAGCAGCCTCTACCCCTATTTATACAATAACCCCTTAAAGTTGTTGGAAAATTCATTTTTCTTTTTTTCTTTTCCATCTTTCATTACAACTATACATGGGGGTAGAAAAGTATATGGAAATATAAATAGAATTCTTATTAAAGTCCTTATGAAATCTAAAGGGTATCGTTATTACATAACTATATAAGTTTTTAGCCATGTACGGGTGTGAAACCTGGACAATTAGAGAAGCGGAAAGAAAGAGATTAGAGTCTTTCTAAATGTGGTGATACAGAAGAATGATGAATATCAAATGGATGGATAAAATTACAAATGAAAAAGTTCTTGGATGAATCGGAGAAAGAAGAACCTTGTGGAAGAGTCTAAAGAAGAGAAGAGGTCAGATGATGGGGCACACACTGAGACATGGGGACTGCTTAGGGATATCTTGGAGGGGGAGGTGGGAAAGAAAAGGGGAAGGGAAAGGCAATTAGATAATTTTGTAAAATAATACAAATATTTTTTTATCTTAAAGAAAGATTGTATAATCATTTTGAAATTTTGACTAAAAGGACCATTTTTTAAGATAACTTGCCATGCTAGGATAGTACATTTTTTTACATTTGTTAGATGATCAAAATTTTTTAACACATATCATCATTGAGTACATAGTCCTAAGACTAGTTTGACGAAACTACTCGACACTATTCGGCTCTGTCCTATTCCAGCTCTTTTAACTCTCTAATTGACTCACATCCCATATCAGAAATTATGTGGTCGAAATATTCTAATCTGAGACTTCCCCTTCTCCCACTCCAAGATATCCCTAATCAATCCCCATTATCTCAGTTTGTGCCCCATTATCTGACCTCTTCTCTTCCTCAGACTTTTCCACAGGGTTCTTCTTTCTCCGATTCTTTAAATTACTTCATCATTTGTAATTCTATCTACCCATTTGATTTTCATCATCATATTCTGTACTACCAAATAAAATTTTTCATTATCATCAGAAATTTAGTGTAGTTTCTGGTGATAAAGAACAATTGTACAATATTGTTACCACAACTGATAGAGGAGACTGTCCCGTTATATTTCCTTCACTGACCTTTCAAAACCTTGAAGAAAGAGGAAAGAAACCTCCGAAATGTCGGCTTTGAATAAAAAGATAGATATAATTTTCTCTATTTTTTTGATCCTTGGACTGCCTCATCAAAATCCATTCAATATCCAAACTTTTGAATATTATTATTATATCATTTTTTGAATAAATTCATTCATTCATTATTTCTGGTGTTGATAAAATTTCAAAATAAAAGTTAATGTTGCATTTGTGATTTACAGGGTTCAGTTATTTCCGAGTACTATTCATTTCGGACTCTGGGCAATCACCTAGTTTGCTAAACCGGGATTGTTCTGTTTTGCTGGGTTAGGATTATTTCTTTCTTTAAAAGTCCAATGAATAGTAATTTTCATTGTGTCGATTGAAGGAAGAAACTTTCGGAAAATGTTTTTTCATCCCGCTTGGCAAATCCACCCTCTCACCCTCTGTTAACCCACCCTTAGGTCCTAGGCCCTATTTGCCAGCACAAATATTTCGCAATGGTCAGCAACTTTCTTTCTCGATTTTCGCATGTCAATTCCATTTACCATTATTATTAGGGATTTTTTTTTTATTCAACATTTTGTTATCAACTTTACTTTAATTAATCTCTGCTAATTTTTACTTTCACTTACTCGTAAATAAAATGGAATTATTTACAAATTTAAAATTACATTGTATAATAATAAGGGGCCGTTCATAAATTATGTCACACAGTAAGGGGGGGGGGGGGGG
>JALMQS010000030.1:18332825-18346799 GCA_024734495.1 Forficula auricularia | reverse complement strand
TGTCACACAGTAAGGGGGGGGGGGGGGGCATCTCAGATTTGTGACAAAATGGGACAGGGGAACCCGGGGATCTTAAAAATTGTGATGTCACAAAAGTCAAATTAAAAATTATAGGGTATAAAAGTGATAGTGTGACGTCACAATATAGCGACCTCAATGAAAATGTGACAGAATGTGAGACAGGGGAGGGGTCTAAAAATCTTAAAATTCCTGTGACATAATTTATGGACGACCCCTAATTGATAATAAATCATTTACAGTGAGAGCATTGAGTGAGTGAATCCTTCCTTTCTCAATTCTATTATTAATACTACAAATTTCTTCATATCGCTAACTCAAAAAAATGCGATTTTGACTTTTCTGCACGAATTATCTTAAAATTGCTTCTACTATCTCTGTGCAAAACCGTTTCTTAAACAACTTAGTGAATCACCCCAAGATAGAGCGCGGGGGACCGTGCAAGAGGGAATCATCTCAGTCACACATGGGAGACGGTGTGTTTCTATTGTGCAATAGTGGATTATTGTGTGATAAACCAACAGTAAGTAACTTTTTCATTTCATTCTCTAGGGAAAAACTGAAATATTATGATATTGGATCTATTTTCAACGGTAAATTAACTTATTTCCCAGTAGATTATTCTCTTCAAGAAAGAGCCATTGTCATAGGTAATAGTTCAGTTTTCCACTAAACCACTAGAGAATGAATGATATGAAAAAGTTACTTACTGTTAGTTTATCACACAATAATCCACTATTCATAAATATTTTGGTGCATGAAAGGAACATCTTGAAGTTTTGCCAATAAACTAAACCATAAACCCATAAACTAATCATAAAAAATAATAATAGTATAGAGAGGGGGGAAAACCTCTGGAAATCTATAGAGGAGTTCTATGATTGTGATGATTCGTGCAAAATTTAACAATCGGATAACGCAGGCAATAGATATCAAAGGAAAGGAAAAGAAGAAACTTTAATAGGCTCTCCTGAAAAATCGCTTTTTTGAGTTAGACCAGTCTTGTTCTGGTGTAGCAAAATTTGAAATGATGAAGATTAATATTTTGTGAAAATGTGCGACGTTATGACATCTATTTCTAGACTCGTTTTCAAATGCTGGTGATAGACTGAAGGGAAGGTTGTAAGTGAAAAAATTCGTGTAACGCACACACCATTTACTTTTTCTAAACATGATGTAAGCCGATATCATTTGTGAAAAGAAATGTGTGAGGTTGTGCTCTGCTTGATGCAAATAAACACATATATAGTATAAGGATATAAATATGAAACCACTTGAATTAATGAAACAATTATTGGAAAGAAGCAATTGAATTTTATTCACCCTCCTTTAACAATATCTATTCTTACTAAGCTTATAATAAAAATATTATTAATTAGACATTAAATAAAATGAGTTTAAAAAACAAATAAAAATTAAATATAATTTTATAGGATTAGGTACATGTTTTTGTTTTTTTGATATATGGGCAAAATAACGGATGAGATGAAAGAGGATGTAATATACCTACATATAAAATAAAATATAATTTTTGATTCTGTATTTTTTTCCCGCATTATGTTAAAATAAATGAATTAATTTCATCCTTTAATCTTTTCATTTTTCCCTATAGTGAAATTAAAATATAATATTTCCATTTGTGTTGGATTAATTTTCATTTTCGCGTTTTGTGTCTAAATTAATAATAAATGGAATACATAAATGGCATGATGCATATATTTATTTGGTAACGTACCATTTATATATATATCAAGCCATCCATCTCTTTTAATCATTTCAAGCAGGCGATACACTAATATAAATACAACTTTGATTATAGCGTTTACTGCTAACTATAACGATCAAAAGCAAATGTTTCAATCATTGAAATTTTATTCCCAGACAGTGTGTTTTGTGCCTGTCTAAATACTGGCAAGTCGATTTTCAGATTTCTAAAATTTTGGCCCACACCTAAAAAAAGAATCCTCCTATAAGAAAGACTTTTCAAAACTAAACTCTTTAAAATTATTGATTGAAATATTTCATTGATTATTTTTCGTATTAAATAAATAGCATTTTTACTTTCAAATATATTATATTCTCTATATCATTTAATGATATATGATATAATGTGAAGTATTGCGATCGACTGCCGGGCTCCTGACCCTTTGAGAGCGGTGGAAGGAATCTATACCCTTAACAGTTTGAAACCGGGTTTAGAACATAATAATATAATCAGATATTGTGGTAGGTACCGCGCGTTTTCAGCCCCCGACAAAATATCCCCGATAAAACATCCCCCGACAAAATATACAAAGGACAAAATATCCCCCGACATAATATCTTCTGACAAAATATTCTCCAGTATAAGGAAAAAAATGGGAGCCCGAAACACACCCCGCCCGGACTAAACTTTCAGGGGTTCGGTTAATATATATTCAGTTCGGCTCGGTTGGATTCGTATAGCTCCTTTTCGGGCTGGCATTTAGACTGACGCCAACCGAACCGTCTAAAAACCAGCCCGAAAAAGAGGTATACGAACCCAACCGAGCCGAACTGAATATATATTAACCAAACCGGAGTCGATTTGCATTACTCATAAGATTCACTCGGGGAAGGGTTATTTTGTCACGAGATATTTTGTCTGAAGGATAATTAGTCGGGGATATTTTGTCGGGGGATATTTTGTCGGGGGATGTTTCGTCGGGGGCTGAAATGTCGCGGGATCATTGTGGTCTCCGAGTCCAAAAAGGGGCGAAAAATTAATTGGTCCGAGTGTACGTATGTATATACCTGTGGCGGTTGGTGACTTTTCAACTGTCCAAAAAAGTACTTTTTTCATTTTTTGAAAGTGTATTTTAATCTTCCCTTTTTTTGCAAATTTCATCGAATACGGCATCATTTTTGTTATTTTAAAATTTAACATTAGATTTTTAAAAAATATATTTTGGGACCTTCGCCCAAAACAGATATGCTTTGTGTGAGTGAGGGGAGGAGAAATTAAATCTTTCGACTTAAACTCCACAGTCTCTGAGATGGAAATCGACCAACTTCTCAATGAATCAACCTGTCCTATAAGACTAATTGTGTCCTATAATCTAATTCTATTGCTATAAGCAAGCTATGACTTGTCTATAGAACTTAGTTATTTCCGATCTTATATATTGAGAGTTCTTATAGAAATGGATTAGTCCAAAGATTCCCGAATCATATTTATTTATTCCTTCTTTGTATTATTAATAGTTTCTCAGCGAGAACAATTTTTATTCCACTAAAACACGCCTGGACTTGTCTTTGACATGCTTGAACTGGAAAATATACTAGGCATGGATTTCAAACCTTCTTTCCGTACCCTATCCAGAAAAATCATTCATTTTGATTGCCCCTTGAAACTCTGTAACAATTTTATTTCATTTCGAGAAGCAATATACATACTTTTCAAAACAAAAATGTTTTTTATAGAAATATTTGAAATAACGGATAATAATTTGAAAATTTAAAGATCCTCCTGAAATTTTGAAGTCGACTTTATATATTTAATTGATTCTGACTTTCTTAAATTGTGCTTCTGTGAGACGTTTTCATTTCTTTTTTATTTTGTTTTAGTCTTTTATTTTTATTTTTTATTTTGGCTTTTCGGCCTTTCTATCCATAAGCCAATTTACGATACTACTTATTTTTCTTTTAATTTGTCTCTATCAAGAGGTCAGATTTTAGCCGATTTTTATTTATAATCTTTGATTTTTGTATTGATTATTGTAATATCTATAATTTTTAATGAATTAGTCAACTTATTAAAAATATAAACTCGTAATAAATTTTCAATTAATTAAAATGTTGTATAAAGTTTCAAAGTTTATCCTTTAATAGCTTAGAAATTTGATATTATAATTACCTAGCTCGTATATGAAGAAAAAAATGGAACGCTGATGAAACATATGTTATAATTTCTATATTAATGGTCAAGTAATTTAATTTAAAAAAGTCATAATTTTTGAATTCATTTTTTTTTTTTCATTAGGCTTCATGTATTTGCCCAAGTGCGTTTCCAAGCCCATAAATAGTCTCTTTGGTCTCTATTTAAGCATTTACTGTAGTAATTAATTCTTAAGGGTGCTAATCGATAGCTACCCTCTCTAATTACGCAATTGTTCCAAGCTCATTATCCTAATACCTTCGTTCGCAATTCACGAAATATTAATTTTCCATATAGTTCTTGGAAACATTTATCAATTATCTATTGTTCTTCGCTGATTACTATTAATAGGTGTTTACCGTTTGCTATGATTTAATACACATTTGAATTAAGATTATAGCCAAGTTGTTATATTAAACTAAAACTTGGGAAAAACTTTTACTGAATAAGCCTGGAAGGCATACGAGGCCTGCCGTCCAGTAGTGAATTAACACAAGATGAAAAGGTAAGAGGCAGTGGCTTGTGGTTCATGGATGCTGTGGATGCGGCTCATTCCTAAAATTTCAAAACGACAAGAGCATTTTCATAACGTGTGAAAGCTTGAAAGATATGAGACAATGAAATAGCATCATCATCATTGAGTATACAGTCCTAAGACTGGTTTGATGCAACAATCCGTCTCCACTCGACTCTGTTCCCCGTCAGCTGTTTGACCTCTCTAAATGTCTGGCATCCCATGTCCCAATTATTTGGTTGAAATATTCTAATCTGGGCCTTCCCCTTCCCCTTTTCTCCCCCCCCCCCCTCCTCCTCCAAGATATTCCTAAGCAGTCCCCCATGTCTCAGTGTGTGCCCCATCATCTGACCTCTTCTCTTCTTCAGACTCTTCCACAAGGTTCTTCTTTCTCCGATTCTTCCAAGAACTTCTTCATTTGTAATTTTATCCATCCATTTGAAATTCATCATTCTTCTGTATAAGTTGAAAATCATTGGTGACAGCACACATCCTTGTCTTACACCTTTTTTTATTTTGGCTTCTCTTTTCTCATCTCCAATATTTATAATTGCCGTCTGGTTTTGATATAGATTGTAGATTAGTCTTCTCTCCCTGAATTTTATTCCCGCCTGTTTTAAGATTTTAAACATAATTTCCCAATTGACGTTATCGAATTCTTTTTCTAGGTCTATTAATCCGATGTAGACAGATTCTTCCCTGATAAAAGCCCTTTCTATTATTAGTCTAAGAGAGAGAATTGCTTCTCGGGTGCCTCTGTTTCTTCTAAAGCCGAACTGGTCTTCCCCCAGATTTTCTTCAACTCTTTGTTCTATTCTTCTTTGGATTATTTTGGTTAGGATTTTGGAGGCATGTGAGATTAGGCTAATGGTCCTGAAATTTTCACATTTATCCGCGCCTGTCTTTTTGGGAAGTGTGACTATTTTGTTTTTTTGGAAATCTTTTGGGATGATTCCCAATTTATAGATTTTGCTAATTAGTTCAAAAAGTTTGTCACGTGCCTTTTCTCCAGAGTTCAGATTTCAGCTTGTATATTGTCTATTCCGTGTGCTCTATTATTTTTTAGTTCCTTCAAAGCTGTCTCGAATTCTGACCTGAGTATGGGGTCCCCTAATTCGTTTTCGTCCACAGATTCTTCTTCTTCTATTGGGTTCATTGTTTTTTCTTCTCCATAGAGTTCTTCTAGGTATTCCTTCCATCTATTTTTTTTTTTTTTATAATGATATTGATACAAGAAGAAGTTGTACCAAGAAGGTACAACCTCTGAAGTCCGTGGTGGACCCTTGTAACGTGAAGATAAGGGGAGATTTAGGGATTGGGTAGAGGTCGAAGGTATCTGTGGATGCTGGTCTTGAAAGTTTGAAGGTTATAAGTAGCTGGAAAGACGGTCGGGGGAAGAGAATTCCAGTCTCTAGATGTCATAGGGATAAATGAATTTGCGAATGCGTTTGTTCGATTAGTATCTAGTTTAAGCGCGTAAGGGTGTTGAATTTTAGAAAATCGTGTATTTCGGGCAAATGAGGCCTTTGGTGGGATTATCGATTTTATTTCGTCAGAACAAAAGCCATGGTAATATCTATAAAAAAGGGATACGGCGGAGACAGATCTACGATGGGCTAGGGAGTCGAGAGTGTCAGTTAATGTAGGATCGCCTATCAGTCTGATAGCTCGCCTCTGAATTGCATCTAAGGTATTAAGAGAATACTTGGAGGCTCCTCTCCACAAATGCGAGCAATATTCAAGACAGGGGCGAATTTGAGCCTTGTATAATATAAGGAGTTGAGTGGGGGTGAAAAATCGTTTGGTTAGGAAAAGAAAGCCAAGCTTACATGCTGCAGCTTTTGCTACTGAGATAATATGGTCATTCCAAGAGAGGTCAGAACCTAAGGTGACACCTAACATTGATATTTTATTACGGAATTCCAATGAGCTCGAATCAAAGGAAATGTCCGGAAGGTTCCTATCTGCGCGCCTAGAAATTAGGCATCATCTATTTGGCTGTTCGTTTTCGTTTAGAATAATGTGGCCTCCTTCATCTCTTATGTTCTTGCTTTTTGGTTTGTCTTCTTGAAAATTTCTTTTTATTACCATATAGGCTACATCTACTTTTCCCAATACTAGATTTTCGTGATGAAATGAAATATGAACTTCAACATTCTACAATTTTAGAAATTATTTTACTAAATATAACTAATCGAATTCGATATATCGAAATTTTAAAATAGCTTTATCGAACTTTTTAACGCTAGCAAATGTAAAGTTTTTGAAAAGAATTTTCCATAGTTTCTAATTGAATCACTTTAGATATCTTATGGAAAATACTTTGATTTTATAAGGTACAAAAGTGAATTAGTTTACTCGACGCCTGATTTTTATTTAAATTCTAAAAAATACATTAAAAAATTAATCCTGAAAGATGAACTAAAAGATCTTCTAGCAAAAGTATTTGATTTAATACAATTAATTTGTATTACCTATACCTTCGGATAAACGATAATTTTTAACCGACTTCAAAAAAAGGCATCGGATTTTGTTTTCAATTATGAAAATAATTTAAAAAATCAGGAGTAGTAGCCAAATTGAATATATGTAATATGTAAATATTATTCCACTAGATTTAATATCAAATGAAAAAATCTAATGTTAAATTTGAAAAATAACGAAAAATTCTATGATGTGTGGTTATCAAAGAATTTCGAAAAAAGGATCCATGATTAAAATACAATTTTAGAAAAATGAAGTTTTCATTTTTAGGTTGAAAAGTCACCGCCCGCCACTGGTATTGTTTATTTATTTATTTATTTATTTTAATTTTTCAAGCCGTCCGCTCTTTTTTTATCCCTATAAGTGACACGCGAGGGTTGGGATTTTGATTAGAAAACAAATGTGGGTTCGAGACGCCCCTCACCCGGACTAAACCTTATGAGGTTCGGTTAGGATATATTCAGTTCGGCTCGGTTTTTCGGTTCGTATACCTCGATTTCGGGCTGGTTTTTAGGTGGTTAGTTTGGTGGTGAGCAATTTTTCTCTATATTTATATTTATAGAGAATCGGTTTCTCGAAAACGGCTCTAACGATTTCGATGAAAATCACGGATTATGGGGTTTTTGAGTGGATAAATTGATCTATCATCCTCTAATCATCAGGTAACTTTGATATGATTGGCTTTTTCTTGATTAAATTAATTATTTACAGGAGGGGGTGTCAATAATATTTTTTTTTGGCTTTTCGGCCTTTATAGACATAAATCAATTTACGATAGTTATTATTATTATTTTTCAAATTCGTCTCTACCCAGAGATCAGATTTTAGCCGGATGCTTCGAGTCGGATTCGAACCCGGGTCCACTTGGTTAGCTGTTACGCTTACCCCTAGCCTAACCCGGCCCCAATAATAATTTAGAATTAATTTTTTCTCATTTTTCCTTTATTAATTATTGTTTTTTATTTTAATTCTAAAACCCACTAATAGTTGATATTATTCTAAATTCAAATTAGAATTATTTTCTATTGAAGGACGGTGAGGATTGGAGGAGGAGAATGGGAAGGAGAGACAACCAATCGACTTGATTGGGGAATAATGGAATTAAATAATTATCGGAAAAGAGGTTTTTTTATCTAATTAGATTTTTCCTCTTATTAAAAACACGGACTAAATATGAATAAGGACACTCGATGGTGGAGAAGCAATCTCCGAAATCGAAGCTAAAATACAATCTATACATTAATTAATGTAAAATAATTGGTTTAATTGAAGGACGGTTGAGATGAGGAATTAATGAGGATTAATTTCAGCAATATGGAATTGGAATAATTATCGGAAAAGAGGTTTTTTTATTTAATTAGTTTTTTCCTCTTATTAAAAACAAGGACTAAAAAGATGATCAAGAACAGTCGATGGTGGGGAAGTAATCTCCGGAGTCGAAGCTCAAATACAATGTATACATTAATTCATGTAAAATAATTGGTTTAATAAATTATAAATTATTTTCTATGAAGGATAGGGATTAGAAATTTAATATGGAATTGGAATAATTATCGGAAAAGAGGTTTTTTTTATTTAATTAGTTTTTTCCTCTTATTAAAAACAAGGACTAAAAAGATGATCAATGACAGTCGATGGTGGGGAAGTAATCTCCGGAGTCGAAGCTCAAATACAATGTATACATTAATTCATGTAAAATAATTGGTTTAATTAAATTTATTTTCTATTGAAGAAGGTGTGATAGAATTCAAAAGCTGAATGGTGCAAAGGATAATGAAAACCACAAATTCAGTATAACATTATATAGTAGAATATAATTTTCATTCTCTTAAAAAAACCCGACGACCCAACTCGGTAAATTTGAAATCATAATAATTCTAAAAACACCCCCCCCCCCCCGGTCGTTAATGGGTTAATATGATTAATTAAAATTTCCCATGGAATTTGTTGATTGAGCACTTGAAAAGGGATTGTGTACGTCAGTTTGTCTGTGCTATATTCCTCTTTTCACTCAACCAGTTCACCGCCAACTGACACGAGAGAATAATTCATTCCATTTCCAATGCAATCTAAATAAATCACTATTGCAATGGGTAGACATAAAACAAAAAGTTCATCCTAAATAGAATAATTTAAAAAAGAGGAGGAAAAAAATACATAATAAATAGAAATAAAATAAAAAAAATGGCGGGGGGATTGATTCTTTTTAGTTGACGTTTATTTAATCCAAAGATTAAAAAAAAAAACTTATGAATAGGAGCGGATATATACAAAATCAGTATCTACTGTTCTATATTGAATGAATAGAGTTTCAACAAAAAAAGGGTTATAACGAAGGTTTTACGTTGCCGAATAATAAAATTAAAAATTTTAAACGAGAATGTTCTATGTATTCACTTGTGCTTATTTTAAAAATAAAATTCAAATTGTATTCTACTCTAGCAAACGATAGAATAAAAAAATTGCACGATGAAGTACTACAATAGGTCAACAATTAGGAGTCAAAATTTTCAAATTTTTTAATTCATTGATCCTTAAGGTGGGCAAAAAGTCAAAAAAAAAATTTAAAAAAATGTATGTATGGACGTGATTCTCTAAATGGCTTAATATCTCTTCTTTTAAGTGCCATATCAGGTCTCCCTGAAGTGTTGGCTCCTCTCCACATATACCTGTGCTGAATGTGTCAAGTTGTTTTACACAGATATACGAGACCTACTTTTTAACGCCGGTTCCGAACGGCTAGTTTGGAGAGGTTACTAGGCAATTATACTCTTGGTAGGTTGCCATTGCTTTCCAAGAGGAGACGGCTGTAAATATCTGATCTTCCGAAACTCACTCTCGAACCAGCGTACTTCGAGTCAGCGACCCGACACTCTACCCACTGACCCACATTCGCCCCTTAATATCTAAAAAAACTAAAAATGCTAGAAATAATTCTATACCTACGGTACATGAGGCACTAAAGACACCCACTTTTTGTTAGTATTTACCTCATATATGCCAATGGCCCAGATAGCTTATCTCGATACTAGGGTTCGATTCCCAAATGGGTAAAAACAACCCAATTATAAATAATCCATTCCCTCTCGGATCTAATAGATGACAGACACCCTCTTGTGATTTTCTTTCAAAATTAATGTGTGTATTACTAATTTACATCACTAAAATATGTACATTGTACAACTACCATATAGCATTGGCAAATTTTTAACAGGGTCTTTTACGTAAAGTATTCAACCTGTTGTGGAATCCCATATATATTTTCATTTCGACTTTATTTCACCATATTCTTAAATAATTTATCGATTTCCTTAAGTGAAATATATTTTAGAAAATCGTTTTTCTGTATAGACCACCATTTATTTGATTTATTTTCCCTTCATAGGGACATAAATCATGATTATAAATATTTGAAAAAGAAAATAATGATAAATAAATAAATAAATACCATACTTTATTTGTTACAATTATGATATTAATTTTATATTATAAGCCGTTTATTTTGAAAGTGGAACACGTTCATTTATTGATATTTCGAGATATTTAATTTAATTAAGTTTTTAGTGATTTCTATAGAATACGAGAATTTGTGTAAAGTACACACTAGTTTATTTTAATGTTAGTATAGACAAATAAATGACAAAACGAAAATTCATTGTAGCTTATCATTTTGGTTAAATATGTATTATTTAGGGCGTTGAGAATTGTTAACTAAGTTACGAATTGAGTAGATGATAAGAACGTGAGTTTAAATAAAGACTCGATGTTGTTGTTGTTGTTGTGTGGGCTTATTTAAAAAGTACAACAACAACAGTAAAGTGAAATGGTAACACTTATCACATTATCAAAGATAGACATGTGAGATTTTTAGTAAAAGATAAGAGTAAATAAATGGCGAGAGAAACGGAATAAAAATAAATTGAAAAGATTTAAAGATTAAACACATACATAAATTTTATTTAAAAATACTTTTTATTTTTAATTAAGAAAATCTGAATAATTATTGAATAGTATTTTTAATTTAGAGAAAATAAATTGGTATATGGACACACGACTTTGGCTTAATAATTTAATCTTAGACTTTTAGAATAGTTTTCCTCTTTGTGTTGAAAAAAAATAAAAAATCTATTATATTTCAGTGCCAGGGTCAAATTTTGAAAAAATAAAAAAACTATCCCGAGACATTTCAACAAAAGACCTATGTACAAACATTATATGAACACTTTAAAAATTTAAAAAATTTACCCCAAAATGATTATTTTCCCCTTTAGTGGGCAAACAGAACAAAATTACCAAATGTTTTTCATATTTAAATGCTTCACCTTTCTAAGATTAAACCATATGTATATATTTTTTATTGAGATAGTTAGAGAAGGAGTTACACCAAAGAGGTGCATCCCCTAAAGGCTGGGTTGATCCCTCCATCGTGAAAAGAAAAAGAGGAGATTTTTATGGGCTGGGTGAGAGTCGAAGGTATCTGTGAGTGCGGGTCTTAAACAACCTAAGGTTATAAGTCGCGAGTAAGACGGTGGATGGAAGCAAGTTCCAGTCTCTGTAGGTCATAGAGATAAAATAGTTGGCGAAAGCACTGGTTCAATTTTTATCCAATTTGACAGTGAAGGGGTGCTGAGCGTTCGAAAACCTTGAGTTTCTCGCAAAGAGGGTTTTAGGGGGGATAATTGACTTCAGTTCGACTGAACAGACACCATAATGGTATCTATAGTAAAGGGAAAGAGCAGAAATGGCTCTGTGAGTCAGTGAGTCGAGTGAGTTAGTTAGGACCGGGTCTCCTATTAGTTTAATTGCTCGCTTCTGAATCGTATCCAGTGTGGTAAGAGAATGCTTGGAGGCCCCTCTCCATAGATGAGAGCCGTATTCGAGACAGGGAAGAATTTGAGCCTTATATAGTGTAAGAAGTTGGCTGGTTGTAAAATAGTGTCTAATAGGGGACCAAGCTTGCACCCAGCAGCTTTAGCGGTAGTTGAGATATGGTCATTCCAAGAAACTTCAGGCCCCAGAGTGACGCCAACATTAAAATCTTATCACTGAATTTCAGTGAAACAAATTTTATGTCTGGGGGTTTCTATCGACGCGCCTAGAGATTAGGCAACATATAGCACCTACTTTACTTTTACTATATTCTCCTCATCAATTCTATTGATTATGGAAAGACTAAAAATATTTTCTCAACACCAATGAGCACTGAAAAAGAAGACGAGAAGAAAAATTATTAGATACTTCCTTGATTGACCTTTTGAACGAACAAGAAGGAGGAATGATTCTCCGAAACGTCGGGTCAAAAGCTGTAGAAAGAAAACATTCGAATAAATACTCTTTTACTGGGAATAATCTTTCAATTTATTCCTGGACTCTCATTTTTTCTATCTTCAATTATAAATCTACCAGTCCGTTTCTGAAGAAAAACATTATTATCAATATATAGTATATATAAATGTTAGACCAGTGGCAAAGGCGCATGACTTCGGGTCGAGTTTACTCGGGATCAAATCTCACCTGTTAGATTAATTTTCATCTTTGTCAAAACTTCAAGGGGATCCAGGGAAAGGCAATAGGAAACCATCCCTGTGAAAAATTTCGCAGGGAAAATTACACTGGAGAGAATACTCTCCATAGTAATCGCCGATGCTCGGAATCGAGTATGGCGTTTGAAAAACAAACATTTATTGTAAAAAAGTATCTTTTTTGAGTTTGTGATTTTTCAAAATAACTAACCAAAAATATCTATAATAATTATAATTTATTTAATTTAATTAACTTCATATACTTTACCGGTCTATGTAAAATAATTTTTATTTCTACCGGCCTTTAGTAAAGAAAGGGTTGAGAAACTCTGCCTTAGAGTATTTAACAACGTTTAGGTATCTCCGCTTGGTACAGAATAAAAAAAAACTTCTCATTTGTAAGAATTCAATTTATCTCCTCGGAGGATAGCTGTTTACCGGAAGTTTGAGTTGGATATGTAAACAGGGTAGGCTAGGTCAATGCACATCGTAAATGTCTGATTCTTTTTTTTTTGTAATATAACTCACTTCTGAAACGGACAATAGGATTGATTCCACCACCCCTAGGCCCCTGAAAATGACAAATGGGAAATTTGTTAGGTTCCCTCTAGTTAACACCAGGCAGTAAAACTTTTCAAATCACTTTCGCTCGGGCCAGATCTCACTTCCCTGTGGGTGTTTGGCCTGTTTGGGTCTATCCGAGTGTATGTGGGAGTTTCTCCCATGGGCGTCCTCAGCCCCCCTGACCCCCCGAGAGACGTCCTCTGCAGTGCGCCTTGCTGGAGGCTCTGACGTCACAGCCCCCCAAGATGGATTGGCACAACCAGAAAGAACATCCAAATAAGTTCAAAAAGAACTCGCACTCACTCAACAGCAGCACTGGGCCACTCCCGAACCCTCAATCTTTCTTTCCACCCCCCCCCCCCCCAACCCTTCAATCTTTCTTTTTTCTAAAAAAAAAAAAGTTCTCGCTTTTCATTTTGTTTCAAGTACATTTCAGCGAGAAAGAAGAAAAATCGATTCAGTGTGTTGGGCGCTAATTGGAGGATTAGGTTTGAATGAGAAACACTCTTTCTGCGGGGGCATGCGAGCTGCGGAAATAAAGATCTTGAGGGGACTTAAATGAAAATTCCACTCAAGTGAGGAAGAGATCGTCTTTATTAAAAATAAAAGAAAAACAAAAAGTAAAAAAAAAAAAAATAATAATAATAAATCTATTCAGGATTCTTTTAAAAAACGTTGATAAAAAAATGGGAATATTAATATTTTTGCAAGGCGTGCTTTACATTTTTTTATTGTCTCAAACAATTCTCTCTCGCAATCCATCAAAGAAGATCTTATTTTTAAAGCTATTAAAACTAAAACAATTTTAATTTATAAATTTTACTTATATCCAAGTACATCATTATATGATTTAATATGTGGAAATATTGCATTCCTCTCCTGAGGTCTTCAAACTTTCAGGGTTTCTATCTTCACGTTTTTAAAAGTTACTTTCATAAAATGAAATCAATTAGGTTGTAAATAAACTTATACCTATA
>JALMQS010000030.1:18310559-18332725 GCA_024734495.1 Forficula auricularia | reverse complement strand
ACATTAGGTTTTTGACGTTTCGATTATTATTGGTAAACCATTGCTGAAGGAGGAAACGACTTAAAATCAACGATCGATTCTTATCTATATTAGAGGAATAACCTTATTGAATTCATTTTTGATGTTTTGACTATTAATGGAAACCTCTACTGAAAATGTAGAAGAATCGACTTAAACAAAAGACTAAATTTTTTTATTGCAAACAATCAAGCTTGAGCACGTCGTAGGCAATAGGAACATTGGAATAAAATTTGAGTTTAGAATTTTGTATTTCTACATATTAGTAATACAAACATTTCCTCACAATATAGCTATAAATATTATATGCATTAAATTCAACGCACACGATGGTATAAAATAGAATATTAAAATTTACCCTTAAAAGAGATTAATTTGATCAATTTTCTATAAGAATTTTTTTTTTATTATTTATTTATTTATCTTAGCCAATTATTAACACGATTGTCAAAAGATTTGTTATTTCACATACTTAAGGCGTACACTTTTAGGAAAACAAATATAATTCCTCACTTAACAATATATACTACTGTGGGCAATAAATAGTAAGACTTTTTAATTTAAATTTCGCGCGGAAACCCATTCGTCGAAATATATTTTTTCTAGGTTGGTATGACTGTCAGTGACATCTGTGCCAAATGTCACATCAAAATAATCATTGGTGTTTAGTATACGCTTGTCTTTCTGAAGTACAAAAAGTGCATTCGGCGATTTTTACAATGAGTGAAATTATTCAACAAAGAAGTTCCATTAAATTTTGTGTGCGGAATCAAATTTCTGGTGCCGAAACGTTCAGAATGTTGCAAAAGGCCTTCGGTGATAATTGTATGTCGCGAGCAAGTGTTTTTGATTGGTACAAACTGTTCAAAGAGGGTCGAGAACGCGTTGACGACGAACAAGTCAAAAATCAAGGTCCTGTTGACAGTTTTCTTCGATTATCGAGGTGTGGTGCACTCCGAATTCCTTCCGACTGGCCAAACTGTCAACAAGGAATACTATTTGAGTGTTATGCGTCGTTTGCGCGAAGCTATTCGTAAAAAGAGGCCGGAATTATGGGCCGACAACTCTTGGTTTTTGCACCACGATAATGCACCTTCGCATACTGCATTGATTATTCGTGAGTTTTTCGCCAAAAATTCAATCAATATCGTTCCACAACCACCGTATTCGCCTGATTTAGCTCCTTGTGACTTCTGGCTGTTCAGCAAACTCAAACGACCGCTCCGGGGAAACCGTTTTGAGTCAATTGAAGATATTAAACGCGAATCGCTACGCGCATTGAAGGCTATTCCGGAAATTGGCTTTAACAACTGTTTCGAGGATTGGAAAAAACGTTGGCGCAAGTGTATTGAGGCCGGGGGGATTACTTTGAGGGGGACGAAATAGATTTGGAAGAATAAATAAAGAATTTTAAAATTAAGAACAAAGTCTTACTATTTATTGCCCACAGTAGTATACTATACAATAATAAGATGTAATATTATCCAAATGGAATAATTAATATAATTTGTTAACTAAATAGTTCATATGTTTTTCTTCTTTTTAGTCGACGAACATTATCATCAACGTTGAGCATTTGTTTCATTTCTTGATTTTCATGATTGTGTAGACGTTGGTGGTGTCTAACGGCATATTTGTGGATTTCTTCTGTGACTGCATCGAGGTGTAGATCTCGGTGCAGGTCACTATTTCTGATGTACCAAGGTGCATTTACAATACTTCTTAGGACTTTATTTTGAAATTTTTGTATAATTTCTATATTGGACTTTTTTGTACAGCCCCATAATTGAATCCCGTATGTCCATACTGGTTTCAAAATTTGCCTATAAATTAAAATTTTATTTCTCACAGACAGCTCTGAATTGCGTCCAAGTAGCCAGTAAAGTTTTCGAAATTTGATGTTAAGTTCTTGTTTTTTATCTTTACGTGTTCTTTCCACTTTAGTTTTGCATCTAGAGTCATGCCTAGATACTTAGCTGTATTGGCATAAGGTATTCTTTGGTGATTAATTTGGATAGGAATAGTAACTATTTTTTTATAGGTAAAATTGATATGGGTTGACTTTGTTTCATTGAGTTTTATTCGCCATCGTTTGGTCCTTTCGTTGATTTTGTTTATGTAGCTTTAGCTTGTTAACTTCATAAACATTTTCATCGACTGCAAGGAGTGCTGTATCATCAGCAAATGTAGCTATAGCAGCATTCTCATCAAGTGGAATGTCATTTGTAAATAACAAATATAGATAACTTTTAAGGAGTTCCGGTGTTGGTTCTAGGTGAAACATTTTTAATATAATAATAAAACTTGAGTAAGATACGAGGTAGATTTCACAAAAAAAAAAAAAAAAAAAATTGTGAAACCTACCCCGTGTCTTACTCAAGTTTTTATTATTATAACAAATATAGAGTTGGGCCAAGAACACTGCTCTGAGGCACTCCAGCAGATATTTGCTTTAGTTCAGAATGCTCATCGCCATGGCGAACTCGAAAGCTTCTATCTTTGATATAAGATCGCAAGTATTTCGAAAAACGGTTCAGTTAGGTACTCATGTAGTTTGACCAAAAGGCCTTCATGCAAAAAAAAAATGCTTATAACTCAAAAACTATTAGACTTCAATTAAAATTTTTTTTTAGGTTCTGGACCGTCATAAACTGGTCTATCCCCGGTTCACGGTTTATACGGGACACTCTGTATCTCTGTGATCTGTCACGTCTCATCTTCGGCTAAATTATTTTTGATGATTTTTTTGTTAATTGAAATAATTATTCACAGGTGGTTGTCTGGATAAAAATGTATAATTACATCTTTTATTCAATTTATTGATCTTTAAATTTTAAATCCCACTAAATCATTACAAATATTATAATATTTTAAAATTAGGCAATATAATTAATTAGAGATTGGGAGGATTATTGAATGGGGATTGGGAGAGAATAATGGAATTGAAATAATTATCGGAAAAGAGGTTTTTTCCTTTAATTAGTTTTTTCCTCTTATTAAAAACAAGGACTAAAAGATAATCAAGGACACTCGATGGTGGAGAAGTAATCTCCGGAATCGAAGCTCAAAAGCAATGTATGCATAAATTCATGTAAAATAATTGGTTTAATAATAATTAATTAGATAGCTGGCTCAAAAAAATTAATTAGACGTATTGAAAATGGATATGTAGAATTTAATGCTGAATTGATGAAAAGGCTGCCGAAAGATAAAGAAAACTACTAATTCCGATTACATTGAATTGAATTGGTATTGCATTTTTGACGTTTCTAGTATTATAGGTAACATTTGCTGAAGATATGGAAGAATCGAGTCAATACCAGGTCTCACTTTTGGGGAAAAAATTTTTGATAAGTTTTTTATAGAAACTAATTATTAACAGGTGGTTTTTAAGGAATTTGGTGTTGGTACTTGGTGAAACATTTTTTAAAATTATTGGATAAAATACTTGGTAGGTTTCAATATTAAGTTATAAAAAATAAAACGAATTTATTTTTGGAGAATCTTTAATCTCGATATATTACTTTCTGTTTCTCCTGAAGATGGGTTAGTCACCCGAAATACTATATATATATCGAGATTAAAGATTCTCCAAAAATAAATTCGTTTTATTTTTTTATATCTTAATGTGAAACCTACCAAGTATTTTTATCCAATAATTTTATTAACAGGTGGTTGAATCAAAATAAAACAAATGGTTGATTAAAACAAAAGCAAACACATGCATTACCGAGCATCGCTAGGTGTTCCAGGTACTTTATTTAGTTGATTTAATATACTTATAGCTCATTTAACCTTGCTATTGTAAAAATGGATAAGCCTCTCTCCCTTTCTCCACGTTTAAGAAATTTTTAAGTAAAATGAGCAAAACAGTTTTTTTTTTTTAATTTGAATTAGGGCTTTAAGGTCTATAAAAAATATTTATTTTGATTATATATATTTTTTACCTTTCTTCTACTGGTTCATTCACTGGATCTCGTCCCATTCGATTGCAAGCATCTGAAAATTCACATTTTGATGCCAACAACAAGGAAATAAATGTCATAAAAGAAGAACAAATTCCTGGGCATGATGATGAGATCACATCTGAATCTTGGAAGCTGCATGTGCCACATCGGGAAATCATCGTATAATACTAAAAACTAAATAAAGTGACAAAGAAAACATAATTAGTCAATATAAAATTTGAATCTACATACTATAGTTAGGTATAAAATTATTTTTAATGCAATTAAAGAGATTTTCTAATGAGATTCAAGTCGGATTTGATTAATAAAATGAGATATTTCTAAAAAGATATTTTACTTTTTTTCTATTCTGTATTTTATAAATTCGTCAAAAACAGTAAACTCTCAATTATCGGCGGAATTTGGTAGCGCGGAACCTCGGATAAGACAATTCCGCGGATAACCCACAAAATAGTAAAAAAAGTACACAGATCAAAACAACAATACTTTTGAAAAATGTTTATTTGCAGTAGAAGCAGGTTTAAAAATTTATTATTTTAAACATATGTAAATTATAAGATTCTTCCAAAACTTAAGTCACTTAATTTTTTAAATTATTTCTAAATTGAAACGATTTTTTAGTCACAAACTAACTTTGTATTTGTAATTTTTTTTTTAATTTATGAAATGTTTCATTTTTCCATTTTTTAGTACTACTGAAGATGATCAACCAGTGGTGACCGAAACTGTTTGGTGAATCAATAAAATAAATAATATTAATTAACTGAAATTATTGTCTTTTATTAGTTTGTGACTAAAAAAACCTTTCAATTTAGAAATAATGTAAATTATGTTTTCAAATCAGGGAAATGAGTTTTTAAAAACAAATATAAATGTTTTATTTAGAGATTTAGACAAATTAAGTAAATTCACAAACAGAAATTATACAGTTAGGCTCGACCGCAAAGTGCGATGAGTAGTCCAAAGGACTTAGGCAAATCTGAGCAGAGCTTCCGCTAAGGAAACAGAAATGACAATGAATCGGAAATGTTCATGTTGGAATTTCTTAGTTATATAGATAAAATATGCAGCGTCGTCATAATGAAAATGTGAGAAGAGTAGCTGAGTTGGTAGAAATCGAGCGTGAACTTGAATGTGTGCACATAGTTACATAGTTTTTAAAGTTTACTTTTGCACAAAATAATCCGTCAGCAGTTTTTGTTGTTTCGAGATAAAACACCCCTTTTTCACTTGAGATTGGTAACAGGAAGACCACGGATTACCCGCAAAAAGGATAATCAGCTCGCGGATAAACGAGAGTTTACTGTACTTATTTTAGGCATAGTCTTTACAGTTTATTTGTAACATTTAGATGTATATCTACTTACAACCAAAGAGAAGGGAGTAATATTGTCAAACCATATAAGAAGATAGGACATTCTTCCTTTATCAATCTTCTTCTTCAAGTGCCATACTCGATTCTGAGTGTCGGCGATTACTGTGAGAGTATCCTCTCCATGGTAATTTTAAGGGAGAAATTTTTTTACAAAGGTTGTTTCTCAATGCCTTCTCCTGAAGGGATTAGATTATAGTCGGTCCCATATTTGAAGCGAGTTACTAGTAGGCTTGAACCAGCGCAAGCTTGATTAGAAGACATTCTCTATATCCAGTTGGGCAACCTGACCATTCTTTTATCAATATTTTAAATATTTGTATTAATTTTAATTATTCCGATAAAAAATTTCGAGGGGTTCGATAAAATATAATCACCCGTATGATTTTCTAATATCTACGCCTCTATTATCATATATGTAAATTATTGAGAAACTGACCATATAATTGTTTAATTTGAGGAATTATTGGATTATTGATCAATAAATACTAATACCTTAATTGTTTACCTATATTTTATTTTTTTAAATTAAGTTTCAAGTACTAAATAGTCATCTCACATTTTCAGAACGATTTTATAATTTATAATTTATAACTCAAAAACAAATTTTACTCAAATCTTTACATAATGAAAAATTCATTGATTCCATTACCTTTGAAATTGAAAAAAGAAGTACAGTATTCACAGTACTTCTAGCTGGACCCAAATTAAGTAGTCCCATAATCTATGCTTTTCTTTCATAGTGTTTAAATCTATTCGTACATGTAAAACCATCACTTTCTACATCTTTTTCGAAGCACACTCGGATCACATGATTTAATTTTAATTTAATTTATAAGCTCAATAAAATATTAATAGTAGGTACATATATGTATATAGAGGTGCCCAAAGTTTGTGCCGGACCACTTCATTCGCCAATTCATATATCCCCATGACTTCAAGGAACTGGAACTCCCTCCCAGCCTCCATCTTTCCCAGCACTTATAATCTTCAAACCTTTCAAAACCGGAGTGCATAGACACCTACGTCTACACCCTCTCACTTAATCAACTTTCCTTCTCTTCGGTAATGCAAGGGTCTTTCGAGATCCATAGGGGCTGCATCTTTACTGGTACACCCCTTCTTGTATTCGATTGCATTAAAAAAAAAGTTAATACAAAAATTAACTTCGTTGATCGTTAATTCGCTACTCAAAAAGTTAACTTCGATAATCGTTAAAGCGATACCTTCTCAAAAATTTAATGCAAGTTAAAGTTATCCATTAAAAGTTAACCACATAACTTGTTTAAACATTACCTATATATATATATATATATATATATATATATATATATATATATATATATATATATATATTAAAGATAATAGAAGAGGCTTGATTTTAGTACACAGGAAAATAAAACAAGTAGTTTAATTAGATTAAGTATTTGATGCTTTTAGGAAGAAAACAAAGAAACTTGTGTACCTAGTGCAAAAAATAGCAATCAGTATATTTAATAAACAGTTCTATTAAAACTGGTTCATCTAGAAATGCATCACCTGTACATGGGCGTAGTTAGAGGGAAGGCAAAGGGGCAGTGCCTTCTTACAAAACTCATTGCCTCTCGCCCCCTTAGAAAAATCGAAACTCCATTATTTCGAGGCATCACTTATGTATTTCTCATTAAATTATTTCGTTACTTCCAAAATTTGTCAATTCTACTAAAAAGTTAGTTGATCTCTAATCAGATTACCGAAATTGAAACCTTGTGATGGCTAATCAGCTGGCCGGATGCCTCCCCCCCCCCCCCCCCAGGAAAACTCCCTAACTACGCCAACGCATCTGTAACAGAGTCTTTTGACTTTGAGTCCAGCCAAGTTCTGATCAAATTCTGAGCCTTGGAGTGATAGCGCGCAACTCAAACAAAATCACGGCAACAACCAATGCAAAGGACTAAATTTAACCGAGGTTCAATTCAACGGAAGTTTAGAAAATCGTTAATATTTTTTAGTTCAACTTAAAAGTTAAATCGTTAAGTAATATGGTAACTTCGTTAATTAACGATTAACAATGTTCTGTCCAGCTTTGTATATATAATATTTTTAAAAATTATTTTGATTTAGAAAAAATTAGTTAATAAATGTTATAGATTCATTTTCTTGAGATCACTAAAACATTGAAGATGTTTGGAAGAAAACGATTAAGGCTATATTTATTGATAGAAGATAGCCCGATACGCCTTCACTAATTACCTACATTATTAAAAAAAATTATATAAAAAGAAATTTGTTCAAAATGAAAAACATACGGGTTGATAAATAACATGTGTAAGTATAAGCCTCAACCACTTTTGTCTTTAGAAAAAATAACTATTTTCAATACAATAAATTCAAAAACAAAATATTATTCTGTTTTAGTTAACAATTTAATTGAAATTGTAAATAGGTAGATTGGAATTTTATTTCTTTTGAAATGAAAAAATTGACATACCTTGTTATAGGGGTCTTGTCTTTGCGTCTCTGCCTTTATTTGATAGACACACCGCCTTTATATAGTAGCTCTGTTAGATAGAGGTTTAATGAGCTAATTGATTGACATTTACTCATGATAATAAATTCCCTTACACACCTGTGTTTTTCGTATTATTATTATTTTGATATGAAATTTAAATGGCTTGGTGCGTACTGAATAATATGTTAATTTTTAAAGGAGGATGAATAAAATTCTATTGCTTCTTTCCAATAATTTCGAGAGCACTACGGCACTTCTTCCTTAATGGAAACTTCGGAATCAGACTCCGACGAGTTAGTGGGTTCACAAGGTATTCATTACTTGCTAATTACAGATATTAAAATTAGTGCCGATCACATCAGTTTGCACAAATCAACGAAAAAAGCTTGACAATACGCTATATACTTACAAATATACAATTTCACAGTACTGGATGACAGCCATATTATTATCATTCAATTTTTAAAGCATTTTCGCTCTACAAAAAAGCCCTAATAAGTGAACATTGAAAAAATTATATTTTTTGAGATAATAATTGTTTTGTCAAAATGTCTGTTAGTCTGTCTATCTGAACCAATTGAAAAATCATTATATTTTATTAAGTTGAATGTTATATCAATCAATTATCCCTATCAGACAAGGGAAAGGTAAACGTCCAACCCCATAATCTACGACTCGACACACCAAAGTACGTTAATTAAAAATTGCAAAATATCAATTGTTTTTGTTATACAATTAAAATTGTATACTCCCTCATCAGAAAACCTTTATCAACCTTATAATTTACTGTATATTTTAGGTTCTCCTAGATAACTTAAGAAATAATAAAACATTACTTGAAAGAAGCAATTGAATTTTATTCATCCCCCTTTAAAAATTATTATTTTCTACTGAGAGATTGGTAAATATATATTTTTTAGTCTCCTACAGAATTCCTATAATATAAACAGATAAGATGGCTTGGGCGGGAACTTTGGTAATAATAAAGAGAGAGCTTCGGAATTAGAAATTTAAGTATTTTTACTTTCCGATAATGATTCGGTTTTATCTTAATATTTTAATTGACACCTTTTTTAAAAGAAAAAGTTATAGCAATGACCCAAAAATCAATATATATTTGAATATGATTTCTAAACTTGTGTGTACGAATGGGAATTTCTTAAAAAATAAACTGCAAGGGATCGTTGCTAAACTTTATCCAAAGTCATATCAAATATTAATATGTTTTTTTGCAACGAAAGGAGGAAGGATTCCAATAAATTACACCTTATTTGATATGTGTTAATTTTTTCTTTCCTCACTACCTCTGGGCTGCCTTCCATTGCATTCAATTATTAATATGTTTATTCCTTTATTATTAATCAGATATCACTTGCTATTTGCAGTCCATGTTGACTTAAATTCAAAAAGAGTGATCGATTCTCATCTAATACTCGAGGAATAACCATTCTACATTGGATTTTAAACGTTTCGGTTATCATTGGTAACCATTGCTGAAGACATGGAAGAATCGACATAAAATAAAAAATAACGATCGATTCTTATTTAATACTAGAGGAATAACCTTATTGCATTACATTTTTGATGTTTTGACTATTAATGGCAACCTCTACTGAAAACGTGGAAGAATCGATTTAAAATCAAAAAGACTAAATTCTTTTATGGTAAACAACTCAAGCTTCAGTTGTCCACGGTCCACTAACATGATAAAGAGTATCGCCGAAAAACATTTGCGTGTTTTGATATGATATTTTCAAAAGGTTAGATGAGAAAAAGTGATTTTAATCTCTGTGAAGTAATATTGTTTACTTTTGAAAACAGGATTATAATAAAAGTTGAAAAGATAAGCATTTTTTTTCTATTTATTTAAGTTAGGTCAGGTATTAACTTTTCAGTGTCGTACGAGTCATGTGGAGATTCCTTGTAATAGATGCCAGTAGTGACGGTTCAGTTTTTTAATCAGAATAGTGCAAGAGTGCGTATCACCAATATGTGCAAGGAGAACGTCCAAAAGATACTTAATATAAATTAATATCTTGGAATTAGAATCCGGAAATACAGAAATGCAAATTTTTCTCTATTAACATGAGAAAAAATTTTCGTATTATTTTTCTTCATTTAATAAAGTTATATAATATAATTAATATTATAAATTGTCTTAATATTACTTTAAATATTTCTTATTTGTAAAAATATATTTTTATCGATTAATTTGTAAATTGTTACGAGAGACAGGTTTGGCTCTTTTTCCTCAAAAGTGTGCTGAACTCTAGAAGAGAAAATAAAATTAATCAAAGAATAAAAATAAAGTGAAAACTTTTCAAGACTCGATACGGTCTCCAAAAATTTACAGATGGAGAGGAGGGGAGGGGGTGTAGCTGTAGCAAGTAGCTAGCTATACTGGGTACTATGCAAAATTTATTTATTGAATTACCCGTTATTTATGCCCTTCTCATAGCATCTCATGAAATTCTCCAAACAATCATAATTAATATATTCTTCATTTTTGAACGGAACATTTTTGAAGCTACTTGAAAGCCTAAATCTAACATTTCTTCAGAATGAAAAAAACAAACATTTAGATACTAGACAAACTTTTTGTCTTTGTGAAATCTTTACACAATGTAAAAACCAAATTAATTTTTTGAATGTTTTGACATTATTATACTCAAAAAAGAAAAAAATGTTGAACCTAAAATTTTATCCCGTTTAGAATGCAGGCAATTAATATTTTTTTGGGATGGTTAGTTCGTGCCATATAATTTTTTTCTGTTATTGTTCCTAAATCTAATCTGTTAATTCGCAAAATTATTTCCGTTCATTTGACCCAAAGTTTCATTAATCACCTCTGCATTTAGATATTTCAATTTACAGTTGTTATCAACATTTTGTTACTTGTGATGAATGACTGTTTGAATGTATTGCGACGAGTTCTTGTCTTCCTTGTATGCTAACTGTACTTAACTGAAATGTTTATATCTAGATTTGATGCTTTGATGGATGAGTTATTTTTTATTTTACGAAAGAGATGTTTCGGCTGAAACCACTTAGAGTGTACATTTTTAATGAGAGAAAAAAAACTGGCAGAATGCACGACATTTCAACACTTATTTCTATAGCCGAATCTTCGTCAAGTGATCAATATTATAGTTCCCCTCCAACATGTGATAATGACTCCAGAACTAAGTGGATGGTTTGACCCGAAACACTCTTTTTATTTATATCCATATGTACCATATTTTTTTTTCAATATATTATTTTCGTGACTCACTTATAAAATGATTTATTGCTGTCTTGTGCATGCATTAGGTTCCCACCTTTTGAGGTACCTACTAAATCTAGCTACTTACCTTCTTACTTCTAACATTGTTATAAAAGTAACTTTGTATACTCTTTTGTACCAAAAGAAGCAATAGATACCTATTTAGTTACAGAATGTGGAAATGGATGGGTCGTCATCTTAGAAAAATTATTATTTAAAAAAACTAAAAAACAGGCTAATGCACTAAAAAATACATAATACAGTGGTACCTTGAGATACGAATTTAATTCGTTCTGTGATCATATTCGTATGTCAAAAAAATCGTATCTCAAAGCAATTTTTCCCATTTAAAATAATGTAATATATATTAATGCGTTCTAGCGATATGAAACTAACCCAAAACACAGTTAAATTACACATAATATACACAATTTGTATATAGATAAACGAGTAATAATACACATAATGTTTATTAATTTGTTTATTAATATATTAATAACACACAATGTTTATTAATCATCACTTTAACGTCAGGCCTTTTTGACCTCACTTTCCTGACTTTCACTGCGTGAGACCTTCATAAGGTAACGATCAAGAGAGGTCTGTTTCTGCCTTCTTTTTTAAAATGTTACGACAGAATGTGAGACACCTATCATCAAATAAGGCACATCGCAAATTTGTATCTCAAATTTTTCGTTGTATGTCGAGGTATAAATTTTAGAATATTTCATGTTGTATCTCAAAACATTCGTACGTTAGGACATTCGTATCTCAAGGTACCACTGTAATGTAATAATCAAAAGTGTGTGGCTCAGAAACATGTACTTTTAATTAATTTTGACAAAGTACACTTACGCTTTTTGATTATTACATTATTATGCCACTTTTTAGTGCATTTGCGTGTTTTTTAGTTTTTTTTAAACCATAATTTATTTTTTTACTTTTTAGTCTTAATTATTTTTATAGAGAAATGTTTGTGGAATTTAACAATAACAAAAGTCACATTCATACATAAATTAAATACATACATACAGATGAAGCAAGCGTGTAAAAATGTCAGCTATATTTCGTTGCAAGTATTTAAAGAAAACTGCAACAACTTGTATGTTCTCACTGGCAATGCCGTAGTTAGGGAGATATCCTAGGTGGGGATTTGGGGCAGCCGGCCAGCTGATTAGCCACCACAAGGTTTCAATTTCGGTAATCCGATTAGAGATCAACTAACTTTTTGGTAGAATTGACAAATTTTGAAGTAATGAAATAATTTTATGAGAAATACATAAGTGGTGCCTCATAATAATGGAGTTTCGATTTTTTACGGGGGGGGGGCAGTAAATTTTGTAGGGGCACTGCCCCTTGTCCCCCCTTAACTACTCCCAAGACTACAATAAACTATGATTATCTGCGAGACCCATAGGAGAAAAAATAGACTATTGACCAATCAAACAAATAAAATTATGTTTATTTTTGAATCAAAAAATATTGTATTTTTTATTCACACATGTTAGCAAAATAAGTTTCGTATATGAACAGTACATTACAAGTGGGAATCATCCCAAAAGATTTCGAAAAAAACAAAATAGTCACACTTCCCAAAAAGACAGGCGCGGATAAATGTGAAAATTTCAGGACCATTAGCCTAACCTCACATGCCTCCAAAATCCTAACCAAAATAATCCAAAGAAGAATAGAACAAAGAGTTGAAGAAAATCTGGGGGAAGACCAGTTCGGCTTTAGAATAAACAGAGGCACCCGAGAAGCAATTCTCTCTCTTAGACTAATAATAGAAAGGGCTTTTATCAGGGAAGAATCTGTCTACATCGGATTCATAGACCTAGAAAAAGCATTCGATAACGTCAATTGGGAAATTATGTTTAAAATATTAAAACAGGCGGGAATAAAATTCAGAGAGAGAAGACTAATCTACAATCTATATCAAAACCAGACGGCAATTATAAATATTGGTGATGAACAAAGAGAAGCCAAAATAAAAAAAGGTGTAAGACAAGGATGTGTGCTGTCACCCATGATTTTCAACTTATACATAGAAGAAGCGATTAAAGAATTCAAAGACAAAATTGATACAGGTATAGAAATCCAAGGTCAAAAGATCGCTATGTTAAGATTTGCCGATGACATTGCCCTTCTAGGAAGCAATAAAAAAGAATTAGAGGACGCCTTGAATGGAATTAACCAAATCCTAATAGAAGAAATCAAAATGAAAATAAACAAGAATAAAACCAAGGTCCTAGTATGTACAAAAAGAACAAACGAGACAGGAATGCATCAAAATTAACCAAGAAAACCTAGAAGGAGTTAAGGAATTCCGCTACCTAGGAAGTAAAATAACATGGGATGGGAGGAGCAAAAACGAAATTAAATCAAGAATTGCCCAAGCAAAAATGGGGTTTAATTCAAAACAAAAACTACTATGCTCCTCCTCAATCAGCTTAGCAAACAGGAAGTTGCTATTGAAGACATATGTATGGAGCATAGCCATGTACGGGTGTGAAACCTGGACAATTGGAAAAGCGGAGAGAAAGAGATTGGAGGCTTTCGAAATGTGGTGCTACAGAAGAATGATGAATATCAAATGGATGGATAAAATCACAAATGAAGAAGTTCTTGGAAAAATCGGAGAAAGAAGAACCTTGTGGAAGAGTCTGAAGAAGAGAAGAGGTCAGATGATGGGGCACACACTGAGACATGGGGGACTGCTTAGGGATATCTTGGAGGGGAGGTGGGAAAGAAAAGGGGAAGGGGAAGACCCAGATTAGAATATTTCAACCAAATAATTGGGGATATGGGATGCCAGACATTTAGAGAGGTTAAACAGCTGGCGGAGGACAGAGTCGAGTGGAGACGGATTGTTGCATCAAACCAGTCTTAGGACTGTATACTCAATGATGATGATGATTACAAGTTGACTCTGCGAAAGTCTCTCGTGAAGTGATTCTCTCTTCTTTTTTTAGCAACTTAAGAAGGGGTTTTCAAATATTTAGTGGTCCAACAAAAAATCTGTAATTTGTTATTAAAGAGATATATTAATAAGTGATCTTTTAAAGACAGTTGTCGATCTTTGGCTCAAAATAGTATTTTTATGATTTTAATAGAGAATTTGTTCAATTCTTGAATTCAATCAAGATCATTGATTGCTATGGAAATAATATTAAAGCTTATTCCTTCGAGATAACGTTCAAGAAAAGCTAAATGCTGGAGGGTTCTTGTTATCAAAAGAAAACGCCCAAGGTTGATACTACCTATACAGGATTCAAGGTAACGCCAATTAACCTTAGGCCAACCTACAGGCGCCCACTTTATTTGTAAATTATATTTTTCATAAAAACCATAACTTGATAATTTATTATAAGTGATAAACTTGAGGATAAGTAACGTCCCTGGTTCTCCATTTGTTATCAACTCTAGGCTGCAGATAATTTTGCCCTCAATTTCATACTCTAAATAACAAGCTGTTATAGACAACCATTTGCCTCGGGCACCCAAAGCTCTAATCTTTAAAAAAATCAAAAAGTGAAAAATACAACTTCAAATGTGCTCCTCTAAGAATTTTGTGATGAATCCCATCACATCCTCGAGTTTTGATGTAGACACATTTATTAATAACGCATGCCGAAGGCCTTCGGGGGCCTCTTGCTAATCAGAGGGTATTGGCCTCTGGGACCTGCCTTCGGCGGGCCTCTTGCTGGCCTGGGGGTTTCGCTTCAGATTATGTATACAAATTTTGGTTGAGTTTCAAAGAGCTAGAATTTTCATTTTTTGGACCCCCTTCTATTGGGTGGGTTTTGGAGGAATTTTTTTGAACATAAATTTCAGAACTCAATCATCTACAACTTTGCTTATGACAAAATTTCCCGTATAGAGTTAATAGTATAGGTGTTATTTTATAATTTCCATTATTGACTCCATCCAAACCCCCAAAATCCCAGTTTGGGGTCAAAATATCAACATATTCTATAGCTCATATTTTAAGTTAGAAGATATCTGATTCAAATACAACATTTTATAAGAATATTTCCAGCCGTTTTTATGCCCACTGGACACAAAAGAGCTCGGACAGACAGAAAACAGACAGACAGACAGGCAGGAATTTTGTTGAAGGTGTTTTCTTTGATAGCTTTGCTTGAATCGTGAATCCAAAATTTGAGACGTTTTGGACCAATGAACATACAAAGCCTTGATTTTATATATGTAATTGAATTAGTAAGAGCTGAAGGTACTTGTGGATGCGGGTCTAGAACGACTGAAGATTAAGAAAGGACGGATACAGAAAGAGAGTTTCACTCTCTAGAACTTATAAGGGTAAACAAGTTAACTAATGATTTTGTTCAGTTAGTAAATAATTTAATCGCCATGGACTATTGAAAGTTCGAAATTGGCGCAAATTTGACTTTAGGGAGAGTATAGATTTAATCTCGTCAGAACTAACGCCTTGTTAGTATCTATAAAAAAGGTACGAAGTTGACACCATTTTTACTTTCACATTTATATTCTATAGAATTTAGTAATGTGAAATATTATGATGCCCTGTCTGGGTCCTGAATCTGAGAGCTTGCATCTCAGAGATGAAAAAAATTAATTTCATTTTGTAACTTCAAGGTGGAAGGAATCGATGCCTTTAATAGTTGGAATCCTGATTCAGAACATAAAACTGGAAATTGTGGTCCCCAGAGGCCAAAAATCCATTTGTCAGTGCGTATGTACGTTTCGCAACCTTAAGTCTCAGAGCTACGAAATTCGAAACATAAGCTCGATATTGGCTAGAAGTAGTACAGCAAGCTTTTGGGTGTAATCGGAACCCCGGAAGTGGACATTTACATGAAAGATTTTTCCTTTTTTTTATTTTCTCAAAAACGACTGGAAGGATTTTTTTAAAAAAATAGTGTATTTATCAAGTGTCATGAGTTATTAGGTGTGTCAAATATAATATATATATAAATTTATCTACCTCAAAGGGTTAGATACTAATGGTGAAATTTATGTTAAAATACTGCTCTAGCGTACTAGATATCTTTTTACATTAAAATTTAATATATTTCGATGTACAATTATATGATATAATAAATAAATAAATAAAATAATTTAAGTAAAAAGATATATTATATACAAACAGCCTTGGGCTTGCAGCCACGGACCCAAGACGATGCCGCTCCTCTAAAAAAATATATCACGGGTGGATTCAGGCTCCTGCGGGCTCGGGACCCACGGGTGCCCCTGGACCACCTCGTGCGGGGACTATGAAACTACAATTCGAGCTCGATAGCTCGCCATCCCCTGTTACTAGAAACTCAAAATTATTTACGTAATGGATTATCAAAAACTTTCATTTGACATCATTCATTAATTCAACAGGTATAATAGAAATGTAAACGATACATGAAGGCACTTAGTTTGGGCTTTTTGTAATGTGGAAATAATTATTTTAAACCAAAAGTCTACCCATTTGGTAATAGATTTTAAATTCGGAATTAAGTAATTATTATTTAGAAAAAAATGAATATTTATGAATGAATTAATACTTCATTATTTACTCGCCGAGCATACAGAATAGCGGTGGTACTCAGTAGTGACCAGTGGCGCAACCGCGGGGGGGGGGGGGGGGGCTAAAGGAGCTGAAGCCCCCTCCCAGGATAAGGTAAAAAATGAACGTAAAAGTAAAGATGAAAAAATTAACAAATGAAAAAAATATTTGTTAAATTTTAATCAATATTCTAATAATTAAGATAAATATCCATTAAATTTTGAAGAAGTGAGATTATTTGTCTAGACCAGGGGTCGGCAACCTACGGCTCGCGAGCCACATGTGGCTCTTTGGTTCCATACGCAAATATTATTTATTTTAATAAATAAATGAAAAAGTCACTCATAAAAACTTGTTTTTTTTTTGTTTTTATAATATATATATCGAGATTAAATATTCTCCAAAAATAAATTCCTTTTATTTTTTATATCTTAATCTGAAACCTACCAGAAATTTTTTAATTACGCTCATCTGTAACCAGATGTAATGGATGGTCAACTCGTTTCCGCCCTAACGCCTTCTACCCTTGTAAAAGACCATCTTCCGCCCTTTCACTAACCCATGGACCTTCTCTGTTTTATTACGGATTTGAGGAAATCTGTCATAAATTTAACAGAATTATGACAACTCTGTGAATTCTTCAAATATTGCTTTTAACAAATTTTTTTAACGAAAATGAAATTTTCCATCTATAATCACTTGATATTTGTCCCCTCCACCCTTAACGAAATAATGTCAAAGTCTAGCAACGGACTGGCAAATAGTCAACAGTCAGACACGAGATACAAACGTATATCGATACACGACAGATTCACCCCTCTTAACGATTTACAATTAACGATTACGCCTTTTATAATTAATGCCCTTCAAGTAAAAGTGTTATTTAAACCTGTATATAGAATATTATACCCGTGAATAAATATTTTATCTTAAGTGAACCTTTCATTTGATAAACCCGGGGACACATAACGCAACAAGTCACAGTGAAACCAGACGACAGGGATTAGTGAAGAGTAATAATAAAAAAAACCGAAGTAAAGGTAGGTAACATAATAAGTATTATATTTTTAAAATACATATTATAGATGTTTTTTTCCAAATTAGATACCTAACTACTTTCTTGAAGTCAATAATAATTGTCAAAAAAGAAACAAATTACTACCGTTGGATATTACCACGAAAGTGTTTTTATTAAAATATAGTACCTGGAGCCACCGAGCGATGCACGGTAACCCCTGACCCCCTCCCTCCCGAAACCACACACCTCGACCCCACCACAACACCCCCACTCCGCCCCATCCCACCCCAACCGCGCCTCCCACCTCCGGATCCCCCACAACTGCACCCCACCTCCTGCACCTCCCACATCCACCCGTTTTTGCATTTCTAGCTTTCTAATGGTCTACATATTATGTGTATATTTGTTTACTCGTACACCAATTTGCCTACATTCGTTCATATTGATAAACATTATAAAAAAATAAATAGGAAAATAATAATAAATAAAGTAAAAAAATAATCGTATAGGATCTGAAATAAAAACATAAAATTAAATAAGATTTGTTTCCAAGTTATATAAATAAACTGCAACGGATCGTTGCTAAACTTTATCCAAATTCATTTGAAATATTAATATGTTTGTTCCTTTATTACTAATCAGATATCACTTGCAATTTGTAGTTCATATTGAAATTAATTCAAAAATAATTCTCATTTAAGAGTCGAGGAATAACCATTCTAAATTGGATTTTTGACATTTCGGTTATTATTGTAACCATTGCTGGATTCTCATCTAGTACTTGAGGAATAATCATTCTATATTGGATTTTTGACGTTTCGGTTTTTATTGGTAACCATTGCCGAAGACATAGAGGAATCGACTTAAAATCAAAAATAGCGATTGATTCTCATCTAATACTTGAGGAATAACAATTCTACATTAGGTTTTTGACGTTTCGATTATTATTGGTAACCATTGCTGAAGACATGGAGGAATCGACTTAAAATCAAAAATAACGATCGATTCTCATCTAATACTTGAGGAATAACAATTCTACATTAGGTTTTTGACGTTTCGATTATTATTGGTAACCATTGCTGAAGACATGGAGGAATCGACTTAAAATCAAAAATAACGATCGATTCTTATCTAATACTAGAGGAATAACCTTATTGAATTCCATTTTTGATGTTTTGACTATTAATGGAAACCTCTACTGAAAATGTAGAAGAATCGACTTAAAATCAAAAAGACTAAATTCTTTTATGGCAAACAACTCAAGCTTGAATTGTTATTCCTCAAGTATTAGATGAGAATCGATCGTTATTTTTGATTTTAAGTCGATTCCACCATGTCTTCAGCAATGGTTACCAATAATAATCGAAACGTCAAAAACCTAATGATAGAATTGTTATTCCTCAAGTATTAGATGAGAATCAATCGCTATTTTTGATTTTAAGTCGATTCCTCTGTCTTCAGCAATGGTTACCAATAAAAACCGAAACGTTAAAAATCCAATATAGAATGATTATTCCTCAAGTACTAGATGAAAATCAATCGCTATTTTTGGTTTAAAGTTGATTTCTCTATGTCTTCAGGAATGGTTACTAATAAAAACCGAAACGTCAAAAATCCAATATAGAATGGATATTTCTCAAGTATTAGATGAGAATCAATCGGTATTTTTTATTTTAAGTCGATTCCTCCATGTCTTCAGCAATGGTTACTAATAAAAACCGAAACGTCAAAAATCCAATATAGAATGATTATTCCTCAAGTACTAGATGAGAATCAATCGCTATTTTTGGTTTAAAATCGATTTCTCTGTCTTCAGCAAAGGTAACGGATAAGAAAACAACGCAGTTGCTATGGTTACTCATTAAAATTCCTCCCAAATTTTTAGCATTTCACAGAGAGAAGCCTATCCATTCTTACTTTAAGCAAGGCTAAATGAGCTATATTAAAACTTTCAAATGAATAAATTTTAAAGAATTTAAAAAATTAAAAAAGTACCATCTTACTCTAGAGTAAAGTACTTTAAAATATAATTTTACTAAAAACTTTATTTAACCTTTTTTGTGGTCCCCAAGGTACTTAATTAGGATATTAAATTTCATTAAAATTGGTTAAGTCATTTTCAAGATATTTAGAAAAAACTAAAAAAGTACTGAAATAAAGTACTAATGTTTGTGGACCGATATGTACCAAAAACTAATCAGCGCTTCATTTTGTTAAAAGAATGCTAGGTTTTTACTTTCATTTCAATCGGTGCAACGGTGTGGAAAAAATCGTGGGCCAAAAAACGATAACATACATCCATACATACATCCGCACGCACTAAATGAAAAAATCGCACTTTTTGGCCTCTCGACGAGACCCCATGTAATTTTTGGCAAAACCATCACGTGCTAAAATTCAACCTAATTGAATACTACAATTTGTGACTTTAATTGAGTCCATGGGTTCCGTAGTTTTTACCTGAGGACCCTTTGAAGCCACGCTTGCCCCGAGAGCGATTACAATACTTTACCCATGCTTTGCATTGGATAAAGTAAAAAAAGCCACTTCAACCACTTTATTTGTAAACACACCTGTAATGTTATGATTTAGACACCTGTTAATTAAAAACAAACAAAAAATTCCTATTTAATTGAAAAGTTTTTTTTTTTTTTTTTTTTTTTTAATGCAATCGAATGCAAGAAGGGGTGCACCAGTAAAGGTGTAGCCCCTATGGATCTCGAAAGACCCTTGCATTACCGAAGAGAAGGGAAAGTTGATTAAGTGAGAGGGTGTAGACGTAGGTGTCTATGCACCCTGGTTTTGAAGGTTTGAAGATCATAGGTGCTGGGAAAGATAGAGGCTGGGAGAGAGTTCCAGTTCCTTGAAGTCATGGGGATATATGTATTCGCGAATGAAGTGGTCCGGCACTTTTCCAATTTGACCGCAAAAGAGTGTTGGGAGTCGGCAAAACGTGTGCTGCGTGCAAAGTATGCTTTGGGGGAATTATTGATTTTATCTCATCAGAGCACCTGCCGTGATAGTATCTATAGAAAAGGGAAAGTGCAGAGACATCTCTTCGATGAGCCAGCGAGTCGAGGGAGTCGGTGAGGGTAGAATCGTCAATTAGCCTGACGGCTCGTTTCTGAATTGCATCAAGGGTAGCAAGAGAATATTTTGAGGCTCCTCTCCACAGATGAGAGCCGTATTCGAGACAGGGGCGGATTTGGGCCTTGTAGATGGTGAGAAGCTGTGGGGGTTTGTAAAATCGCTTGGACCTGAATAAGAAGCCAATCTTCCTTGCTGCAGATTTCGCCACAGAGGAGATGTGTTCATTCCAAGACAGGTCAGATGCGACAGAGACGCCCAACATGGATAGGCTGTCACACATTTTCAGGGTATTTGAATTGAAATGAATATCAGGGAAATCTTTATTTTCGCGCCTAGAAATTAGACAACATTGAGTCTTGTTTGAATTAAAGCTAACTAAATTTTGAGAGCCCCATTTATTCAGTTGTTTTGCCGAGAGTAGTAGAGTTGTTGATTCACAAAGAGAAACAAAGAGGTTGTCCTCTGCTTGATGCAAATAAACATACACACATATATATCGAGATGATATATCTGTATATATATTATTTATTTGTTTGAGACTATATTTTCGAAGACTTGGTCTTCATCATCAGTCTTTCTTCAATTATAAATTTTTTTCATGGAGTCAATATCCATATGATATTTTTATTATAATTGGTGTACGAGTAAACAAATATACACATAATGTGTGGACCATTAGAAAGATAGAAATGCAAAAACTGGGTCGGGGTGGGGATGGATGTGGGGGGTGCAGGAGGTGGGATGCAGTTGTGGGGGTCCGGGGTGGGGGGCGGTGGGGTGGGGTGGGGTGGACCTCGACAAATTTAATCTTAATTGATCTTTTCTTAATTAAAGTAATTATTGATAGATGAAAATCTCAATAAAAAAGTTTGTTTACCCTTTTTTCAATTATCTTTTATTTTTAATTGGTTTTTTAATTTTAAAACCCACTAATAGGTTATAACAAATATTAATATATTATATTAAAATTATGAATTTTTTGTTTGTTTTTAATTAACCGGTGTCTAAATCATAACAAAACATGTGTGCTTACAAATAAAGTTGTTGAAGTGGCTTTTTATTTTACCATACAGGGTATATGATCAAGTATTGTAATCGTGCATGAAAAAAGTGTTTTTTCCCCTTCTTTTTTTCGAAATATCTCTAAAACGGCTGAAACTATTTTCATTAAAAAAATTGAGCGAAACCATGGAATTTCGCTCTACAAAAAAGCTCTAATAAGTAAACATCGAAAAATTTATATTTTACGAGATAATAATTGTTTTGTCAGAATACATGTTAGTCTGTTAGTCTGGTTGTCCGTTAGTCTGTGCGTTATCAAATTTTTGTGGACGAGCTAGCTCAAAAACTAGTTTGAATATCGAAACCAAATTTCACACGTAGTTTTGATTAAGAGCTGATTGGATTT